>CAUJNA010001502.1:247500-382500 GCA_963377175.1 Effrenium voratum
AACAACAACAACAACAACAACAACAACAACAACAACAACAACAACAACAACAACACCAACAACGCCAACAACACCAACAACACCAACAACAGCAACAGCAGCAGCAACAGCAACAACAACATCAAAAACAACAGCAGCAGCAGCAACAACCACAGCAACACCACAAACACCAAGAACAGCAAGAACAACCAAAACTCCAAGAACACCAATAACCACAATAACAAAGCACATAAACAAAGAACAAGAACAAGAACAAGAACAACGACGACGACGACGACACCAAACAACGACGACGAGAACGACGACGACGACGACAACACGAACAAGAACAACAACAGTAAGAATAACAAGAACAATAACAACAACAACGACGACAACAGAACGACACAACATAACAGCAACAACAGAAGGAAAACAAAACAGCAACACCACGAACAACAAGAACAACAACAACACCCACAACACCAAGAACAATAACAATAATAAGAACAAATAATAACAATAACAAGAACAATCTTCATAAGAAGAACAACACCAGATACAACAACACAAAACAACGACGACTACAACAACAACAACCAACCAACCAACCAACCAACAACCCCAACCCCCAACCCAATCCAACCCAACCCAACCCAACCCATCCCAACCCAACCAACCAACCAACAACAACGACAGCACAACTGCAACAGCAACAACATACACCACACCAAACTCTACTTCGGCCATAACAACACACAGCATACACCAAGTAACAAACAGCACTTAGCGAGCACCACACGCAATACAAAGACACGCAACAAAACAAGCAAACAAACAAGCAAACAAACACACAGAAACACAAACACAACCACACACAAAAACAAACAAACAATCACACAAACAAACAAACAACCAAACAAGCAAGCGAGCAGACAAACAAACAAACAAACACACTAACAAACACACTAACAAACAAGCAAACAATCAAAGACATAGATATACACAAAAACAACAAACAACCACACAAACTTACCAGCACAAAAACAAACACAACTACAACAACAGACACACAGACAAACAGACAAACAGACAAATAAACAAGCAGACAAACAAAGAGACAAAACAATGCAACAACAAAAACAAACACCCAAACAAAGAAATCTGAGCACAGGAACAAACTACGAACCACGTACACAATCAACAGCAACACCGAGATACAGAAAGAAAGACCAAAGGCGGTCACAAGAGAACGAGATAAAAAGAGATAATTAAACAAACATATACATATAAATAACAAAGTAAGGGACACAGAAGGCAGGACCTACATGAATACATAAGTCAAGACATAAATACAGAATGACAGAAACAAAACACTCACAAAAGAAAATCAATAAGAAAGCAAATGACACATTGAAAAAAGACCTAAATACAGAAATACACGCAAATTACTCTAACCAACAAACAAACAACCAAACAACCAACAACTGAAAACAACAAACATCAGCAGCAACATCCAAACAGTGACCGTGCCAATACTAGTCAAGGAGCGTCAGATGACGCTTCGAAAATGGCCGCGTCATTTTGCTTCAAGCCGTACCTGACTGTTTGTTTCAGGCCGGTGCGCGCCATAAACAGGCTCACAATCTTGTTCCATGCTGACATGCCTCAAAGACGCGAAAATAGCAGAGTGAGGAACAATTCGGTCCTTATTCTGACACACTGGCCACGCAAGATAAAGGTGATCACCATCTAACCACAACTAAGCCCAGCATAGGCCAAAACAGGAACACCGAAAGGTCCATGCGAGTCGCTGCGCTTTGGGCAAGGTACATGGTGCCTGTTCAAGCCGTACCGAGCTAGACATCGCTTTTGAAGCAAACCTGCCCATCCAAATTGCCAAACTGCCCCAGGGAAGGGGCTTTCATCATGGAGCACGGATTACCCGGGATTGGCAAGGTCTTTATAATTTGGCGAAATCGAAAGCATGACAATCCACCCAAAGTCGCACTGGGACATACAACCACTCTATAGCCACCAAAGGGTATGCAATACACCCTGTTCTTTTCCCTGCAGTAGTGGAAGCCATCTCAAAGAAGACATGGATCGAACTCCCGACTTTGGTGGTTGAACGCTTCGGCCACGTCTTCGGCCCCGAAGATCTATCCTCCCGAGATCCGGCCGAGGGGCTCCACGATGTCGTAGAGTAGCCAAGCCCCGGCGGTGCCCATGAGAGGCCGCCAGTAGGGGCTCAGCAATTTGAAGGTCGTCTCGTGGTGCAGCTTCTCTGCAGCCTGCAGCGACGGCTGCAAAAACAGCCCCGTGTGAACCGGGAGAGGTTCAGGAAGGTGGCAGGGAAGTTCTCAAATTCTATGCAGCAAGAACCCGAAAATACCATGGCAGACCATTTGGGAAGAGGTCGCTTCAAACAAGTGCGCTCAAAGAGTTGTAACGGTTTTCTCCCCTTCCTTCAGAAGTCAAAAGTCCGAGGCCAAGCCCGAAGCCTCGAGCTGGCCCAATCGTTTCGTCTCCACCCCTTTTTAATTAAGAGAGACCTCAACTCAGCATCTGTTTAGACATGCATCCTCGGCTGCTTTCTGCTCCCCTGTTAAAAGTTTAACATCAAATGGCAAAAAGTTAAAGTCCTAACACCCAAGCAAGATGCAACAAAGTATCTATTCTCCCATCACTCTTTGATTCTTCTTGTGGAGGACACCAATTGTGGGTTCCATGTGATTCACTGAGATCATGGAAACCGAAGCCCCAGCGACGGATCGATCTTGGCCTTAGTTAGGCCTTCGAAAGTTAGGCCTGCGTAAGACCTCAGCAACATATGGTGTATACAACTAATGTGCATAATATATATATATATATATATGTATATATATATATGTATATACGTATATGCGTCACAAACCCCACAGTTCGATCTGAAAAGTACAACTCTGGAGCCCTTGATATTCTCACCCTCCTTACGCATAGAGGAACGTGAACACCAGGCTGTGAAGGAACCCGAAAACCGATGGCTGCACTTCCAGGGGGGCCGGCGTTTTCCAGCTTCAGGGCGGTAGCTTGTGGCAGTGCTGCTGGGCGATCCCTGCAGCTAACAGCCTATGACTACTGCATCTCACGTGTTCATAGACGTGGGGGCTTTCAATCCGGATGCACGTGGCGATTCTGTGTTTGCCACAACTAGGTCCTCCAGTAGAGAGGTTAGAATAAGGGTACCAACTTTTTGCTGTAGTCTATTTTAGTAGGAAAGCCCTCCCAAAAAAGGGCAAAAGGGCACTACTGGGGGACCTAGGAGGGTCGGCTATCTGAAGCCCTGCTGTCGGAAGGGGGCGATCTGGCACCTGATGTCGGGCGAAACCTCGGAAGGGCCAATTTAGACTCCGAGCAAAGCGTCATGTTCAAAGCCAAGTGACTCAACAAGGGAGCTCCAACTGATGTTGTTCCAAACGTTGTTCAGGAAAATGCCACAGGATTCTGGGGTCAAGTGTTTGACTTATTCAACGAAACTAAACATTGAAGCAAACACAAAGGTGTGTCAAACACAAGTGTGAGCTTGCAGTGAACTGCAAAATGGGAAAACCCTTCACGGTCCAAAGGTCGATTCAACCTAGGGGCAAGTGACCCAAGGATCGTGGGTGGGGGGGATTGTTGTTCCGGGGGGCAGGCCTTGTTGTTCACAACAGGTGGGGGGGGGGGGGATATCCAAAACAACTCGCTTCCTGAGTTGATAGCCGAAAAAAAGAAGCCAACTGTTTGTTTGCCACTAAAATGGTCTAAGCCCAAAAAGCTTAAAGTCCATGGATCCAGGAATTAAAACACTTGTTGAAGGGCCCGCTTTTGTTGGGGATCTAACCCGCCAAACGGGAACCTGACAGCGAATGAATCGGCGCATTGGTCCATCGGCCTTGCTCGCCTTGAACTTGGCGCTGTCCTGGCGAACCGCGATTCAATGGTCGTTTTCCCTGCAGTGGTGTTCGGTTAGAACGAGTTGTTTATTAAGTTTGCCCTCGAAGCAAGGGCTGCAAACTTGAAATCGACACCAATTGAGGGCGACCTGAAGGATACGGTCTTGAAACAAATGCGAACCCATCCCCTCATTTGCCCTTGGGTATGAACATTATCTGTGGCTATGTAGCACCTACGCGCGTCATGGACCTCAAGAAAAGCTATGGGGAGTGGCACCCCCCTATTTCACCCAAGGCCTTGTGGGCTTAGGCTTACCTAGAGGGAAGCCAGTTTCAAAGATGCCGAGGGTCACTGCTCAGGGACTTGCAAGGGATGGTTCAGGCAATTCTGAACTCAGCCTTCTGGGGTGAAATTTAAAAAGGTCAACATAGAGCCAAGATCCAGGCCATCCTGTTCAAAGGCAATCCAAAAGCTCCTTCCTTGAATCAAAACCCAAATAGTGTAAGGGATGGACCTAACCGTTGCTTTTAGGTGATATGGGTGTGTCTTTTTATGAAATGGCCCCCCCCAAACCAAAAAGGCGGCTTTCCTTTTGGCTTCCCTCTAAAACCCACCCAAAAACTTGGGTACCCTTAACAAAAAACACTCCCATATCTGAAGGGCACATGGGACTTGTAGACTTTTTGAAGCCTACATCAAAGGCTGTAGGGACGTGGAAATTTGTGCCAAATGTTTGACGCAACAACTTAAACGTTCCGCAAAGAGTAAATCTCTTCAAACAGTGGGTCACTGACATACACTCATGTGAAGTGACACGGAAAACGCCACCAACTCCAAGAGTTAAAAATGGAGCAACTCCGTATCCCATTTCCCTTATCCAGTTTCTTTTTGGGAACCTCCAAAGTTCGCTTAACCTTCTTCTGGTTCCCCCGGCAAATTGGACCAGCCGGTTAAAAAGCCCCGTCCTGGGTGGTCATGTACCGCAAGATGAGGCCAAAAAAGGAGAGGATGGAGCCCACGCCGAAGATCCAGCGCCAAAGCAAATGGTCCGGCACCCCGCCGATGTCCATCAAATAGGTCACCTCACAAGACCCTCCAAGCCCCCCGTCCTTTTTTGGATAGTCAGGTTTTAGACATAGATGGCTCACCCACTGGTTTAGATGGATAATATATATTTGCAGGGTTTCTGCAAACGATGTGCGTATGCTTTCCTCCTGCGCGTTTGCACCTACAAACTCTTGATCTGCTTCCGTGCGCTTTCCACCTGCGCGTTTGCACCAAGCTAAACACACAACCCCAAAGGACATGTTCGGATCCAGAAGATGCCTTCCACCGGCTAACAACTACATGTTTAGATTTTGGTCCACATTCCCGGTTGCCCGGAGACCTGCAGGTAGAACGTGTTTTTCTGTTGGCCATTGTCAAGATTCCCACGCATCAAAAAGGAGAAATAGTGCCACTGAACAACGAACATCGGGCTGGTTCCCAGGCCAGCGGTAAAAGGCTCGCTATTGCTGTCGGCACAGAAATATTCCCTGAGGAAATCAATCAACATGGCTTGATGTCTATATACACAAGACACCGTTGGACGTTGACTTAGATGAGCCAAGACCTGCAACCATGCGGGCGTTTCGACCGACAGCCCTCGAGCTTCATACCAGAGAAGGGCTCCTTAGGGCCAGGGAGTGGAGAACCAGGGGTGGCGAGAAACGAAGTTTGCGAGAGGTAGGGCCCCACCTGCACCGGTATCTAAGTGCCCTCTCCTTCCTGTGATCTGAGATAGTGGTGTTTCATGTCTTGATGCGTTTTGATCATAGTTGTTAATGCGCGGCCGCCACACAGTACTTCCCCTGGGAAAGTCATGTGACGGACCCCTCCCCTCCCAACCAAACGCACCACCGCTCCCACCGACTTTAGTTTTCCAAGGGCATGTGTTTCAAGGTTGACTAAAAGAAACAGCACCACGCTCGCCCTCGTGGAACCCTCGTGGAATCCTCACGGAACGACCCTGAATCGCCCTGTGCATCCCCGCAACCCTCGCGGAACCTCCGGATTCTTGCTTCAATCTTTCACCTGGCCTGCACCAGGCCACCCCGCGAACTCCGGAACCTTCCTTGAACCTTACACCTGGCCTGCACCGAACCTCCGGACCGTGCTCGAACCTGGCTCCAAAGCTCCCCCGAGCCACCCCCAAACCTTATCTGGGCTGAGACCCCTTAGCTTTCAGCTGTTGGGGAAAAACACGACAAAAACCAAGAGCAACAAGCAAGAAAGGAAAAACCCCTTGTCTGGAAACGAGGCGTCGCTTCCACGTGTCAACGTTTCGCTGTCCGAGATGCCAGAGGGCATAGTGCCTGGCCTCCTCCTGGGATCGACTCAACCGTTTTCAGTTTCAATGGAAACTCCAACGTGAGGAGAGTTTCCGTGCCCTTTAGAAATAAATACCGGACCCCTTTGAGAAAGCAAGGCGTCAAACGACAATCATCATTAGGGTGCTGACACCAGCCTCCTTTTGCGCTTTGGTGCCCTTTGCCTACCTGGCACCATCGTTTGGGAAAGCAAAACCCAATTTGTCCTCATCCCTGCTGGAACATAGTTGGTATATTTGGTATATCTGGTTTAGTCGGCATATCAATTGGTATGGTGTTTGGTATATCGGCTACAGCTGCCTTTGGTATATGTGGCCTCTGGGCACCTGGAGATTTGAAAGAATTTCCGGTGCAACCCCCTTAGAACGCCCAATTTCATAAGACCACGGTGGTTGGTGGCAGTTGGACATGATCTATGTTGAAGGTGAACATGCGAATACCCAATTCAGAGTCTTGGACCAATGCGAATTCCGAAGATAGACACGCCATAAGCGCAGTTGCAGCCCATACCAATCAGCACCCCCCCAACAACTGCTTGTTGCACAGTATGTGGGGGGGGGGGGCTGGAATATTGCTGACCATATTGATCAACCCCAGTTTATTGATAGGCGGTGTCCCTGGGTTTAGTGGGGTATCATCACTTCCCGGTCCTGAGCCAAAGAGGTAGAGCAGCGCTACGTTCTTCGCTCCATCCCCCGAGTTCTCAGAGCTCTCGGCAGAGTGGGAGGAGGCGAGGGGGTATTCTCCGCCCATGCCGATGCCCGTGATGATGCGGGCCTCGTCAAAGGATTCTTTCTATGACGGTGGCTGCCCTAGCAGCAATTTAGTCTACAAAGGGCAACTTGCAACAATGAAAGTAATGGTCGAAATCAATATCAATTAAGGAAGGCCTCCAGGGGCTGAAATTTGAGAGGAAACGGTGGCCCTGAAAAATATAGATGTACGTACTAGTGTAAACAAACCACTATAGATCGTACAAATAGATGTTTCATGAAGTAATCACATCTACTTGAAAGGATAAACAATATGACACCCATGTTGTCCACCTACACACCCATCACACAAAGCGTGCCGGATCGTGGGGATTCGTGGAATCCTACTGGACATTGTGGCGAAACCTTGCTTGGAGGGTCCTCGTTCAAATTCGCCCATGCACCCGAGGGGGGGGATGAGAGCGAGGGCGCCACCCCAGTGCAATCTACATGCAAAATGCGCTCTAACAATCCCAAATGCATGTGCAGCTCACTTGGCCAGCAGGCAAACAGTGAAGTCGGTAATCAAAACCCACCGCGCCAACTGGCCAGTTTTGTTTTGCAAGTTTTGGGTTCAAAATGCCGCGAGGGCACAACCACGAAATGGCTGAGCGCCCTGATGCCTAGATAGTCAACAGAAAACTGGGAAAGCAACAAGTGCAACAAGTGCAAAAGGCTCCGCGCAATCGCCATTCTCAAAGTCACCATCTGAGAGCTACATTGAGCTCGAGGGAAACTACCTTGTTCAAAGAATCTGTTGTAGGCCAACGCGACCAACCATTTTGGGATCTATAGGTGGCTTCCATGCCTGAGTCCCAAAACCGGCCCACATTCCCGACCCGAGGCTGGCAAGGCGCCCCGATCAGCACGTTCTCACCCCAAGCAAAGGTGCTCAAAAGCGCGCCGATCAAGGTAATCAGCGAACAAAGAATCCTCGGCTTGCCGAACAAAGTGTGCGACAAGGCCGCCTCAATCTATTTGCAACCGGTGACCCTTTTCGGGCTTCACTGCTTTAGTCGGAACAAAAGGGGGCCACCGAACAAATGGGGGTACGATCTGGATGTGAAATAAGGACCCCGCAAAAACCTAAATGAAGGATGATCATGGATGATTTATTGAATTTTGGGGGCCTCAAAAACGCTCTGCGTAAGGCTGAGCAAGGAAAATATATTAAATGGGTGTTAAGGCATGGCCATAATGGATGTGAAGGCATGGCCATAGGATGCGAAGGCATGGCCATAGGATGCGTTCACAGCAAAAGTCACTCCAAGGCTGCCAAGGCTGTCAAAAAAACTGCCCCCAACACCTAGGCGAAGGCTTTGGAAGAGTCGCAATGGCAATGACGGTCTCGTTATTTGTCGTGGGTTGTTTATGCCCTGGCTGGTGGGTTAAGCTTCGCCGCAACAAACATTTCGCCAAATCGAAGTTGATAAAGTTTCGGGCAGGATAAAATGATTCCGTTCCCTGCCACAACCTTTTGGAGAGCGAGAAAGGGCAAAACGCGGGGGCCCTGGACTGACGTGACGGAGACGCCCAAGGGCAAACGAGCAAACGAGGCCCCCAGTTTTACATGTTGCGGTCTCCGAGAAAAAGGAAACCAGTACAAGTAAAGCTTGCAAAAACCGGCTCCACCTTGATTCCCCGTTTCCTGAACGTCAAAAAACGGGGGTAGGCCAAAGCCAAAACCCCGACGCACAGCTAACCACGCTCGCTGCTGCTGCGGCACAAGCCGGCCCTTCGGCCGATGTGGTCAGAGAGCGGCCCCATGACCTAAGCCAAAAGGAGTGTGTGCTTCGCGTGACTTGTGCCCACATAGCACGTGTGTTTCAGTGTTCGGTGCTTTTGTGTTTGTTCATTTTAACAAGCGTTCAATACATGTCGCACTCTTGAGCGCCTGGACGTGATATATTTCGGGAAGATCATTTCAGTGGCAAAGATGCGGTTTCCATCTTGTCGGGGTTGATCAATATTCCCTTCGGCCCCCAAATGACCATGGGTAGTTCCCATTTGGTTGGACACGTCTTTTTGTAGTGGCTGCCACAATGGTCATCCCATGTAAAGGACCTTTGGATCAACCTCCATATGGCTATGAAGGTGGCCCCTGAGGGACCCAAACAGTTTAACCTGGGGCCATGACTAAAATATTGGGCCGATTGGAAAACCCAATCATTGTTAAAGGTTACAAGGTCGATTCGCTTTGGGCAAGTGAAGCTATGACGTTTGCATTTTATTGATCAAAGACCTTTCACCTCATGCAAAACCAGGTAGAAGCATGCAATCGCCGCAATAGCTGATGGGTCGAAGGCAAGAAACGCTCCAGTTGGAGCAAACGAATTAGGGGGGGAAAGGTGACCTCCAGATTCTCTGAGCCGAAGAGACAGTGGCCCGAATGCCTTGCCATTTTAAAGACTTTATGGCGTAGCTTCCGTGATCTTGCTGCAGCCTTTGTGCCAAGTAAATAACCTTCATCGTAGGAGAGCGAGGTGAGCATATACCCTGCCCACATGCTTCTTGCCATAACCCAAAGGAGGGCCAAAGGCGCAAGTGAGATACATCTTCCCATACCTGTGAGAAAGGAACGCCGTCTTCGGGTACTTGCTTTGTAAGGGTTAACTCCGAGGCTGGGGCAACTTGACTTCTCACAATGAAGAAAGGCCAACTTGTTGTTTACCAATAAAATGGTCTTCCAGTTTGAAGACCACATACCAAGGGAGTGAGTGGGTTCTGTTGGTTTGCAACTGGGTTCTCTGGTTGATCTCTGGTGAACCTCCTGCCAACAAAAAAAGGCATCAAAGATGCCGTGCTGTTGCTCACGGATCCTAACTCGCTACCCAAAGGGATGGATGGAAGACGCAGCCACTCTAAAGGCCACTCTGAAGGGAATATCTCCCCAGGTTAAAACAGAACCCCAAAAAACTGCCCTGCGCTTCTTAGTTTGCAGGGGGAGTATGCCGCGGTTTTTTTTTCCTCGGGCCAGGTGGCTTGGGGCTTGGGGCGGGCCGGGGGGGCCAGGAGTTCAGCAAAGGCGCGCCCATGCCCAAGATGGCGCCGCCATACATCGCCGCCTTCACGAAATCCTTCTGGGCGTCCGTGGCGTGAAACTCCTACGCGTTGAGGCGACCGGCCAAACGAACAATGGGAATTGGTGGCAAGGACAGTCTGACCCCACCCTGAGTCCCATTGGTTGGAAGGAAGGTCAGAATGGGCTTGAGCATGGTGGACTGCAGAACGGGTCGCGAAATGTTGGCAGAATTGGTGAACACCCCTCAGCGCTGACCATGAGGGAAAAGGGCCCCTGTTTGTAGTATTTGATTCAAGAGATATGTGCATATATACTTCTATATGTATGCACATATACACTTGTTATAATCAAGGGCACCTGCCCCAGAAGTACGTGCAAGGAGCCCTTAGCCAACACGTCTCCCTTTTCACGTGCCCCGTGAAACCCGTCCGCATAGTGCTCCACAAAGTTGGTCGCCCCAAGCCTTCGGCTTGCGCGGGCAACGCCCATGCGGGAGCTATGGCGCTTCATGCATGGCCCCTAGTGCCCTCCCACCGTTTCACGGAACGTGACAGGGATGCCGTACGAAAAAGGTCCGAACCAGGACCCCCCCTGTCAGGTTCCATGTTAAATTCGTGGGAGGGTAGTCACTAGCAACCCCTGACAAAACCGCTGAAATGGCTCCCCTCATGGCTCTGACTCAGTATGCGAGCATACGGCCTTTTTGGTTTAACGTCAGGGAGAACCGTTGTTGTGCACGTGTGTTAAGCTGTTCCACTTGGTCTGGGAGCTATGGAAGTCGTTGGCAAGCCCCAAGAAACTTCCAGTCAACTCACTTGTAAACCCTTGCTAACCATTTAGCCAACGCCCTCGCCTCCCAAGTAGACACACCCCCCAACCCCAAGTCGGAGATATTAGACGCATATATGCCGTGTTTGAGCCATATGCCCCTGATTTACTTCGTCCTGATTTACTCGAGCCGAGCTGCATATACTTGTCCGTGAGCAGGCCGATGCCTGTGGCAATCCCTGCGATGTACCTCGGCTACTGGTTTCGCGATTGGCAGAGTGATACTACGTAGTCTTTGACTTATTGCTCGCTTCCAAAAAAACTTGGTGGTGCTCAGTAGGGAATGACCTAAGGTTTTGGGAATCAACCAGATTCCCTTTAGGGAAACCGTAGGGGATGGTTTATCATTCCCTCCTTCCCGGCTGAGAACCAGCCACAACACCCAGGTGGCATCCCCAACAGCAACCCCGAAAACGAGCCACTCCGAAGAACTCCAGAGCCTATGTCAGAGAAAGCTTTCAGCTGAGCAAAAGATCCCAAATCAGGATTGTCAAAAAAAAAGGAACCTCGATTTGGTGAGTTTCCCTTTGGCTTGCCTTCACTCTCTTTTAGGGGGTTCCGACATGAAACAAAACAATGCGCCAACAAAAAGGCCAAGGTGCGGGTTCACCATATCGCAGATCTCCGCGGTTTCGGACGAAACCGTGGCAACGAGTGCCGTTCGAGTTGAGCCCCCCTGCTGCGGAAGGCATAAGACCATACAGTGCATGGACAAAATTCTGCACCACGTGGAAACCATGGGAAGCCATTCTTTGTTGGTATTTGCAAGCGAAGCCATCATTCCAGGGCTTTCTTTGGTGATCCACAGTATGGTTCCTTTTTATTCCTTTTTCGAGACATTTGGAGGTCACGGGTACCCTCCAGGAGAGACTGGGTTTGAACAGTTGAGGCCAGTGAGCCATCTACGCGCAAATGTGGAGCTCAATTCCCCACAGGTTTTTGGGGACCAATTGGAACACAAAGGGGAAACTGGTGCCAGAAAAGAGTCGAGGGATAGACTCCGAAGCGCTTCTCTCACGCTTCCCAGCAAACCATGGCCTCGAAACCCACCAAACGAATTCAAGTGTGAACGCCAAGCACGTCACCCCAACACAACCCACATAGTTAGAGCATGCGGCCACTTCTTTAAGTGGCATCTTACCCGCATAAAGCAGCCGGTGACTTCTTTTAATGTTGACCCAGGATTAATAAACCCTCGGGGGGCGTTCCCTCCAAAAGTGGTCTGAATCCAACAACTAAAAAGGGATTCACCCCCCTATGAATCAACCAGGGATTTATTAATCCGGGGTTAACATTCATTAGGATAAAAGCTTAACTTTCAGTGGGTTAAATGGAAACCTACCATTCTAAACACTAAAAGGATCTAAAAAGCTAATCAGGGGTTAACCTTAAGTTGCACCTTCGAAACGCGTCAGCCGCAAAAGCTCAAACGCGTCAAACGGGCCTCCCGGATCTTGTGCCAGGACCGACGCCGGCTGCCAGCTCCTGGGAGCTAAAAAGGCGCTGACATTGGTGGCCTGTTGCTGAAAAATCGAGGGGTTTCCCTGGTAAATGGCGCATAAATATCATAAACCAACCATCTAAACCAGGAATCGCCCTCTATTTTTTAAGCAAACCAACCAAAAAGGACACCTATGGGCGCTGAGTTGACCCCTACTTCGCTGTTTGTTGTGTTGTTTGGTTGCTGGTTTACTTGTGGCTAGTTGGTCCTACTCTCCAGTTTTTGGTGGACTTGCCTTGTTCTTGCCTTGTGCTTAGTTGATTTTACTGGATTACTTGTGGTTAGTGCTGTTTTTGGCTTATAGCTCCAGTTTTAGACAGGAATCTCCTGCGGGGAGATGCACCCCACCTAAGTTTGTGACCAACTGATAGGGGATCAACCCGTTCGTCCCTTAAAGGGCAGCCCCCAGTTTGGAAACGACAGCCCAATCCACCCACCCCCTCTCCACAAAGACTCAGGCCTTGTCAAGTGCCTGGAATGGGAGTTGCCTTCGGTTATATGCACCTTGTACCCAGTATGAGTATTTCAGCGTCTGTTTGCTTTGGGGCTGGGCACGGCTAAATTCATTATGACCTGGTGAGGTAGGGCGAGTCTGGAAACAAGGTAAATCACAATGGCCAAAGGATTCGATGCCCGCATTGGGTTCCATACTACTTGCCACACAAGTGGAACTAACCTTTCTTGGCCAAAGCACCTGAATACGAAGGTTCATCTTTCGTTTGAAGCCTTAGCTGCGGTAGGCCAAGACCGAACAAATACAACACTAGCATCATATCGATTTGCTTCGGGCACCTATACTTGGGTTCTCAGCCAACTTATCCAGTTGGTTAATTATA
Organism: Effrenium voratum; assembly: GCA_963377175.1. Classification (NCBI taxonomy): domain Eukaryota; class Dinophyceae; order Suessiales; family Symbiodiniaceae; genus Effrenium; species Effrenium voratum. The sequence goes on from CAUJNA010001502.1 coordinate 260,706, forward strand.
AGAAGGCTAACCCCAGTTACACCAGTAACTTATCACCATGGTTCTAACAGCTCCTTACCAGACGTCGGTCGAACACCCGAGTAGGATCATGGCAAAAAATGTGCTTTCCCGACTCGACGCGCCGAGTGCTCGAGTGCGCTCCCCGCTCCGAGGGATCGCTCACGGAGCCAAAAGCTGTAGAGGAAGGACAGCAGAAAACAAATCTCGCAGGTGTTCGAGACCTCGGGATGTCTTGGTTGCCGTTGGCAGGGGAGCAACAATTTATAGATTTCAGCAGTTATAAGTGGTTGGATTTCAACCACTAAACCACAATAAGCAAAACTGTAAAATGTTTCCCAACAACAATCATGATGTCCCCTCTACCTTCTGGGGGGGGGGATATGGTCCCGAATTCCACAGATCCAGTTCCCGAGCGAGGCTTCTCACAAAAAGGGAAAATGGAACCATTAATGGAATTCCAGCGGGCTATTCAATTTGTAAAGGGGTAGGGATGGTGGTTTTCCGGTGTTTGGATGAATTTCCAGGATTGGCCCCTGTTTGCCCAACTCCCTGACTTGTTAGACCACAACACCAGGGTTAGAGCACTTTTCTCATGGCATCGTGGCCGACTTGGCTGAACTGTTTCAATCGCGTTCAAAACTGGAAGCAAGGCAAATTCGAATTCCCTGCAGCTCCACTAAACATGAACCAACCTCAAAGAGATCCAATAATTGCGCAAAAGACCAACCCTGAAAGTGATGGTCAGAGCAATCTATGCGTCTGAGGCTTCCCCCTATCCGTGCGATTCATGGGGCTCCTATGGGTTCTTGTAAGATCTGCGGGGCGGCCGGGCGAAGGTGGGTCAACCGGGTGTGGTACTGGGATGGACTAGTTCGCCTTCCTTAGTCGAGCCCAGTAGAGTAGCCCAAAAGTTAGATCCGTCCTGGGAATCCCATCTGGAGAAGTGACCTTTTAGGGCGGCACGTCTTTTGTTGAAGATACCTCTTTTGGAGTGGATTGAGGGAAACCAAAAGGCAAGCATCCGTTTTTGTGGGTGACCAACATTGACTAACTTTAAAGGCACGCCCATACTTCACCAACTGGACTTAATTAAGCAATCCAAAAAGAACCTTCATGGCAAATCCCCGCTTGACCCCGCACTGGCTGGTCAGGATCTGTATGGGTTCATGGTTTGCGGCTGGCCGATTGCTAGTTGCTAACTGCTCACAACTGGAAAAAAGGAACCCAGTGAAGAACTGGCCGCAAGCCCAAACTGTTTGACCTTTGAACAAGTTCGTCATAGCTTGTGCAGTGAAAAAAGCGGATCGGAACAAGACATGATGCATCCCCCCCATCTGGAACCCTTTCTCATAGGGCATGAAGAAAACTCATATTTAGCACAGGGAGTTATGGGCTGGGGGATTGCTAAAATCATTACCTTGGCCCTTGTCATGTCAGCACAATGTTACTTGCAGCCCCCACGCGACAATGAACAAGACTGACAAAACATGAACCCAGGTTTGTTTTCAGTGTGACATGTGTTTATGCAGTCGGAACACTTGGAGACATGATACATAGAAAACAATGACTTGTCTGTCCCGTCAGTCCAAAGATGGCACGTCACCTCATGCGAAGCCGGGAGAGGCCAAATGTCGGTACTTCTGGGTTGCCCAGTGACCAGAAAGGCATTCTCAGCGCGCCCCGAAACCATCAAGCAAGAAGGGCTTCGAGGGAAAGCACCGAAAGTTGTATGTCTTTCCAGACCTACGACACACCCAGCGGTTTGAAGCGAGTTTGGGGCGAGTCCAAACTCAGCCCATTTCAACAACCTGAAGGCTTGACTGTTTGGTCTGCCTATAAGGCAGCTCACCTACCAGCCATGCATTTGCCATGGACCTTTTGTGGAATTATTGGCCGTGGGGATCCAATGCCTTCGGCTTGACAATAGAAGTGTAATATTTGCAGACAGCCTTCATTTTTCAGAGCCGCCCTTTCACTTGGCTGGAACTAGGACCCCAGCAAAAAATAGTTTTTGCCTGGTTAGTGGAAAACAAACAAGACCCCAACAAAAACAATGAGTCAAAAAGGGGAGCCACTTCTGGGGAGGTTGACCCAAACAAAAAACTATGTCCAGCAGTGATAGACTCCCTTGAAAACCAAGAGGGGAAATACAAATACTATTTTCAGCAAACGGAAGTCTTCCTCAAACCGACAGCCATCGAAACTTTTCGGCGCGCCTTCCAGGAGAGCCGCGGCAAATGCCAGCTGGCAGAGGCGGGGCAGTCCGGACACCGCTGCCGCCACAGCGGCTCCTATAAAACGAGGGACGGCCTACTTGGGGGCGCTATTTGTTTGTTTGGTACCCTGTTTGTGCAAGATTTACGGGAAACCCAAAATAGCGGTCGTTTTGTGTTTCTCCTTTCTAAATGTTTTAAGGGAATCCAAAAGGAAACCTACCCCAAAAATAGGGTTCGGTTTAAAAACAACACCCAATGTTCACTTCGCGGACTTGGCAGAATCGTCGAAACTGTGGGTTTACCACTCACTTTTGAGTGGTTCACACCTTCTGAATATTAAGTGGGTAAATAGGCGGCCTCGACAATTTTCAGAATAAGAATCGAATCGAATCCGAAGTTGGCTTCCCTTTGGCAAAGAGATTCCCTTCGCACCTCGAACATTGCGAGGGAGAGGAAGGCGAATTTTACCAGCACCCGCACCGGCTTCAGACGCCTCAAAGCCAGTGGGTTTAGGGTAGGGAAGACCCTCGTTCTCCTTTCTTTTGGGACCTGGATTCCTGTTGAACCATTTTGAGGGTCATTTTCAGAACAATGTAATGGCTGAGCCTGGTTCTAGCCGGGTCTAAGATAAGATGGCACCAAGTCACATACCCCCATCCATATATTCAAAGAAGCCTCCACCTCTGGCTTCCACCTGAGCCTGAGTCAAGGACCACCTAGAGACTCCATTGGGGTGGGGGGGGGTGGAAGCTCCCCAAACGAGCTATTTACCTCTTGTTCCCCATACAAATAAACCCTGAATCCTCTGAACTTGCATTCCCTGTTTCTTCATGGCGTCTCTATGTATGTGTGTATATACATATTCATACATACACTAGTTTCTTACTGGTTGACTGCCATTGACATTTAGGGATCCATTGCAGCAAGGCGTTCCCAACTAGGAAGCTCACGAACAACCCCTGGCCAGCCGTATGGCACATACGAAGGGCATGTTCAGGCCGGTTTCATTGTGTGATGTTAATCCCAGATTAAGAATCCCGTCCTGTTAATAGGGGGGGTGTCTCTCCAAGAGTAAATGACTCCCACTAAAAGGGGACAAGCCCCTAGTAGTCAGCCAGGGTTCTGTTGATCCTCGGTTCCCATTATACATCTAAGGGAGAAATACTGTTCATATAACTTCTACACCCCCGACTCAAAGCCAAAGCGGACCCAAACATGACCCACACACTCCCAAAGTTCTTTTGCCCTAGGGCCGAGCTAGGACAAGTTGATGCGACAAAGATGACTACATGCTTTTACACATGTATACTATCCTGTACCTTTAAACTGGGGAGAACCAAACTACTCCATACACATTTGCATATACATATATACATATATTTCATACATATGTATACATATATATATACACAATACATTATGTATATATATATATATACATATGTCATATTCATGCACAAATTATGAGTGTGGGTGTTTCTATTCGGGGCGCAGGCTCAGAGGTAACATCACGTAGTAGCACCTTTCCTGAATTGGCCACCAAGCGGCCAATGCGGTGCCCTAAAGGCTTGGACAAGTAAGGGGTCCAATGCCAAGCACCTTTCCATCGTAGGGGTGCTCGCGCATTTTTTTTGGTGGTTCCCCGGATCCGCAGCGCTCGCTTGGGTCGAGGGACTTCCGGAACCTGTAGACCTCCAGCTGCCAGGCGGGGCAGCTGGTGACCCATTGGCTGCTGCCTTTGGAGGCCTAGGCCCACCGGGATGGGAACACGACAAGAAGAAAGCGAGCCGAGCAAACACACAAAAGAGGGGTCTAGGTGCAGAATTTGGGCTGATTTCATGTCTCCAAAGCTCACTTCCTGAGTGGATTGGCAAAAAAACAGCAATTGTTTAATAACTGTTTGTTTGTCACTAAAATGGCCCAAACCAGTCCGAACGAAAGGAAACGGGGTTGGATCCTGAAAAAATGGGAGGTTCAGCAAGACGCCTTGCATCAGGCCGCGCATTTGGAAGCTGAAGGAAATATCAGAAGACTCTCCCTTCAAAGGGCCCCCAAAAATCGAGCATGGAACCAGGTGCATTGAAAATGAAATCTGCAAACCAGAGAAACGACCAGGTAATCTACTATAAGGTCTTCCCCCATGTACTTTGGTGTGGCGTGCCTTTTTTTTTGGCTTTGGATGCCAAAATAGGTGGCTGTCCTTTTGGCTTCCCTTTTAACACCCACAAAAAAGAGGTATTCTCCGGGGGGGGGGGGGGGAAACAGAACCCCCCCAAAAAAAAACGACGCCCCAAATTGGATCCGGGTGAACTTTTCCAGCCGGCTCTCCATTCGCTCTGTTTTTCGTGCCTTGTGCACCCACACGGCTGCCAGCTCCAAAGGCGAGGCTTCCTGGGCGTGCGGCAGATATAAACCAACAAAAAAAAAGTACCCTCAAAAGCAAACAGACCCAAATATGAGCTCTGGACAGGACAAAATAAGTTGGCAAAATTGGTAGCTAAGCCCAGGTGGTATCCCAACAGCCCTGCAACCCCCGAACCCTCCTTGGAGCTGGTCCAAACTACCCCAGAGCTTGTTTGGCCAAGAACCCCAAAGCTTCCAGCTGTTGGGAAAAAAAGCAGTGGGCTACCAACAATTTTGTCCAGAGCTCATGTCTTGCGCATTGCTTGCTGCCTTTCCTTCATTGGCAAGGGCCAATGAGGTTTGTCCAAGACCTGTTGAAGTGGCTAATCAGGAACCAAACAAGGAGAAAGAAGTATTCTTACTGGGCCAGTTTTCGCCCAGCCATGGGAGCAAAATGGCACCTTGTTTGATTTGTTGATGTTAAAGGAACGCCTCTAGCCAAACAAAGAAACAAAAACAGTGCCGCTGCCGGGCTGTGGTAAACTAAACCCGGGATCCGATGAACCGTCCTTGAGCGCCGCTTCAGGCCGAGATACCACGCACTCAGAGCCCATGGCGACGAACGAACCCCGACGAATGAGGGACGTCTTGTTTGCTCTTTGTGTTCGGTCTGTGGGTTTGAGGCAGCTCTTTGGCTTGGGGCGTTTAAGGCTGTCGCTGTGCTTGACCCTTCATTCATATTCGGTTGGCTGATGTGGCTAAAGCTGATTCAATTCTGCAACACAAGGCCGGCCACGCCTTTCGCAAGCGGCATCAGATTAGACAAGGTTGATGCTGCGGCAAACTTGGAAACCTGTGTTCAATGTTTGCCTGCTTGTGTTATTGTTGGGCCGGAGATGCCTTGTTGCTTGAGGTTCACGTGGCGCAAATTCGTACTCGCTTGATGCGAGCATGGGACGGTTTACAGCATGCTGTGCCTTGGTGAACTATAACAATTCACCAGCCTTAAAACAAAGAACCCACGAGTGAGAAAAACATGCATCATGGGTAAACCAATTCACACACCAAATCACCTTGTTTCAGGTTGTCTGTGGCCCAAAAGGTGTTAAACATGAAACCCTGTTTGGGCTTGACTGGGGAAGCCGCAAAACATAAAGGGACAAGCAGGTGGAATGCGCTGAACGATTGTGTCTGTCACCTCAATTTGCCCAGGTCTGACTTGTGTCATCTTGTCCTTAAGCTGGCCGGCGGTCGCACGTCCGACTTTGTTTTCGAAGGACCTGGACACCTTTGGCGCAACCACTGACCTGGCTGTCTTGTCCGCTTAAGACCCCTGGAAACAAATATGCCCACTAGTGATAAGTTCCTTTAAAACAAAACATATTAAGCAAATGGAAGAAAATGGATTCTGTCAAACAGGTCCTAGCTTGCATGATCATGGTAGCAATCCGTGCGTTCATACCTTTACTCGAATGCCTGAGAGTCCTTGCAACCGGCCTTAAGCTCTGGAAAGGACTTCAGCGCTGTTGTTTACCACCAAAATGATCTTCCCTGAAAGTGCGACTCAGGGAGTGAGATGGCCCTCACGTGCTCCAGGCAGCGCTTCAAGTGGCTTGGCGCGGCACACAGAAGCACCGCTGAAGGCGACGCCCGCAGCTGCTGAATCGTCGCAGCGTCTTCCTGCAGGACCTGCGAAAACGCTGACGCTGGGTTTTCTGGTGGACCGTAGGGGATCCCTCCATTTGCTTATAAGTTTCCAGGAAGAAAACAATCAGCGATAGATTCCCTTTAACACCAACAGGGGAACATAACAAATATTCAGCAACTAGAAGGATCCCGAGGAGGCGGTCGTCTTGCGGTGTCCAGTGAAAAATCACGCAGAGCCACTTCCTAGTGGCCGGAGGTTGCCAAGCAAAAATGGGGGAAGATGAAAGTAGGACGCTCCCCTTCCTGTGAAGACAAAGGAACCTCAAGAACAAAAGCACTCACACAAATGGCACGCAAGCATGGCAGGAACCCTGAAACGCATCTGTTCTTTGGGTGCTCCTTTGAACAACATCCAACAAGGGCTCCCCTAGAGATGTTACTTGGTGATACTGATACCCTATTGAATTTGAAGGTTGCGACAAGGGAGCTAAACGTCTATTGGCCGGATTTGGGGTAGACGACTACAACACTCTTCCGCAAAGCCCAATTCAGCGCAAATCTATCCTACACCAAACTATATAACCCTGAAAGCCAAAAACCCACCCTCGCGCAGCCAAAGAGCAGCCCTAAAACCCGTCCGCGCCAAGGCAACACCTTCCTTGCCCATTGGGGTCAGACCTACACATCGTCCCAGAGAAACCAGGCAGCCGATGCCCTCCGATGCTCTTCGCCGCTTTGCTTTGCTTTTCCAGCGCAAGCGCCAGTGAATCACAGCTAAGAGCTAAATGAATCGATGGCGCAGCGCTTACCTGGGAGCGGTGGCAAAGCAGACCTGTCTCAGCCTTCCATTCTCTGGGAAACCTCCAGGAAGCTCCACAGGAAGTTTACCAAAGCTCCGGTATCTGCACAATATGCTGTTAACTTCCTGCAGACATTCCTAAGATGATTCGTCTTTTCATTTATCTGCGGGTATTAAACGCACCCAAACTGGGAAATGTCGGCCAATTGAAGCAACCTGTCAGTCTGCAGTCATGCTGCGCTGGAAAGGGCGGACAACGTAACAAAAGCACCCAACATAAGTATGCCCTGTCGCTGATATCAAAGCATCAGGCACGGTCAGCACTTTTCTCTTCCTTGATAGGATTCTCCCCGCGTGCAAAGATCACTTTTGTGGTAAACAAAGCATTCGGACTATTGAAACCCTTGTTGGTCAAGGGGAGGGGGCGCAATGGAAATTCATTTGGAGGAAGCACACCCATGATTGATCCGCAAGATTGATTGGCCTAATTAGGGCTTAATATAAGGGAAACAAAGGGGTGGGCTGGGTAGAACAGGTCTTCCTGCATTTCCCCGCAAAACAATTAAAGGAAAACGTCTCAGCAGGAGCATCCGCCAACATTGGTCCAAGTAATGCTTCAACTGGCTTCAGGGACGTTTGGGAGGTGTGTCCTGTCGAGTGACATGCCCGACAGCACCGTCTTGGCACGAATGAGGTTCTCCTTCTCGTCCCCGCGCGCCTGGACACCCGCTATCGCTTGAAAAGGCGTGGGAAACAGCATGTTTTGCGGCCATCCCCTTAGTGTGTCCACTTTGTTATACAGGGGATCCCTTGGTAAAAGTGACAATGCAAGCACGTGTTCCCATGGGTTTTGAGGGGCCTCTAGCTTTGTCAAAGCTTCTTCCGTGAGTCCAGGAGCCAAACTGCAGGGGCTGCTTCTTTTCAAGAAGTGAAAGTGATCTGATGGCAGTGTCGCCACGGTTCCCTCAAAGGAGAACTGACTGCTACAGCACTCATTTGGGATTCCAGCACCCCCCCCGACTAACCAGGACGAAACTGTAAAAAAACACTCTGGTAGAAGTAGGGCTCTTGTGTATTCTTGTGTAGCATATGCATTGCATGGCTTGCCTCAACCCAGCGGAAAAAGAGCAACAATCGCTTCCTGAGTGGAGTGGCCGAACAAGACTATGTTAGTCTACCACCGAAATGGTCTCGACGAAAAGTAAACAAATCCGACACTTGGGAAGTGAGGATGCTGCGTTCTAACGCTTGCCCTCCCCCCACCCCACACGCACACCCACGCATGGAGGATCTCTGTACCAAAGGAATTGCTTTTTCGGGGTGTCAGAATGAAATTGTTTTCTAGAATTCCATCAGCACCCCCAAGGGAAATCAGAACCAAGTTGAGGCGTCCCTGATTTCAACTTACAACCGTTGCGTGTGACCCGCTCTCCCTCCGTGGTCAAGTGGCGACCATCCCCCAACATACTTCTAAGTCCAAGGTGACCGCTGTTTGAGGAGATTGAAACCATATTTGGAGCGGCACGTACATGTCACAGGATCCTGCCCTACCCCCCCCCCCCACCGTCTTCAACGCAGGCCCTCTCTCCCCCAACGCCCGGAACTTTTTTTGGAGGACCGACCGGGCCTGCTTTCGCAGGTCGAAGTTCTCGAGCAGCCAGTCGCACTCCTATGAGTCTCAAGAGTCGGAGCCTCCAGAGTGGTGGACAATCCCATCATGTCTTTGAAAGGGTCCTGCTGGAAGAACAAGGAGCTTTAGCTCCCCCCTAATCGGTGGTTTTGGTTGGTGGCTAGGAAGCGGTTTCCCATCTGGGGGACAAATTTGACTTTGCCCGAGTGTCTGCATTGTGCTTGGTCACAACTGCACCCAAACCCCGAAGGCGATCAGGGAAAACTGCAATTAGATACTGATTTGCTGACAAATATAAGTGCATAATGAGGCTGGTGTACGTTGCCATAGTAGGGAGTATGGGAACATGCCAAGCCTAGGAGACAACAAAAATGAACGCAACGGCACCCACAATTGATGAAACAGTCCCGCATTTGAGTATATGGGTAGGGCCCTGGCAAGTAGCTTGTGCTTTTTTGTCTTCCTTCACGCTCACTGTTCATTAGTAAGTGTGCAAGCAACTTGTGAACTCCAATGTGTCTGCCAAGTTGACCACACACTCCTCGCGGCTTGAAACTTTCAACTCGTGTTGGTTGCAGTGGTTGCAAGTGTCCAAGCTTGGTCGACGAGTCAGGTTGGTTTCCAATACCCTTTCTAAGTCACTGTTCCAACTGCGAGTTCCTGGCAACCGGCGTGAATCCTTTCCGGCCTACCCCGGCAAATTCCCACCCTGCTCAAAGTCTCATTCACTTTCAACTAGAAACCAATGGAAGCCAGAAGGTTTGCCAGATTTTCTTTATGGGACGGACTTTTCTCCAGACTCACATCAGGCAATGCAACTTGAAGCTTTCCTTCCCGAGAAGTTTGGTGAAATTATCGTTACAACATGACTTGCCAGGGCAAAATGTATTAAATACATTTCATGCAACGTAGCATGCTTGCAACATGCAGCGATGCTCAGGGCCAAACCGAAGCGACCCTACAAACAACCCCAGAGACCCACCCTGAGGCAAAATCTTTGGTCACAGTCTTTCAGGCCTTGAGGATCCCCGCAAGCGGACCAACACAAACCGAAAGCATCGACGAATCGAACACGAAGTCCTTGTGCAAGTTCATGGCGAACTCCTTCGTAGCTGTCGCCTCCTTCTTCTTGCCTTTCACGCTGGAAATCAGAATCCACCGCTCTATGCCAGGACCTCACATAAGAGGGTTTAGCTATGCTCAGACGTTTCATCATAGGCTACCCAGCAAATACCCTCCCACCAATTCACATGAAACCTGACAGGGACGTCCAAACCAGCCCGCCCCCCCAAACGTCGAACGGTTCCATGTGTTACTTGGTGGGAGGGTAGCACTTTCTGGGTTGTCAGTTCGTCTCCTGCGGACTCCGTCTTGTCCTCCTCCAGGTCCACCTCCAGGTCAGCCTCGGCTTTCGACACTCAGCTCGCTCAAAGGATCCATTGCGGGGCTGCAAGGGTCGCCAACCCACAAAATGGCGATTTTCGGAGGTTTCCCTTTAAGCAAAGACACAACCGGGTGCCCTCAAACGAAACAAGCCACAAATTCCATCAGGACCCGTAAGCCCTCAAAAAGTGAATGGACCACATAGGCTGCCCTTATGGCTCCGAATCCCGACGCGAAGACCCTCAGATCCCGCAAAACACCTGACTTCGACGTCAGCTTCGTTGGTGGTTTCGGCTGGTGGCTAGGAAACGCACCGATTAAATCCAAATAAAGGGTAACCAACCTGAGAAACAGTTCGAGGGTAACCTGAGAACGGGCAAATGCTGAAACCCGAGAACGGCCCTCATTCGCGCAGAGGGCCTTGTTCTTGGCCTTCTCAGCTGCCAAGGAAAGGTCTGCCTGCGGACACAGGGCTTGAAAGGCTGTTGACCCTTAGGGAAAAATATTTCAGGAAAATGAAACAACCCCCAGAACTGTAACAATAATGCCAGTCGCACATATACCCGGAAATATCTTTCGGAACCTTGATGAACCAAAAACGACCGAAACCGGTCTAGTTAATCAAGAGTTCGCAAGATCAGCATTGTCGAAACAGGCAGAATGCTGCAGCCAACCCAGAAAACACTTCAGGACACTTTACTCAGAGTAGGGTTCCCAGCTACTTTCCTTGGACGGCCCTCTGCCTTACGAGTTCGACGAAACAGGCCGCGCCTCCCGTTTGCTGGCAGCATCTCCCAGCGTCTCCTGGAAGTTGAATTGAGCGGGTTCTTTAGGCCCCAGCTCTTCAAACATGACTGAGCTGGTCCTCCCGTAACTTATGAGCAAACATCCAACTTGTTGAAGGTTCAATCAAGGGCCCCAGAGTCGTACCACTAAGGTCGTACTGAATGCAGCATATAACATCAGCTTCCCTCTGCCTCTAGCTGTTTGGTTTCGCTTGGCGGTTTGGAGGTTGGGGGGTGGTTTCCCATTTGCCGTCTACAAGAACCAGGGGTTCAAAAAAGAGAGACTCATTTCTTTGGGGGGAGTCTATGACCTTAAGGGTGCAACTCTGGAACCTTTGATTGGTGGGGTTTCCCTTTGAACTCCATGTAGACCAACCCCCAAGCACGAAAAACAACCTCTTTTCTACCTCATGTCCCCCCCCACCATCTGGACCTTCTGGACCATATTCAGCGAATCTTGAAGCACATCTTCGTTGGTCCCTTGCTGACTCTCAAACTTTAAGTCCAATAGCCTGGAACTGTCACATGTTATGATGCCCCCGTCCCAAAACAACATGTTCCCTCTGTAATTGGGTCACTCTCTATTGATCAGAGGTTGAATAGTTCTAGGTCCACATTCCTTGGTCACCTCTTGTCCAAATTCCTTGGTCCTCTTGGTCAAAATGAATTGGTCACTTCTAAGTCGGTGGTATGCGCATTTTCCAACCAGCAATCAAAACATTTCAGCTGACGGGGCGGGAGCTGGGTCCTCGTACTCCTTCTGGGAGTTGGCCTCCTCACTCTTGGCCAGGGCCATCTCTTGCTTGATGTCGCCCTCGAAAGCCCGGGGCTACTCTGAAATAGGAATCGGAACCCCAAAATAGGTGGGGTCTTCCTTTGGGTGTCTCTTTAAAACCCCTCAAAACAAAAAGGGCTCCCTCAAAATAACAAACCCAAATGCGTAGAATGGAGTTGTGAGATACCTGCCAACCAAGTTACCTCATGCTGGGATACCTGAAAACCAAACAAAATAAAAATGGGGGGGGGGGTTGGGGGGTGGGGTGGCCTCCGCCCTCTTTCCAACATGAAAGTGGGCAGGGGCTTCCCCCACCTCCTGGGATCGGCCCAAACATGGCACTCATTGGTGGATTCAACCAAAGTATGGCGTCCAGAAACTGGCAAGTGAGCCCCCCAAAGGCTCCAAAGGAAAGCGGTATTCCAAAAGCCTCCTCTCACCCTGCCACAATTGGAGGGAGGGTATATGCCCGCCCACTATTGTGCATGGCTCATTTTTTGGCTGCAAACACAGACTTAGACCCCTGCACCAAGCGAACTCGTTGTTGGATGAAAGAGGAAATCAAGCAAAGAAACAAAGTTAAACAGGCAAGCTAAGTGTGGAAATGGAAATAAATGACCTGGCTTCACAAGGAATAAATCACCTCACAAGCCTACAGGTTGCCTTGGTGCGGTTCTCTTTCAATGACGGATTTGTCCGCCTGTCTAGAAATCTGCGTCGGAAATGTGGCAGGTCCTTCCAAGTGGTCAACAGTTGAGTAATGCTGTGGATGGACGAAATCCTGCACCACCAAACAAAGCCTGGAATGATGATTCCCCTATAAATACCAACAAACAATAGTTTCCCATGGTTTCAAAGTGGTGCAGGATTTCGTCCATCCACAGTACTTCACGGCTGACCAACCCAACAGTGGAGCATGTGCCACATCTGCAAGGAAGGCCGTCAAAGCTTATCTGCAGCACTTGGCACAACACAAGGACATCCCAACCATTGTCGTGCCAGCCGTGTTCTACAGCCCCCGAATGAAATCACAACGCAAACACACAGATACACATACTCCCTCACAGATTAACATAGAACCAAACAAGATATCCATCTAATCGGAGCGGAATGGGTTGTTTGGGTACAGCCACCGCTTTGAAGGTGCGTTCCGTTCATTTATGGAGGGGCGCCAAGCACGCAAGGCTCACTCCCCCAGTGGATGCGGCAAACAAAGCCTGAACGGTTTCCGGGCTACATGGTCTCCCCAAAAAGCTTCTAGTCCAGGCTCATGGAGTGAGAAGGGCGTCCACTCGCAAGTTGCGCCTCGAGGGTGTTCATCAAGCTGATCACCCCGTGGCTCTCCTGAGCCTTTGCCTGAACGGTGGGAGTGTAGATCTCACTCTGGGCAGTCACAACCCTTTCCGTAGGGCATGGTGCACACTTGCCCCCTCGTCTTTCCATGGTATTCTGCACGAAATGCTAAGTTCCCAAAGCTAAGCAAGGGATCTTCATCCCGGGTGGGTGATAAGCTCCGTGTAAGTTGGGCAGGTAGAAGGGGTCACTTCTCCCTATTGAGGCTGCTCTGTCTTTGTCTTGCTATTTACGTCTGTATCTAAGAATCTATCTAAAATGGAACATTAAAAATACAACGAGTATTGCATTATATGTATATCATACTAATGCCGTGTACGTGTCTATCTATTTGGTTTTCATTCATGTGTGTTTCGTGGTTTAATGTATTCTATGTAGTTATCGTTCTAATATATACATCTGTATATGTCTTTATAGCGATGATCAACCAATACCAAGCCAATACAAAGCTAAAGCCATACCCAAGCAGGGATCCTTACATTATACATCTGAACATTGTCTTGTAAATGGTGGATTCCCTTTATTTTAGCGGAAAAGAACATGATTCAAATAGGAAACATGTATCTTTTAAGGAGCCCTGCTGCCAAGGTGAACATCTTTAAGTTGCAACCACAGAGCCGCGAAACAACAAGACCCGCAGTTTGAAACTATGACTGAGCACTGGCACCGCTGGGTTTTCATGGGTATGTGGCTTTGGACAATGCGAGATCAAACAACGAATATCTCCATTCCCTGTTCCCTAGTGGTGGTGGTTGGGGAAGGCTCAAACTGGGGTGACCCTGATTGGATTCTAGCAAATGAGTTCCATTCGGATGCTGCGCATGATTGTCCGTCGTTGGAAACCTCTACGAGAACCCCTTTAGTGTCCCCTCCTTGGCTGTTTGCACATACCCCCTTCACCTACTCCTGAATTAAATGCCCTCTAAAGGCCTGTTGTTGACCCTCTCCTGGAAAGGGGCAATTGTACTACACTCCTTAACTCACCTGCTGAGTGGATGGCCAAAAAAAAGTCCAAACTTTATATTTGCCACTAAAATGGTCTTCACCAAAAGTTTAAAGTTCATGAACTCAGGAAGTGAGTTAAATGGGCAAGAAACAGACTTATCTGGCCGCTGGCTCAGGAAACAAACGCCAGCCAGGACCCAAGGGCTCTTCTTCGCCTGGTAGTCGCCCTCAAAGGTCGGCGGCGGCGCGCCGAAGCGGTCCCTCGGAAGGCTGAGGCTGAGGCCCAAGCCACGCCTTCCCCAGTGAGTCAGAATGTCCCTGTGGAAGAGGTCACCAAGGAAACCACCCTTTGAAAACCCAAAGAAGAATGGTTGGTGATCTGCTGTGGTGGTAACTGAGACCCGCTGGGCTCTATATAAGAAGCTTGCTACAGCATCCAAATACTGGGTGGTTTGCCGGATATTGTCCTTGTTCATCTTACTGGCAGCAATCAACTTTGGGTGCATGGCCAAGTGAGACTTGGGTTATATGGCCTGGTAGTCAGCTAGTGAAAGGTAAGTGCTTCGCTAGTTGCCGGGGATCTCAATTCCCAACAGGTTGAAAGCAATTGCCAAAGGAACGCCATGTGCTACGACTTTATAAGTCTCATATCAGGTTCTGGGTACTCCCTCTCTCTCTCTCTGTCAGTTTCAGAGAATGATCATAGTGCCCGGTGAGATCTGCAAGCCAATTTGCGGGGGCTCAATCAAGCCAAGGCCGAGCTGCATTTGGAGGAACTCGAAGGAGGTACTCTTGCTGCTCACCGCGACCAGGCTGGCGTGATAGACCTCCGAACTAACGTGGCCCAAAAGAAATGGGTGTGTTTTCTCTTCGCTGGAATTAGGACCCCAGCAAAAAAACACATGTTTTTGCCCATGCTTTTTTGCCTGGTTAGTGGAAAACAAAGGGAACCCCCAAAAAGCAAACAAATAGAAAGGGGCAACTAATTCTGGGGAAGTTAAGGGGTACCGTTTTCAGGTGGGCCTGAAGGCAGGCCAAAAGCACACCTACTATTCTTGCCGCCCCCACCCCCTCTCCCAAAATCTTGACACACCCAGGTAGAGTGGGACCAGCAAGGTCACAGAAGGCCAAAATTGAATAAGGATTTCACGGCACGGAGTCTTTAGGGAGAGGCTGCAGGGCCCTTTTTCCAACCAACGGCGTCTTCCCAGACTCCTCTTGACGGGAACTGATCGGTGCGTTCTGAAGACATGTGGCTGGGGCTCAAAAAAACGGAATTCCAAAATGGAACCCTAGGTGGAAACATGGACCAAAACCTGCGGTTTGCCCCTCCTGTTTAATTTTGAGCCACACCCATGTCTGAATGGCAAGGGCCCTAATATCCCTCCCACTTCATACCTCAGATTGTGGGGCCAGTGGACTGCCCAGCCGCAAGCCTCACTTTCAACCCTGGCCACCGAAACGCCCAAGTCACTTGCAACCAGAGGGCCTGGCAAGGCTTAGGGTGCCTCACTTGGAACCTGGCCAGAAATGTTGGAACTCAAAGAAATGGAACAAAAATCCTGGTTGATGTCCAGAGACCAAACAACCTGGACGAGAGGCGCGAATCCACCTGGAAAGTGGCTTCCCTCTACCCCTTCCAGGTAACTCAGCTACCAACATAATTTGGTGTGTGTGACCCCTTTAGTAAAAGGGTCATGAAGAGTCCAGGCGCAAGAGGTTTCAGTTTTCCAGCGACCCTGTGGACAAAGGACCCCTTGGAATTCCATTTGTGTGGGAACACACGATCGAAGGCTGGAACCAACTGAGCAACTAGGGAGCCCTAGGCCGGCAAAAGTGATTTTCCCGGACACGTTCTGAGGGTTCAAGTAAAAAGGTTCCAGTTGAAAGGTCCAGTGTTTCAGCACAAACCAGGGGGGAAGGGTAAGGAAGGGTAACGGGAGTGGGGTCCTTTACAGTGACATCTTCAAACATACTTTCTAAATGCTTTTCGAATGAACCAAATGAACCCCACCAAAAGCAATTGTGCGAAGCTCTCAAAATGGCCACCACTGGAAGGGCCCCATGAAACCCACCAAAAGAAACTTGCTGACCTCTCGAAATGTTGTCTGGGCTTCATGGGCCCAAAAATCGTCCGTCCGCCGCCCGGCATCGCGGGCGCGAGCGCGATGGCCTGGTTGAGGCGTTGCTTGGCGAGGCCCAGCAGCTGAAGCGCCGAGCTGTCCGAGGAGATGAGCTCTTGGAACTCCGCGTGCTCCGCCTGGGGCACACCCGCTGGCCGGTGTTTCTTCGAAAGACATGGCCCCAAAAAACGATCCACCAAACAACCAAGCAACCAACCAAAAGCAACCAAGCAATCCAGCCAGCCAGCCAGCCAGCAAGCAGCCAACCAGCCAAAACAGCCAAAACAGCCAAGCAAGCAAGCAAGCGAGCCAACCAGCCAAGCAACGCACCAACCAAACAAACCGGCGGTTCGGGGTACGGGATTTCGATTTCGTCTGTAAAAAGCTCAGGCCCTGAGTGGATTGACCCAACAAAAAGCAACCAAACTGGTTATTTACCCCTACAATTGTCCAGGCCACAAAAGTTAAGTCCAGGAACCTGGGGAATGAGACAAGAAACCACAATTGTGAACATTTAGCCTACTTTTCACCCACACCCAAATCGCTTCACTGTGCCAACATCACTCCTGGGAACTTGACCTTCAAGCTTCACTGGTCGGGCCTTTCGAGCTCAAGAAAGGCTGGACCTCATCAAAGGGCAGGGCCTTTTAGAGGGGCTCCAACTGATTCGTAGGCTACCCAGACGAATAAACCAAAAGACTAAAACACCCCTCAAACAAAATTACTAAGAAACACAACCGGTTGAATGGGGGTCCCCATATGTCCCTGCAATGGGAATTTATTGGGAAGGCTTACACGTGCAGGGATTCTACAGTTTAGTGACTTTAGTGGTTTTTGCGTTAAGGTGCCAAAAGGGAAAACGGCTGACGAACAAGCCTCAAAACTCATGTTTTTCTCTTGAATAACCTGCAAAACAAGAACACGGGCATGGCGTTCCCTAATAGTTCCCCTTGATTCAATTTTACATAAAAGGACGCCCCACAACAAAGGTTCCTTGTCCTCCCAAACGAGGACTTCTCTCAAAACAAGGAATTTGATGTTGCACAAAGAACTGGGTGCCTTTTCCAGGACGCCAGGTTTACAAGAAAAATCCTTGTACACCTGAAGGACTAGCCGACTAGCCCAGTCCTCTTTTCGGGCAAACCTCGTCCTAACCGCTTGGCACGCGCCTTGCGGTTCTCACCGGCCTCCGCCACGGTCTTGTCCAGCGCCGCGACCCCCGCCTAGCAAGCAAAGAGTATTCCCAGCTGATGGGTGTCTCTGTGGGGGCTGGGAGGAGAGAGGGGGCGCACAAATAAGCCCTTTCTCTTTTTTTTTTTCTCTCTCTCTCTCTCTCTCTCTCTCTCTCCAGCATCCAAATAAGCCCTTCCTAAGGTCTGAGTAAGGGTTTAATAAGAGCTTATTTGGGTTCCCTCCCCCCCTTCCTCCCCCCCACCCCCCATGACTCTAGGTTCCCAGCTTCCGGGTGAGCCGCCAAGAAATGAAGCGCGCGGCTTCTTGCAAACACGGCTTGGGTAAAGACACAAACAAATGGGTGGCTCGTCTTGTAGGATTTGGACCCCCAAAATGAAGGCTTTGCCTTTGGTTTCCCCTTAAAATTAAAGGGGGTCCCTTAAAGGAAGACAAACTCAAGTTTTGGTGAACATTCAGCTTTCACCGTTATGTGACATGGACATGGCATGTCACGGCTTGCAGGCAACCCGCGGGATCTATCCTTGTCATTATCCATGCTTTCCGGACCCTCGCAAACCTTCTCCAAATTTCAGAGATGTCCGCAAACAGCTTGAAACTCTCAAAACATCATATATTGGAAGCCTGTCGGGACCATCTCAGCCTGGCTGATTCAAGCGAACTCAAAACGTTTCTTCCACTAAGAAAGGGCAGTGCAGTCTTGCCGCAATAGTCAACTCATTAGTCTTCCATCGTCCCCCACTTCAACTCTGAAAGCGCATGTTCGCACCTGACATGCCCGACTCACACGTGCAGGTTCCCTTTCCTCACGCGTTGGAAGGATATCAGATTCCAGGAGGCTATTGTTTACTAGTGGTTTGCTCAATAAGCAAACAACTAGTAGAACATGCTGAGTCGATTAGTTGGTTGGCAAAACCTTGCGCAGTTAACCTTGAAACCAAGGAAGCTGAGGCCTGGAACCTCAAAACCTGATCACAACACCTGTCAACAACTCCACTGACTTGCCATTGTTTACCTTGGTTGCTGTTGACCCCTCTGGAAAAAGCTTGACGTGTTGTGGGTCCAACGGAACACCCACCGTCCCAACAAAAGAGTTAAAGTCCAAAGATCCAACCGAATGCCATGATTAAAAGCTACGATCTTCGAATGGTGGGTGAACAAATGAACTCTCGTCCGCCGTATTTCGGGCGAGGTTTCTTGACCGCGCCTGCAGCGCTTTAACCTCTCCCACCAGCTGCGTCACCGCGTCGGCCTGGGGATGACTTGAAATGTGTAGTGTTGACCCCATATTAATCAACCCCAGCTTATTCATAGGGGGTTTCTCCTCCAAAAAGTGATTATTCCCGACTAAAATCCGGGACACCCCCCCAAAATAATAAACTGGGGTTGAGTAATCTGGGGTCAACATTAGCGGGACATGACATAGCCATGTGTCAAACTAACGGGACGTCCCCCCAACAAAAGGAAACGGTGGCTTTCCTTTTGGGTATCCCTTTGAAACCAACTTAAAACGACTACATCATTCTACACTCTCAGCTCCTTAGGGTATGGTTGGGAACCAAGTTTGGGACACCACCCGTGACTTCCCTCTGCCCAGAAATCCATGAGAAGTGTCGTGTTCAATCAACAGGCTCCAGATCAGGACTTTTCTAGAGCATCTTCAGGGCCGCCTCGTCTCCCCAGGTGAGCTCCTTACCAGAAAAACGCGAGCTTCAGCTCGCACCCCCGGGGAGAAACAACACACTTCCCAAGTGGATTGACCAGAAAAAGTGACCAACCTTTGCCACAAAAAATTGCCCAAGCCTAAAAAAGGGGCTAAAGTCCGAAACGGAACTCAGGGAGTGATTGGTGGATTTGCATCGTGGTTTTCTGGCTTATCAATTTTGTTGAACAACTGAGCCGTGCCAAATACTCTTGTGTAAAAAGCAGTCCTATGAACTTGCTTTCGCGGACCCTTTCGCAATGCTTTCGCGACCCCATGTTTTGCATTCGCGGGCTTTGTTTTCCTCAGAATTGCTTTCGCGACGCTTTCGCGGCGGACTGCCACACAGCATGCAGGCTTTCGCGGGTCTTTTGCGGTGAAACCTTATTTGGTTTCTTTCGCGATAAGCTTTTGCAAGCTTTCGCGGCCTGCGTTTTGGCTTTTGCGGGGATTCTATAGGACACCCCCCTTTACTATTTTGTATTGTCAGGGTTTATGGCGCTGCTCAACTATGTTGAACGCTTGTTTCTGAGCAAATCAGATTCTCATTTTGAGCAAGTTCCGACAGGTGCCCGGCGCGTTTTTCAGACCAGGATGCCCTTGGTACAGAAGCTGGCCGGCCCTACAACCATGATAAACGAGGGAACCTGGAACCCTCCAAACCTGCCTTGCTCGAACAAAGCCTTGTGATGAGGTGACAGAGTCCCGGTGAACCAGTTGCCATTATCTCATCTTCTTTCGCATTAATGTCCAAGTTCCTCTTCAAACAACCGTGTCATATGTTGGGTGTTTTTAGAAGGCCTGTGGGTTGGAGCCTAAACCCAGGTTCAACAAGCCACAGAATTCACAACTTCTTTTCGGCAACTTCTTTTGCAACATTTCAACTTCTTTGAAAAAGTAAGAATTCTCTATAAAGTTGTTTTCAGACATTCTTTTAAAGTATTAAAACAGCAACAAGTTGTTTTTGAATCTTTCTAAACAAGTTTTCATTGTACAACAAATTCATATTTGTGCCTGATTTGTTTTCATTTGTAGAATTATTGTCAAACGCGCTGGGGAACTAGCCCATGGCAAGCCCATGATAGAGTGGCCTCATGGCACGATGACACTATATTCAGTATTTCCGGGCAAGGGTTTGAAAGAAGCCAATTTGCGCGTCAACCTAGGCTCAAGCCACAGCAAGGCCACTTCAACATAAAAATGTAGCTGCGCATGATCACTGCAATTGGTGAAACCAATGTTGAACGTTCTCCAATATAAAGTTTCGCCCCGAAGGAGCCCCTCAAAAGCAACCTGTGAAAGCACCAGCGGCATGCCCTTGCGCATCCCTTTTTCTCCCCCTCCGACACTCCGCGGCAAATCATTGCGACTTCCGCTCTTTGAGTTTGCGCTTCAAATTGGCCACCCCTCTGCTTGGAGGTTCTGGCACTATGGCTGCAAGCTCGGGATCTTCAGCACCATGGCCCGCGGCCTCGCACAGCCCGACTGCCCGGAGTGCGGCCATGGCAGAGGCGACATCCTGCAGAGCTTTCGCAGTTACGATATAACAAGAGCGAGCGCTCCCGAAACAATTGAACCCGCTTACAAATTACAAATTACACATTACACATCACATCTTTTTTTGCGGCTTTAGAGATACAGATAGATAAATGGATAAACACAAGTCCCAAGAAGTAAGAAGGCAACCCAAAAACAGAGCACATGGCATCTCGCCAGTCCTCTTGCGTGGAGACAGGTGCGTCCGCAGCTCGGCTAACAGCACCAGAACGCCAATTCACCGAAGCAAACGCGCACTGCAACATCGTCATGACGACAGGCAGCGACATAGCATTGCCTGCTACGTCTTGCATCAGGACTTCTGTTGGGCGCCAGGTGCGCAAGAGATCTTTTGGCCTGAAGTCCGTCCTCTCGCCGCTTTGCTCCCGCTCTTGCTGCCTGAGTGCTGCGCACCGTGGCTCACAACGCCGGCGGCGCTCGATGCAGCTTGGAAAGCGTCCAGCATCTCCAAGAAGAGAAGCGCTGGAAACCCCTGGAACAACAAGCCTTCCCGGCCAAGCATCAGGCGCGCGACCTTGCGATGCCCGGCGGGCTCGAGCCACACGTTCATTTTGGGCAGCATGGTGGGAGCCAAGTGCTTGTTGTCTTCTGCCTTCCACGTAGCAGCGTTAGCGCGCGCGATGCTTTGGGACAAGTCTCGCATCAGTGTGGCAGGAAGCTGGGCCTGCAACAACGGGACAGCGTCCTTTTCCCTATCTGTCAAGGTTGCGTACCAAGGATTCTTCAAAAGCTCGGGCTGCGCCCCCTGCCCCCATTTCACACGCAAGGCGGCGGCCATCCTCATGTGCTGGTCTGGCCAGTCAGCAGCAACCGGCTTTGCTTGAGCCAGCTCCACAGCAGGGTCATTGTCGCCAAGAAGAATTTCAGAAGCACATGGCCCGCTCCGAACGCATCCAGATAGGAGGGCGCTGAACGTAGCAAAAATGCAATCCACGCTTCTGTCGTGAAATGAAAGTAGAGGGTTGGCTTCAACGCGCACCAAAAAGACATACAAACGCCTGCGGCGCGCTGGCAAGCCAAACTCAGCGCTGTCTGTGAGGACGGGCTGACCTTCGTATCCGTGGGCGGCCATTTGGTTGATGAACACGTCCATGTTCGAGGACCCTCCTGCTTTCCTGACGGAGCATGCCCAAACATTACGATCCAATGTCTGACGAACTAGCGCTGAAAGTAAGGACGCAAGACAGTGGCTGCAGGGCCTGCGGCCACAGAGTGCTTCTGCCTCTCTTCTTCAGCGTCATTGAGCACCTTCTGAAGAACTTCCCGCTTGGTTTCCAGTGCCTCCTCGGCAAAGGGCCCGTGGCCGCTGTGCTCTTCAGTTCGTTGAGACATGTTGGTGTCCTCGTACTGCTCCCCCGTCAGCACGCCGACCCGGCCCACCGTCTTCCAGACGCCTTTCACTTTTTTGCCCTGCCACACCTCTTGCACTACCTTGGACTCGTCCAATTCTCCGTCCAACTTGGTGTCCCAATGCTCCAGGAGGACAAACTCCTTTTTTGGGCCTTTCAGCTTCATCCCAGTCTTGCTTTCCGAGTGCAAAGTAGTTGAAGCCTTCTTCACCGCTTCCCTGTCCACTCTGGTGCCCGGGCTTTCATTTTTCAAGCGGATATACTCTTTCACTGATTGCAAGAACTTTGTGTGCTCCTTGGGGTTCTCTCTCACATGCTTGTAGTAGGCACCGTATGAGGAATACTGGTAATCCAAGCCGAGCGACCTGAAAGTGCCGAAGCAAAGCATGCAAAGCCTGCCCTCGGGAACTCTGTTGAAGGCATCGGTCTCTGGGTTTCGCACCCTGCGATACTTGTTCCAGGGCCGCACCCCGCCGTATTGGCAAAATTGGTCATCGAATTCTATCCCTAGCTCGTGCGAGGCTAAAGGGCTTTCGTCTGTGCTCTTGCAGTTGCATAAGCAACAGGTGCAAGCCTTGCTGAGGGACAAGGATACCGGAAGCGCGGAGAGCCCACCTGCGCGAGCAGCCGTAGCTGTGCTTGACGGGGCCACCGATGCTACGTCGTCTTCCATGGCTGCCACCGAAACAAGGGTGCGAAGGATGCTGCGGCCAGAGCCAAAGCTGCACACGCACAGGCGACCTGCCCAACTAGCACACAACAACACAACTGCAGACTGCTGCGCCCGCTCTAGCCAAGCCCTGCCCAACACGAATAAGTAGACAAAGCCTGGCTAGCGCAGTCCCAATTTCTGACGCGAGCGCCACGGACCTGCGACAAGCAGCTACGCTCTGGCAATCGCCAGTGGACCACCAGCGCAGGTCCTTAGATTGTGCGCGCGGCCACTCCATTGTATGGCCAAATGCAGCCCTGTGGAAAACAAACTTTGGTAGAACAAGATGTTTTTCCTTAAACATTTCGCAGAAAGTACACAACATGTTATGGAAACATTCGATTATTTTTCTCTACGGTTTCTCTGCGGTTTCTCTGCGCAGGTTAAGTAAGCATCAATAGCAACTTAGTAAAATCTCTGCGCAACAACCGAGATTCTCTACGAAACATCTTATCTTATATTTTGAGAAAACTTTTGAACAATTGTTGGAAACGCGTGCGCAAAATATTGTAGTATTGTAATATTGTTATTACTTCTGCCTGCGATGTTTCTTTATTCTACAAGCTTCTGAAACTTCAATCTGGATAGGAACTTGTACTACGCACTTACATTTTCAAAGAAACGCAGAAAGGAATGTCCGGCCGGCTACGTGTCTCTTCAAAAGGACTACCAGTTTTTGTAGTAGCTGAAAGGAAGACAAAAAGCAACGCAGATGGCCAGAATCTCAGCAAAGCGGCTACGCAGCTACGGCCGGCGGCCTGTCTGTGCATCAACTCCAAGAAGCGACCAACTCATCCATCTCTGCTTCTGTCATGCCATCCGCGAAGTCCTGCAAGCCTTTGCCACCTAGCTCAACGTGGTGCGAGCGTCGCCTGTGGCTCGGCCACTGTTGGTCAGAGTGGCCCGCGAGGAGCCATCGTTTCAGGCGTAGAAGGAGTCAGTGTGCTGCTGCGGCTTCTTGCAAGACAGCGTGTTCCCTTGATCGCAATGCTGTCCGCAAATGGCTCCCCACCCACTCTGGCCCGCGGCCGGGACGATCGGCGCGATCTGAAATGGACCCCAAGGAATGGCTCTGGATTGCAGCTTGCGCTTCACAGGCGGAGCAGGCCCACTGGAAGCAGCAGCGGCAGACCCTGGTCCTGCGGACGAACTAGCCGACCCTGGTCCTGCGGACGAGCTGGCAGGATGGATTCGCCTCGACTTCCTCCGCTTCCGAGGCCGAATCTGAGCCCCAGCCTTCCGAAAAGGAAAGGTCGTCGTCGCCTTGCAAGGCCGGCGGCCGCTGGCCTCTCCCTCTGCGTCTGCCTTGGCCTCTCTTCTGTCGCTTTGCGGCAACGACCAGCCCTTGGGCGCCATACGCATCGCTCACCAAGACAGAACTCATCTGCTGCACCTGCGCGTCTGTGCTCGTGGTGCCGAAGGCATCTGCCTTGTTCAAGATGACTCTGCGAGCGTCAGCCGGGGCCAGCGAGTGCATCCAGTCCGCAAAGCCAGTGTTCCGCGAACGTCTCTGGAGCAAGAACTCCAAGGCTGCGTTGCCAGACAACACGGCCTGCGCCCCGGTGCCAGAAACGCCCGCGGCCTGCGGCCCTGTGTCAGCCATGCTGGCCACGCGCGGCCAGCGGCCCTTCCTTCTCAGCCACAGGACCTCCCTTCTCGCTGGCCAGCGGCCCGGCGCTAGCCCGGCCCGCCTCGGCCTGCGGCCCTCCCTTCTCGCAGGGCTGCTCAACTTCGCCAACACTTAGATCTGCGCTGTCGGCCATTGCAACACAGAAAGGGCGCTGTCAAAAGACTGCGAGCAGAAAAAGCTACGACACGCATGCTTGCATCCAAACACTGGCCCCAAAAAACAAAAAAAGCCAAACGCCGACAAGAACCCGGCAAAGACACCCGTCTAAAAGGTTACGTCGCACAAACCTGCATGCATAGACTAAACACAACAAAAACTGAACACTCTTGGCTGTAACCCAACCACGCATGCCAAAGGTAGTCCTGACCACGGGCCGCTGAAGAAATCCAGGAGCTGCGCTCGGCCGGCAGGGAGCTCGACTTGTGCCTCGCCAGCGGCGGCCGCGTCAGCTGCACTGTCATCATCTTTCTTGGCAGCAGCGTCAAACATTGCTGCCATTTTTAAAAACCTCCTGGTCAGCGACCTTGCTTCGGCCCACTCCGCCTGAACGCCAACGGGCTCGGACTCCAAGAAAACCAAGTCCCGCTCCAGCGCAGCGCGCGTTCGCCGCCGTAGGGCTTGCACCGCGTGCCGGGAGTTCAGCACTCGTGAAACACAAAAACAACCAGACAAATTCCCCAGCAAGTGCGTTAGTTGTTCTACCACGTTCCCGTTCCTGTGCTGCGCACATAAAGTGGGCAGGAATAAGTGGTCGGCTGGAAGGGTGCTGTCGAAATGCTTAAGCATTTTGATGTTTGTTGAATGGGAATCGCACGTAGTTAGCGTACAAGTGTGCTCGGCTGCCACGTTGCGTGGCCCGAGACCTCCTGGATGCTCCGACAATGTTTTCCACATTGTGGCGCTATTCATTGGTGCCAAGATCTGCGGAGGTCGGACAACATGCTCGTCCCTGATAGTGGGTTGGCCGCCCGCCACGCTGGGAGGAGAGGCCATGGCCCACTGCGCATGTGAGCACAACACTGAGCAGCTGTTTGCCGGGTCTGTGCCGACCTTCAACGCAAAGCTAGACTCGTCAAACATCAAGCTTCTGATGAAAAACTTCAAAGGGCGGGCCAACGAGTCTGCTGCGACCTTCTCACAGCTTTGTTCTTGAAACCTGCAAGCCGCCGACGCGCAAGCAAACCGAGCATTTCGCGAATGGCTCGCAGACGCGCCCTCCACCTCGCTCGCTACCTGTCTGCAGGTCGCTCTCTCGTGCCCGAACCCAGCCCTAAGAACAGCTTCGGGCGTCCAGGTCTTCCATTTCCCTTTGCCTGTGGCAACCTTTCTGCTGAGCTCTGCATCTGGTAGCTGGTGATCCTGCGTGCGCGCCTGCCCTGTCTTGTTGAAGTGCTCGCTCTGCAAGACAAGCTGCCCTTTCTTGACCGCAAAGAGCGCCCCAGCCCGGCGGGCCTGCAGATTCGCCCTTTGATTGCGTTGCCTCAGGCCTCTTCCTAATGGCTGGCGCCGGGCTTGACCCCGGCCGCGCCGGCGCTCCCTCTCTGCGCCTTCACCGCGGCCTTCATTGCCCTGCGCGTCATATGCGTTGGCAAGCTCTAAAACCTGATCCAGCCCCAGGGCAGCCATTGAGCCAAAGGGCAGGCTGCGATGAAAATGCTTACCAAAGAGCTTCAATGTAACTCCTTCAGTATCTCGCCAAGCAAATGTTTCCAAGATATTGCTTCTGGGTTAAGTGACCGGTGATGTCAACAACCATTTCATTTGACTAACTTGCTGCCAAAGAAAAGAAGAAATATTTCATCATGCCCAAAAAGTTGTTTTGGAAACTTTCTCATTATTTGTGAAACTTGTTTTAATTGAAAAAGATGTTTCAAAAACTTGTTTAGAAACAGTCATTCTATCAAAAGAATATCCAACATAAATATGATTGTTTCAAAAGAACATTGTTGATTTTGAAAGTTGTTTGTCGCACCCCTGCGTGTGGACTACCGCACAGGCCTTTTTAAAAACGCCTAAGTCATATGCCTGGCCCGTCGTTTTTCAGGACTTGGACCCCCGAACATGGCTTTGGTGTTCATGTTTGGCTTCCCCTTACAACCACAACAAAAGGGCTAGCCCCCCAAAAAGACGGACCCAGATTCTGAGTATCAAAACCGCGGAACCTCCCTCATGTGGCTTCCTTTGGCTTGCCAAAACCCCCCAAAAAAAAAACAAGGAACATCTAGAAAAGGACAAAACCATATTCCAAAGTGGGGTCAACAAGCAATGGCCTGTGCGCCATTTTCGTGATGGTATGCTTTCAAGGTCAAAAGGAGAAACTCGGGCCACAACCTTTGCAACACAGCTTTCCCTTGAGCGTGCCCCAATATGCGACAACATGGTTTTTGGCCCAAACAGTAAAATAAGGGGAGACCTTTTGAGGGTCCGTGACATTCGCAGACCCGCTCCAAAGCCGGCCTTCTGCGCCACACTGGCCGTGAGGGACGCAATCTCCTCGAGAGACGCTTCAAAGCAAGGCTCACTTTAACTCATGGAAACGTCTTTACCCACAATTTGGCCGTGTCCCAGCCCCAAATTGCCCCCATGTGTCCGAAAAACGACACCGTCCGGCCCCCGTTTGTGCCCACAATCTTGCTACCCACTCGCCCCCCTTCAAGCAAAGCCTCTTCGAGGCCAGCGTTCGCGAAAAGCATGCCCCCCCAAAAAACGGAACAAAACAGACATGGTATAAGCCGACAACGCAAATGCATGTGCCTCATGTGCCCGCCAATCATGAACATCTCCCTGTAACATGAACGGCCAGGCAAAGAACATCACGAAGCAAGATCAGATACATTTCCCTCCCTCCAATTCACATGGGGTTTCTGCGTTGTTGTTTTTTTTAATTCTCGGAGGGCCAATCGGATTGGACCGGGTCGTTCCCGTTGAGCGGGTCCGTGGTACTCCGCGTCTCACGCTGGCAGCGACTCCTGCTGGAGGCTTCGGTTCTTCAGCTCTGTGGCATGGAACTGCTTGGTGCAATAGGCCTCTGGCGACAAAAAAAAACATCGAGAACCAACATCTCAGATGTATCCAGTGGATTTCCGTGGGGATTGAAAAGGGGACTTTGCAGAAATTGTTTCACCCTTCCCCACAAAAATGAAGAAAAGGGCAGCACTTTGCAACTGGGACATGGAAGTTCGACCTGCTCCGCCGTAGTTTGAAAGTTGGACACATGTGGAATTTGCTCTTCAACTTGGATGAAGTGGAAAAGAGCAAAGAGTTGTATGAGCTGAAAAGCTGGCGTTTGGCATCTGGCCAGTGGATGTTTTAAATACCCGGTTTCGATGACGGTAGTAATCAAATACTGCGGCCAATGGGTGTCCCTTTATAAGCCATGCACAGCGAAATGCACATGATCCGTCTCTCTCTCTATGATTATTGGCATTGGCATACAGCAAAGGTGCGCGTTTTGAAAAGAAAAAAACCTGAAAGAAGAATTGAATCCCCAAGTAAAGGACCTACATCCTGGCTATCTGTATTTTTTTAAGTGAATGAGGAATTAAACCAATCTAAACCAGTTGGAATCCATTTATTTCTAATCAAACTAGCTTAAACAAGGACACCTATGTAGAGTAATTGCTGAAGAGTATGCAACCAGGCGAATTCCAGACCCCCCCTCTGCGGTAGGTAAACTCCCCCCGCCCAGCTACAAGCCTCTTATCATGACTAGTTCGCAGGAGGCGGTCCCTGCGAAAACCCAATGGTTTCCAGGGCGGCCCTACGGTTCCCTCAAAAACGTTTCCAACCGCTGGTTTACAGTCATGCAGAAAGCTATCGTGCGGGTACCCGCCCGAACGTGTTTTCACGATTTCCATGCCGCCGGCATAGATCCGGCTACCAACCCTGTAACGCGACCCGTTGAGCAAGTGTGAACCGGTTGAACATGCTTCACTGCAATTTGTCCATGCAAGTTGGTATTTCCTTTGCAAGTCGAATTGACCTGCTTCGCTGTGACTGGTTGATGTGCAGTCGTTGTTCTGCTGTTTTCGTATGCATCGGATTTGGACGTGCGGAGTTTGTAGACTGCGTATGCCCTTGTGTTTGTGATGGCTGTTGACATGGATCTTGCACAGCCTTAGGCCAACAAAGTCTTCAAGCATGTTTCGAAGCAGCTGCATCACATCAGCAGTCAGGGCTCCCAGCTTGTGCTTAGCATGTTCGGCATTGTGTTTACCCGTTGGAGAACCCTTTCAGTCCACTTGAGTATTTCCGTGAACGTGAATGCTCCTATTTTGGAATTGGTACTTACCCTTGTCGGAAAACCCTTTTGGTCCACTGAGTGCTCCCGTGAACGTGAATGTGTTGGTACTGTTGTTTACCTTTGGAGAACCCTTTCAGTCAGTCCACTAAGTGTTTCCGTGAACGTAAATGTTAACATTTCGCCATTCGTGCTTACCCTTCGGCAAAACCTTTTAGTCGCTTCCCATGGTTTGCCGGGGGTGACGAGGGCTAGCTGGGGGTGTATCTAGGGGCAACGAACCACTTCGCCCCCGCATCTGGCATATACAAAAAGAACATGTTGTCAGATTCTTCTGGTTCAAATAGTTGGTAAGCCAACAAATACTATTGCAGAAGACCTAGCTCAAAGGAACATCTACGAACCCTTCTCTCGAGGTGGGTCAAGGGAACTGGCCTTCTTGCCCGCGTCATCTTGCTGCTCCGCCTTCAGAAGATCCACCATGCCTCGGGAGTTCTTCGAAACCAACCCCGGTTGCAACCCGAGGACTTGGAAGCCTTTTGGGGGGTGACATTTTTTGGGAAGACACCGAATGGTTACCCAGTGATTCCACGTCCCTGGCAGGCGGAAGGGAACCACCCTTTAATTTACCAACAAAAACAAAAGGAAGTGATTGGCTTCTAGTGGCTTGCCCGGGGTGCACTGGCAAAGGCAAAACAAGCGCCGCTGCACAACTGGGCTGCAATGACTGCATTTCCCCCAACAGCAGCAATGCGGTGTGAGACATATCCTAGGTTTGGACTCACCATGGGGCGGGTGGGGCTATTAAACGTTACTGCTTGGGTCCTTTTAGGTCTTCCAGTAGAGAGGTTAGAATAAGGGTACCCTTTTTTCTGCAATCTATTTTAGTAGGGGAACCCTCCCCCCAAAAAGGGGTAAAAGGGAACGACTGGGGGACCTAGCTAAAACCAAACCAACGCTCCAATGCCGCACGCGCGCCGTCGATCTTCTCCACGATCTTCCCGAAGTCCACCCGCTTGCCTCAGCCGCAGCAGCAGAAATTGAAGCAGGGAAGCGGTCGACCCCCAGCTTACGGCGAGAAGAGGTGCTCGAAAGTGCCAAAAGTACCGAGGGCTTGTGACACTATGATGTCCAGTGGGGCATTTGCAACCCAAAACCACGGCTGTTAAGTTCATTTCTCCGCTGAGCTGGGGCCGTGAAGATCCCCGGCAAGTCCGGAGGAAAAGTCCGGAGAACACACCCCATCTGGGCTGTCCGTTTTTTGAGATCCCCAGCGAAAAGTGACGAACTCTTGGCGATTTACGGAAACCCACCCACTAAACCAACACAAAGCCAACTAAACATCATGAAGGGGAATGGACACCCAACCACTACACCAACTAAAAACCAACTAAAAAGCCTAAGTCTAAGTTCTAAACCCTAAAAACCTTACCCCAAAAAACGATTCGCTGGGAAGCAGCTGAGTCGCCGCTGAGTGCCAGCGCCAGAAAGTTCAGCTCAGGTGCCCGCGCCGAGTCCTGAGCGGTGGCTGCAACGCCAAAGAAACCACCGAAGATCTGAGGTCTTTGTTCTTGTTTCTTTAAGTTGTTTTGTTTCAGAAGTTCTTTGCTTCAGAAGTTATGTTGTTTCAGAAGTCCTTTTGTTTCGTTTTTGTTGTGTTCTCTTTTTCTTTTTTATGTGATTTTTTTTTTTGGGGGGGGGAGGGGGCTGGTTCCCTTGGAAGAGCATGTGGAGGAAACAAACCCAACCAAGGAGTCTTTCCACCCCCCTTCAACTACTCTTTCCTGGAGAAACTGGGGTATGTAACCCGTGCAGGTTACCCTCCCTCCAACAATCATGGAATCTGATGATCGGATGGCTCTGGAAGACTACTTTCCTTTTGGGGAAGCCCCCTGTCCACACTCTGTCCACTTCCATTGTTACACCGCTTGTTGGAAACGGGGCACATGATGGTTTCACAGGTGACTGAAGAATTCGGACAGAAGGGGCTAGCCGAAAGGACCAAATCGTAGTCTCGGAATTGGAACTCATTCATCCATTTGCTCAAGTCCCCTGGAAACAACAAAAAATATGTCCAGTAGTGATAGATTCCCTTTAAAACCATCAGGGGAAAAAATATATATATATATATATATTTTTCGAACTTTCACGGTGCTCTTCAAGGCCTTTCCGGCGACTGACCCTTCACCCAAAGGGGGGGGTTCCAGTGAAAGCACCAAACGATTGTCGGAACCTTTGACGGACATTTGACCCCTGCACTCGAAATCGTCTTCTTTGGGAAACCACCCACGGTTCCTCGCGATTTTGTCGCATTCCAAGGAAGACAGCATGCCAGCAAAGACTGGCGGCTACAGTAGACTTCTGCCATCGCACGGCTCGCCAACCAAACAAGCCGTGCCGCTCACCTGCCAACGGCCGGCTGGACTGCAGCAGTTGGCTTTCCAGAGGAAGCTTGGTTGAAATCTGGGGTCTATGCGAAAAGGAAAAAATACATGTTCTCAAATGGGTGAACCTCCCCAACAATTACGAGTTTGTATTTTGGGCTTCTCGCTGAACGAAACTGAAAAGGGTGCCCTTAAGACACACACACACAGATCTATAGTTCATCTATAAACAAAATGATACAAAGGCACACACACACTTCTTTTGCCAATCCTAAAATACGACAAACAAACACCTTGTGCCAGGCGCCGGGGAAAGGGATTGACCCCTTTGCCCTTGGAACTGGGCGCCTTCATGAGGCAAGGGGGGTAAGTCAACAGGTTGCTGAGGCTCAAACTCCAAGCGAGGCACAAACCCAGTCAAAAACGCCCAGCATCGCGACCCTCCGAACCCCCGGTGTCCAAGGAAGATCTTCATTTGGCGCTAAGTTTGGGTCTTGTGTGTCTTGCTTTGGGGTCAGAATCCTATGAGGCAACTGCAAGAACGCCAAGCCGCATTCACCTTTGCGCGGCTGAGCAGCGTCAGAACGCGCTCCCTCAATGAATCCTGCAGGCCGCGAAAACCGGGAAACAGGATGATGCATCAGCGCCGGTGTGGAACAAACGTGGCTCCTCCAAAACCATTACTGTGTGCTTGCTCAAGTGACGATCGCGCACAGTACAACTCGAACTAGGGTTGAACCTGTTGCCCTTCTTGAATGATGAGAGACCTACGAGTCAAAGTGGATGTTCAGCATGGAGAGGTATCCAATCCTAGTGTTATCAAGCTTGGCAGCCCAACCCGGCCCAGCCACATCCTCAAGGCTTGGATCTCATCACCGAAACTGACACGCAAACCACGATTCAAGATGCACGTATATGTCAACTCGCTTTGTGTTAAGTCGAGCAAGCACGTCTTGACTGCTGACTCACCCTCCTTCCGCCAGCCAAAGGAACATTTTGGGGAACTATCAGCAACAAACTTGAGTTGGAACCACACATGAAAGGAAAAGCCCCACTGGAGGGCTTACCAACCTGAGCACCATGGACCCTCAGCAATGGGCCCCACTTGGAATGAGGGGTTCATAGAGCCCCCGCAAAAGCATAGCAAGGTCTCCCTCCAGAACAAAGCCACGGCAGATCAGGAATACATTCTTCACTGTTGGAGGAAAACACGCCCTGTTCATCTGCACAGTTTGATTAATTCTCGTTTCCAAACTGGAGATGAAAGAACCCCTCGGTAAGTGGGTTGATTTCTCAGGTGCTTCGACACCCACCAATGACACACAAGCGAGTTTCGGCTCGGCGCTTCAGGCCCCATAGACCCCGCACATGCGTCCTTGAAAGGAGGACACCAGCTCGGTTTGCAGAGTCTTCTGTTTTCGTCCAGGCCCTCCAGTAGAGAGGATAGAATAAGGATACCAACTTTTTTTTCTGTGTAGTCTATTTTAGTAGGGGAACCCTCCCTCCCAAAAAAGGGTAAAAGGGCACTACTGGTGGACCTAGTCATTTTGGAGGAGACCCCTTCAATTGCCAGAGGGAGTCGTGGCGGAAACAAACCCACTCGAGCCACTCGCCTTGTTGGCCGCCACCTGAATGAGGCTGGCAGAGCGGCCGCGGAAGAGGTCGTGGGACTCGTCGGTGTCCAGGATCTTGACGGTCTCCTAACTCAGAAGCGATTGCCTGTGGGGGCCGTGACTTGGGCGATAGAGGATCACCTTCTTTGAGGCACCCCGCGAACAGGCCCCTTTGAGAATGCTGAATTAGGTGTATTATACAAATATGTGGTCACCCCCCCCAAGATCCACAGTTTACCTCTTGAAAGCAAAAAACACTGGAAAAACACAGATAAAATGCTGAATGGGCCAAACAAGTCCAAGGACTTGTTGTTTACCACCAAACTGGAAGCCCAAAAAGTGGGAGTGAGGAAGCTCACCAAGTGGGATGGGAAACAAAGGCCCCTGACTCTCGTTGCTTGATTCTACCCCTTGTGGATGTCCATTGGACAAAAATGGCAGCCGTCTTTGGTTGGTTGGTTGGTTGGTTGGTTGGTTGGTTGGTTGGTTGGTTGGTTGGTTGGTTGGTTGGTTGGTTGGTTTGTTGGTGGGTGTTCAAGGAGAACTGGTGCTCCAGAAAAGTGCCACTGGGCAACTGGGCGCAGAATGAATCAACCTGTGGCTGATTTGATTGGGGGAGTGTACCATTAAAACGGGATTTATGGAAAGACCTTTCCATTTTATCCACCAGGCGTATTCCTGGAGGGCGCTACCTTTTGACGAAGCAACCCTCTTTCGCCACGAAATGAATCGTGAACTCACCCGTTATAGTTTCAAGAAACAAATCCGAACTCATGCGCCATGCAAACAAAAACAAAAAGCAAAACGCCCGGCGACTCGATTCGATCGGATGACACGGTTTACATCAAAATCGCCAAATCCCGTCGATTCAATTCGATTGGGAGGGACTTGATGGGATCCGATGGACTCCTGGAGCGCCAGCAGCTCGGTGCTGCGGGCCTTCTGCCGGCCTTCCCAGGCAGACGCCTTCTCAGCGCAGCTGTGCTTTAACTCAGCCAGCATCTTCTTGTCCTCGCGATGGAGTTGGGGGGGGTGGCTGGGGTGGAGAGGGCTCTCTTTTCTACCAAATTTGGTTCTCATTCTATGTTTCTCTTTCTCTGTTTCTCAGTCTCCCTCGCTCTCTCTCTCTCTCTCTCTCTCTATCTCTGTATTTCTATGCTGCAGCTTCCAATTTACAGCACTGTTGGCCCTAGCCAGCGACGATGCGCCGGCAATGTCGTCACTTGCTTGGAGCAGTGGCCCTTGAGTGCGTCTTGGTTTAGTGAATCTGGGTGTGCTACTTGCATTTTGGGGACACCATTGAACCAGAAGGACAGGTGCGAATGAAAACAGCGACCGTACCGAGTTCAAACGACACGACGTCCACATCCTTCGCTTCCCACCGCTCCTTTGGGGCATGGGATTTGTTGCAACTCCCGCAAAACAAAATCAGCTGAGGCACTTTGCACACAGGGCCTAGCAAGGAGTTTGTTGCCGTTAGATTTGTTGGGTTACACCCCCGTTTCGGCTGCTTCGCAAGTACTCGCCCCACCATCCCCCTACCTTCATTAGCGGAAGGAGTTGTCGATTCCATTTTTCCAGTCTTCCCACAAAAAGTGAAATTCAACATGGAGATCTGCAGGTCATTTCGCCCCCTCTCCCCCCGACTTCCTTAAGCTGGGTATGCCCTGGGTCAAGCATTACCCCTTTTGCGCCAGGGAGGTTCTTTTGACCCTGCTGTTGGAACCAGCTTGGCGGACCAAGAGGAAACTTAGACCTGGCCATAGATTTGCTCAAGGCAGTCCATGTTTAGCTTCTCGCTTGGTGATTTGGCTTGGTGGTTTGGACGTTAGGTACCCCTTCCCCATTTGGTTTCAAAAGGAACTGGGGTTCAAATCCTGAGTGAAGATTATCTAATCATCCAAACAAGGGAATGAGTTGGAATGACCCCTGTACACCATCCATTTCCCATTTCCTATGGCTTCCTTTCAGCGAATCCCTCTCAGACCTCAAAAAGCCCCAGTTCGCTCCTCCTCGAGGGACTGGCCGGCGCCCGCCATGGACCGCTCCATCTCCACGATCTCCACCTTCAGCTCCCCCACGCGCCGCATCTTCCTAGACGTCGAATCAGATTCGGCGAGGGCGCCCGCCATTTGGCCCAGAAACTACGGGGACCCTTCTCCTTGGATTGCTTTTAAGGGCCGGGGCCCCCAGAAAACCAGGGCCCAAAAAGAACAGGTACCCGTTTTTGACCACCCAGCTAAGAGCCGGAAGCTCCAAAAGGTCGCTGCAAACGGACCCAAGTCTGCCAGATTTCTGGGCTAAACGCGGGGGGCGGTTCATGCCGAGGTTCTTCGTTTGATCTAGCACGTTTTTTTGTTTGTTTCCTCGTGAAAAGCGGGTTGCTTTTTCGTTTCTGGGGGAATCCACCCCTGGATTTGGGTCATCCACGGCTTTTGAACCTCCAAGGGGGCCGAAACGTCCGAACTTTTCATAGGGCCGAACATTTGCCTAGGCCGGAATTAGCGCAGCCTAAATCGGTGTTCCTTCGGTTCTCCTATCCCAAAATGTATGTTCTCCACAGCAAAGCTCGCGGCAGATTAACCAAACCCACATGACCCACCAAACCCATAAATCGCAGTACATCACAGGGCTCCGGCGGACCAGGCTTGGTAACCCCTGACTGGGCCGAAGAAACACGTTGCGAGGCCTTACGTTTTGTGTAAGGCCGGGGTGGGGTGCCCGGGGGAGGTGTGTTGGGCTATCATGGTCACCTGGCTATCTGTGTCAGAAAAATGCCGGACCGAAGGAGAGCCGTACCCCCCAAGTGCCAAGGAGGGACGTTGCCCAAAGGCGCCTCTTTTCAGGGCTGCCAAATGAGACATATACCGGGCCCGCACTCGAATTCAAAGCATCAAATCACAGGCGGGTAATATTACCATCAGCATCTACCTATCGGGAATTTCACCCAAATTGGGCCCCACGGCCAGTCTTTTCATGGGGCTTGAGCCCTGGGGGCTCAGCTTTGAGCCGTAGAAACCCACCCACCCCCAAAAACAAAAACAAAAAGGAGCGCGCGCTTCGAGGTCTGGGACTCGCAAAGTTTGGTCCCGCGTTTTTGCTTTTTGGTTTCTCCGCTTATTTTAGGTCCTCTCCAGCTGCTCCAGAAGGCTTGAGATCTCCGTCTTCTTGGAGGCCTGCCGATCCGCCGAACGAAAGAAAAAAAACGGGGGGGCGAGGAGTGCCCTGTTAGCTTGGGGTGGCTTTGAAGGGAAAATCCCCGCCTCATTTTCTGGGATTTGGGGGGGGGGGGGGGGGGGACGTTTGATACTTTTGGTGGCAACAAGCATATGTTTGAAACAAAGTCCCTATGTGAAAAACCCACTCACCCCATGAAGGGTCTTTCTGATGCGTGATGGCGGCCCTTCTCATCAGCTCCTGTTTTTTGGGGTTCGGGCAAGCATCGGAAGCCTCTACCACGAGAAACCCACAATTTTGAAAGTGCTGCCATATTTTGTGACAAACTCGTTTCGGGGAAAGAACGGTGCCCTTCTTTTGTAAACACTCCTGTTTCGACTAGGGGTACCCCTCGCAGTATCATAGGATCAACAGCCCCCCTGGCTTTCGGTCTGAACAGGCTCATGTGTTTGGGAGGGATCTTGGCGTGGGGGTAGGAAAAGGGGGTTTTGAATCCCTGCATCAAATGGATGAAACCCTACTCACTTCCTGAGTGGATTGGCCAAACCAAATCTCCAAACCTTTGATTCACTAACATGGTCCAAGCCCAAAAAGTCACCTCCAGTCCAGGAAAACTTGCTGGTGAGTAGGGAATGACAAGTTGCACCTGAAGGAGATTGCCTTAAAAGGGAGCCATATAGGGGAATTCGTTTTTCTGGGGGTCATTCCAATTTTCTCATTCCCAGCTAGAACACCGGGGAAGTGAGGTGAGGTCTCGCCTCCAGCTCACCAAAGTTCTCCACAGCATCCGCCTCCACCTGCACGGAACGCCCGGCAGAGAACCCAAGTCCCTGTCTGAGGCTGTTTCTTCAAGCCTTGAGGGGGGTCCTTCCTACAAACCCCAAAGAGTCCGTCTTGACTTGTTGCCCAAAACCCCCCAAAAAGAACATGCCCGGTACGTTTTGAGAAAGCCACAAACATCAACTCTGCAAATGGCAAGCCACTGAATGTGGTCAAACAACTTGTCGCAGGTGCCTGGGGTGCACCACGGGGTCACTGGCCGTCACCCTAGTTGGGCCAAGTTGATTCATAGACCCAGGAGAATTCCCTTCTCCAGGGGAACACCCTGATTCCTGTCTAGACAGTTTTCGTTTGCAAACCAGGGGTCCACATAATGCTCTGGTCGGTTCCAACTTGGTCCGATGAGGTGACATCCCCGAACACACATCTCTGCCCAAGGGAGAGGCACATGGAGAATGCCCTTGTGCTCTCTGCGTATTGATTTGTTGGAGCGTTGCCTACACCTTAAAGCCTGGACGGGCTTTGCGATGGGTGGGGCTGGTCGGGGTGAAGAAAAGGTATTCCATAAATGTAGGGTCCGGCAGTTCTGGTGGTTAAGGGATGATTCCCATTTACCCTGTACAAAAACCAGGTTCAAATACCAGGTTCAAATCTCCAACCCATCCAGTAAGGGTGCCCGGAAAATAGGCCAAATCCGATGAACTTGTCCCTCTTCAAACCTACCTGCCCCCCAGCCTTGCTTGCCGCGCTGATCTTCTCAGTGGTGTCCTCCTTCATACCCTGCGAGGTAAAGCGTATGGTCGGTTTTCAGTGTGGTTCCTTAAAGGATGCGTCCAAAAACGGTGATTTACAAAGGGAGCCTCTAATTCAAAATATACATATTCACATATATATATATATATATATATATATATATATTTGTCTTTATATATTCCAGTCTTCCTTGGCCCCCCCAATGGTCATGCTCAGTCAAGAAGGTGGCACAGTGCGACGATACAAGCCCCCTCCTCCCCCCTGTGGGATGGATGGGGGGGTCCATGGTCCCCCCCCTGACCCTCTTGTGGGAATGGGGGTTGGGGTTAGCGCAGTGCGCAGCTGCCCGCCCTGCTGTGGGATGGGAGGGGAGCTCGCCTCCCGCCCCTGGATGGACCCATACCATTGAGGGGGGGGGCTGGGGTCGAGGGGCAACGGGATCATAAATATAAATATACATGAATATGTATATATATATACAGTGTATATTATATATATATATATATATCTCCCCTCCTAGTAGTCAAAGGGAATGATTTTGGTGCCATCCTGAGTTCAACCCGACAACCACAATAAATCCTGGTTCAACGCAACCTGGTTCGAACCCAGCTCAGGTGCGGCCAAGCGTCACTCAGAATGCCCATCACGTAGTCCGGATCCTGACGCGGCTGTGGATCCCTTGGGTGGTCTCAATCATCACATGTTGGGTCAGTCGAAGATGATGTATCTCTTGGAGGGGTCATTCTGACATGGGGGATATACGGAACCCTGCAAAACAACCCTCTCGCCAGGACGTGTTGCAAGGAAGTGTTGCATAGTTGGATAAGTGTCTAGAAACTTATTGACTATGCCAACTGCTGTGGGTGCAGCGGAATCTTGCACAACCCATTCTGCCTGAAGCAGGGGCAACTCGTGACACGACTTGACGACATCTTTTTCGAGCTTCCTTTTGGGCAATCTTCAAACTACGGGCAAACTCCAAAAGGCTCTTTCGGTAAATAATATGTACATTAAAGATTCAAGTTGAATTATAAAAACAAGGGCTTCATGTTCGGGGGGGGGGGGGGCATCCGGGCAACGCTTGACCGACCATCTGGGCAAGGCGCCATCTTCACAGCCTCGCCCGACAGAAGGGACCTCGCCCGATGGTTGCGGGGGATTTGGAAGAGGCTTGAGTGCAAAGCTAGGTCCCGTCGAGAGGTTAGAATAAGTTGGTACTTTTCCAGTAGAGATGTAGATTAGAGGTTTTCTGTAGTCTGTGTTAGTGGCGGAACGCTCCCAATAAAAAAGGGTGAGAAAGGGCACTACTGGGGACCTAGAAAGAATTCCCCATTGAAGCAAATCAGTAGGGCCGCCCAAGATGCCCAACGCAAGCGCATAAAAATACGTGCAGTGAAAGGGAAACTGAGAGGAAAACAAGCCGCCCCCGTACCACGCGGGGAATTGTGTGTTGTTTTTTCTGGGGAACTCACATCCCAGTTTTCCTTTGGAAATGCTATTCACTCATCTTTTGATGGAATGTACGGGCCAAAACAAAGTCCAGGAGTCTTTGTTCACCCGAAAATTGGTTTTGGCCAGAAAGTAGAAAAGTCTAAGAAATCAGGGAGTGAGTCAAAGGGCAACCAAAGTAAACCACCCATTTTGTTGAGCCCTCATTGGTTGTTGGGGCCCTTTTGTAAACAACCAAAAAAAGACCTGACAAAATCCCGGCATTCAGGAATTGAGTTCATGATGAGCTCATGTTCAGCTGCAAAATGAGCAGATCTTATCCTGAGATGCACGAGTTCTTGAGCCGGCAAAGCTTTGCCCGCATCTGGCGGTATATACGTGATGAATATGATTCTGTTTCTCACTCACTTCTTGCTGGGTATGGATCAAAACCAAACCACCGGGGGCAGGTGTTACTCTCTCTTTCCATTTGCCAGTGCAACACATGCTGGGGTTACGGTATGTTTCGCCGTTCTTGGGAGGGGACCCCAACTCGGTTGCTTTCTGCTCCCCTGCTAAAAGTTTAACTTTTCGTGGTTTAGTACGGAAAACCACTTAGTTGGCAAAAAGTTAAAGTCCTAACATCCCTTGGCAAAATGCACCAAATCAGGGATCCTTACATTACACACCTGAACATTGCCTTGTCAATGGTGGCTTCCCTTAATTTTGGTGGAAAAAAACATGTCT
Organism: Effrenium voratum; assembly: GCA_963377175.1. Lineage (NCBI taxonomy): Eukaryota > Dinophyceae > Suessiales > Symbiodiniaceae > Effrenium > Effrenium voratum. Next base: position 299,968 of record CAUJNA010001502.1, read on the forward strand.
CAAATGGGCAAGATGTATCTTTCAAGGAGCCCTGCAAAGTCAAATCGGTTGAGACCCCCCAGTTTCGGTTTGGGCCGTCCGGGCGTGATTTGGCGCTTCTCGGAGGCGTCCAGGCGGGGCGTCTGCTGGATGGCCCGCAGCATCCTGCGGGAAATGGGCCGTGGAGCTGGTCGCGTCTCGCGCCGGGAAACCGAAGCCCCTGAAAAATATGATATGATTGACATATAGTTCGAATATAGATATATATATATATATAGAGAGAGAGAGAGAGTCCAAATATATCAGTATATATATATATATATATGTGTTTTATATATAATATATATGTGTGTGTGCGCCTTTCTTAACGTGCAAAGTACCCGAATGTTGATATATAGTCTAGGTCCTCCAGTGGTTTGAAGTCTATTTTAGTAGCGGAACCATCAAGAAAAAGAAGTAAAAGGGCAGTACTAGTAGTTCAAATATATGGATGTCATCTTTAACATGACAAGTACCCGAATTTTTGGATAGGTTTAAAGGGAAACGAGACACACCCAAATAGCTCAATAGGCCTGCAATAGGCAATGGCTTCTTGCCAAGGGAGAAAAAAAAGGGGCACCCGTTGACAGTTGCCCACCAAAGGAAAAAACATCTCGCTTAAGGCTTAAGGGAGAAAAGACAAAAACCCGCTCTTGCAGTGTGAGCAAACAATGGCCCCAGCGTCACAGCCAGTGACCCCTGTAGAAGAAGGGATTGTGGTGGTGGAATCCATCTTGGTAGTGGCAAACCCGTCAAAACAGGGAGAGAGTGCGACAAGGAGTTTGGTCTTTGCACATGGTCTGTGGGCTTGAGAGAGGGCAAGTCACACATTTCGGAGCCAGGTCCGAAAAGTATGCAGGGTAAAAGGGTTAGAGGGAGAAGGGGGTCTTCTGACGGCAAATCCAGGAGGTTCCATTTCAATGGAAAATGGGTGCAAAAGCCTAAGGGGCATCAAACAACGCCTCAGGGGAAAATTGTGGCAGCGCATCTTAGGTTCAGGGCAACCTATCCGGGCAATTTACTAACTTTTTTTCACTGACTGGCTGTGAGGCATCCCCAAGTTCGACATAGACACACGCACAGACATATATATATATATATATGCGTTTGTATCATAGGTGAGCTCGTTTTACCTCTAGCCAAGATCGCAAAACTGTGCAAACCTATGACGTGAAATGCGCCAGAGGGTCTGGATCTGCATCTCTGTGGGTTTCCTTTGGGGTCACGTCACCGCTTAGGAGCCTGGCGTTGGCCGTCTGGAGGAATGCGGCGCCTGAGAATCGGCCGGCGCTCTTCTTCGGCTCCACATTGGGTGTTGTTTTTTTCTAAAAGATTTGGACACCTAAAATCGCCTCAGCTTTCCTTTTTGGTTTCCCTTTGACACAAACACCAAAAAGGGATACCACTAACAAAAGACCCCATGTTAGTTTGCAGGTGGCTTCCTGGCTATTCTCCTGAAGCCTCTTTGACTCCCTCCCGATCCCTACGAAAATTGAAAACCGCTTGCTGGGTGAAAGGGAAAATGAAAGAAACTCGAAAACGAAGCAAGCTCGGTTGAGTTTGGCAACAATTCAAGTACAAGCTCCCTCTACCGAAAGCAAAAGACCGAGCAAAAGAAAAGACACCTCACAACCCTTCATGTAACAACTAGCTTAGTCGTTCCCACTTCAAGATACACAACTCGAAACGGTCCCTCGACCCCCATGCGTTCAGCTCAGCTTGTGAGCCTGGGACTGGGACTCTACCCTCGAAGCTCACAAGACTTTTGGCAGATCCAGCGGGTTGCATGGACTTTTCCCAATTCTCAGCATGGGTGTGAAGGAAAATGCGGTGCCTTCCGAGTAGAACAATTCGGCGCCTGGTGTCCTTACCTCTCTCACCTGCGATCGAGGTCAACGCAATGGCTTAGGGGCCTCAACCCTTTGCGACCGGGAAATGAAAGCTGTGGCGCAAATGAGCCAAGCATGGGACACAACATGCAGGCCGAGTTCCTTTGGTCAGAGGCATGGTCTGCTGAAGGCAAAATTATGCCAACGATAAGCTGCCATGGACAAAACATGATGCCCGTTTGTTGGCTGGCTCATGAGCAAATAAGGTCGCCAGGGCAACAGCAAACCATGGTGCCGCATGGAAACTAGACTAGCCTCCAAGCATCAACTTTTAACTTCGCGAAGAAACACAAAAAAGGGCCATCAACCCACACACACACACAAAACAACAACACAGCAACAAAACAAAACAACAACAACAACAACAAAGCTGAGCTCTCGCGATTCTCCTGACTCTCTCTCCCTCTCTCCCTGTCTCTCATTTCGGATTTCAGGGCGAGTCGGCAAACGCGCTCCGCTCGTTAAGACCTGCGCCTCCCTTCAGCGTCTGGGAGGCCTTGGTGATGGAGTCCAGGACCTGCATGGATGCCCCCGGTAGCTAGCGTTGGTGGGAAACATGTTATTTTTTACCCCTTAGCAACAACTCATTTTTTTAATATTGCCCCCCTTAACAACAACTCATTTGCGGGAAGAACCATTAACCAATTACTTTACCTTGTGCATGTTGCATCTTTGCTTACTCTGGTTTGGTTGACATCCAACCACTCAACTGCTAAATTTCAAATTGTCGCTCCCCTTCCAACGTCAACCAAGTCTTGTTCAACCAACTTGGAAGGTGCACCTGTTAGACACTTGTGAATGTAGCAAGCAAATCGGGCTCTTACTTTTCGCTTCGAGCGCTATGACTCAAGGGCCCTCGTACCAGAATGGCCCGGTCATGCACAACATGTTCAACACCCTGGCTTCAATCTATACAAATTACAGGGAGAATTCACACTCAACCTGCTTTCAGGTGTTGAACCGCTTCACAGCAAAAAAAGATGTGGCACTCTGTCACATTGTTCTCACGACTTCTCATTCGGATCTGTTTCAACCACATAAACTCCAGTGTTGATCACCTTCCACATGAAGTCCGCCTTCATTGGTTTCGTGAAACAGTCCGCAACCATTGTAGCAGTTGCAATCCAGCGAATCCGATCTCCTCCTTCTGGAAATGATACTGCTGTTTCCGTCTTCATTCCACAATGATTGTCTGATGGCTGCTATCTCGATAGATAGTCTCTTGTCTGCTATCTTCGGTGGAACCTCTGTCTTCAAATGGGACACAAGTGATCTGCAATCACTCAAGTATGTGTGCGGGACGTACTTCTTGATAGTCTCGTACCAACCAGTCAAATTCTGCAACCGTCCCTGTGTCTCACATATCACTGCTCGTAGCTTGTCTCCGCTCTCGATCCCATTCTGCAATGCATACGTCTCTGCCTGCATAGTTGCACGACAGACTCGCTTTATCGTGCTCGATGCAAATCCCAAAGGCACTACATCAAACGCTTCGCAATTCTGATCCCTTGCCTGTTCACTGGATACCAAGAAATGGAAACGCCCCTGTTGTGACTTATGGTTCTCCTCATTTGCAAATGACGCATCCGTGACTGTCAGAATACCGACATTTTGCCAGTCAAGTCTTCCCGCATGGACATACAGACTCGACCCAATGCCTTCCAACGCCAGCTCGACGGTCTTGTTGGCCTCCTTCAAGGTAGCCACAGTGGCTGCCTTGGTCAAAGACTGCAACCTCGACGTCCTGTACAAAAGATCAGGGCGTCCCTGTCTGGCAATCCACGAAAGAGATCCAACCACTGACCTCAACTGCGACAGTTCCAATGGGTTTACTGCATCGGTCAACTTTCTGCCTACCTCGATCTTGATCATGCTCAGCTTCCTAGTGTTGTCATCGACGTCGATCTTGATCGAGCTATACTTCTCTTGGCTAATGCGCTTTCCGCAATACCTGAAATTGCCTTCCTCGCTGCTTCCGACAACAAACTTGCTCAACAAGTTCTCGATCGTAACCTTTCCGGTTTCAGTGTGGGCATACAAGAAATCATCCACGTGAGTGGTCATCACTGCATCTACTCTGCCATCCGCAACATGGTAATAGAACGCAGGAACAATCCTACTCGATGTCAACCCGCATGCCGCTGCATCCGTACTCACCTGCAACCAGAAACCCCGACCGCTGTCAGTCAAGCCATAGACCGGTTTCCTAACCAGTAGATACGCCGTTGGGGAAACGTCCGGAAGTCCTCCCCGTGGCTGCCGCATGAGCAACACGCGATCCAGCTCTCGGGCTTGGAAATATGCGCTGGTGATGTCACAGGACTTCACTGCCACCTGATGAGCTGCTGCCCAAGCACATACTATGTGGTGAGCCTCGACGTCACCAGTTGGTGCGTCACCTCGAAGTCCTTCACGATCCTCGAAATTTCCGCATATCACCAAACGGCTCTTGTACTTGGGTTTATACCCAGGCTGACCTCTCTGGAAATCGTTCTTGTCAACCTCGACCCATCTTGACGGAATGGCAACATGACCTGCATCCAACAGACCTCTCAGTTCTTCTCCGTCAATGGGAACAGCTGCTCCGAACTTCTGGAATTTCTCCCATTCGGCCGCTCTGGCCTCTGTCAATGCACTTTGCACCTCCTCACTTGCTTCGTCATATACGAGCAACCTTTCTTGCACCGCATTCTTGTTTCTCTGTGCGTTCTCTGTCTCACTAACCCTATCTGCGATGAATGCCACGTACTTCTCTCTACTCACATGAACATGGCCAGACGCCACATTGGCAGTCATGTTTGCGTCCTCCGAGCTCGCACTCTGTTGCCCACTCATCTGCTCAAAGTGGCTCCTGATGGATTCGGGCAAATCATCCAACAACTGTGCGCTCGTGCGTCTGGACTGCGGTTCACTGCCAAGCGTCCCTCTCTCAGGATCTGGCTCCAAAACAGGAGATGTTCTTTCAACTCGCGGCCTCACGTTTCGGCCTGCGATTTCGGCATCCCGTGTCCTCGCAGCTCTCATAGGCTCATCCTCACCTTCAAGCAACCCATGTTCCGGGATTCTCGGCAATCCGGATCCCTCAGTCTCTTCCGGTTCCGGGTCACTTGGAACTTCACCTTCGGGAACTGGGACCAGACTCGCGTCTTCGAACGCCTGCTGCCCGTGTTCTTTGATGATCTCCTCTGGCACAATGTCATGTCCATGAAGAATCAACCTCCCTAGGGCCTCAGCATCATTGGCCGGTCTCAGATTTCTCCCATCAACAAGTACTGGGATGTTTTCACACAACACCCAAACCTTCTTGTCACCTTCTTTTCCGATCACTCTGCTTGCCGGGCTCCATTGGGTCTTCCCCATGAAATCTCTGCGAAAACACACGATGTCCCCGACCTCGTAGTTCTCATAAATCGGCTGCGCGTTCCTGAGCAACGCCCTTTGCACGCGCTTGCTGCAATCGAGTTCTACGAATGCCTTCTTTGCTTCCATTCTTGCTTTGTGCTGAAGTGCAAAGATGGAATCGGGAGCAATCCTGTCCCCAATCGCTCCAAGGTCGGTCCAACCTTCTGCATCCATGAAGCTAGGTGCTCCTCTCGGGCATGTACCAAGAACCCATTGTGATGGGCTGTAGCCGCCCACTCTGTGCATGGAGTTCTTGATCCGGCAACATTGCGTCAGCACTTGGTTCACCTGATCAATGCCGACCGGTTGCGTCTCACTACACACTCTCCTATACATTGCCTTGATGATTCCTCCATGGCGTTCCACACGTCCAATGGCTTCAGGCGTTTGCAACGGAGCGTGAAACACTTGGATTCCATTCGCCGACATGTACTTCGCCAGAACTCCTCGGTTGTGCAATCCTCGGTCCGACACCAGCTCTGACGGATGTCCTGCCCAGGCGAACCAACGTTTATCCAATGCTCTCAAACATTCTGCACTTGAAGCTTGCCCCTTCCCTTTTCTTAGGGCCTTCACCTGCTGAAAAGTTGTGCCACAACACAACATGTTCTGCACCAAATACTTGTCCCCCTTGGCATCCGACACGTCAAACAAGTCTATCCCCAAGGTGTGATTGAATTTGTACCTGTGCGGCAACATGGTCTTGTGTGTGGGTTTCTTCGGCGCACTGTTCTCGCAATCTGGGCATCTGTGCAGTTTGAGTGCTTCGATGTATACCTTTGCGATCTTCGCGCTTCGCAACAAGCTCTCCAACGTTCGCGGCGCCGGGTGGCCAAACTGCCCGTGCAAGCGTCGCACTGCCACCCTTACCTTTTGCGGTATCGCCCGCCAGGCTTTCCTCCTTTCTTGCTCCTTGGCTGGCAAATCCGGAATGTCAATGCTATCAAGCACTTCCCATTCCGCCATCTCCGCATTTCCTTTCAACACAGGATTGAACACTTCATCCCTCTGTGAATCCGAATCAGGATCATCCGGCATGTCAAAGGTGACTGCCTCTTCCTGTTCATCTTCTTGCATTTCAACAGGGGAAACCAACCGACAACATGTCCTGTGCCGAAGCCTCATGTGCCTTCTCGCTCAGGAAGTCCAGGAACTCCGGAGTCCAAACCTCACCGATTGACCTGGGCACATATGACGGGTAACTCATACTCACCCATGCTTCGAATGCTTCTCCCAGCAAAATGTCGTTGGTAACATACCCCACGTCTGAAACACACAAATCCGGATACAGATGAATGGAGTGCTGCGACCACCTGTTTGTCTCTGCAAGATCCACTTCCAAATATCTTCCTCCTACCAACTCGCAATGCGAAATCACCATGTCCATGATATCCGAGTGATTCAAGGAAGTTGACCAGTCAGAGTACTCAATGGCCACAACAACCGTGCATGCGCCGCCTTTGTCGAGCTCCTTCTTGATGGCTGCCAGGTCAGCCCTGTGGGCGTCCTTGCCGACCGACACACATTGGATCCCATGAGTACGGCAACATGGACCATCCGATGTAATGAGAACGGTGTGCACCGGGGAAACCAACGGCATGTCCCGTTTACCCAGAACATACTGCAAATCGGCATCCCTCTCATTCATGGTGCGAAGCCCATTCACGAATTCCCTCTTCTGTCCCTTACTCATGGTTCCTTTGTGGCTTTCACCAATCGCCATCAAAGCTGTTGCTTCCAACGATGAATCACTTGAAGGAGAAAGCACCGTACATTCCCTCAATGGGGGGCTTTTGCGTGCACCTGTGACTACGCTGGCTGTTCGCGACTTCCCCTTTGCTCGTTTTTCAACTTCGGCCATCGGTGGTTGCAAGAGCACCACAGCAATGCTATCCTTCGGATAGTCCACCCGCATCTTCGCGGGAACATCTTGCACCAACAGGCGCCACTCATCGTGGTCGCCATCCTTGGGCCGAGCAAACACCGTCTTCCGCCAGCCTCTCTTGATGAACTCCTGCGGCATCCTGAATGACTGACCATAGCCACGCACCCGCAGATAATACTTGATATTCATCTCATAGTTCATCTCCTTCACCGGCTTCTCCTTCTTCGACTGATCAATCTCGTAAGGGCCAATCCATCCTTCGTGATCATGATTGACGTTCTCCACGAATTTCTGCAACCAGTACTTCGGCGTCAACTGAAGCTGCGCCCTCTGATTGTATTGCAAGCTCATCTCAAAAGGTCTCGTTGATCGTGCCGAGAAATCTCCAGGTCCACAACGATCAGGGTCAACATCGCCAATGAAGTCCGTGTCACCACGCGCTGACCCCGCAGAAGCGTCCCGTGTTGTCTCCGGTGAGCTTGCCTTCCTCTTCCGCGATTCGCGGCTGTCGAACTCCCTCCATGGCGCACTGCCCAACTCCAACGTCCTCGACGATGTGGATCGGCTCGCACGCCTGAGAGGTGTCCTTGACCTGCCCCTCGAGCTCCTGGCCTTGTCGCGCTCCTCCACGAGTCCCTTCACCATGCCAGCAAGCCGAGACACCTCGGCCTTCAACTGCTCCATCTCCTGGTTCTTCTCCTCAACAGCTGGCACCTTCACCGGGTTCTCCTTCACCACCGATTGGGGTTTCGCCTTGGACTGAATCTTCATGAGCACAGGCTTCGGCGTCGAAACTCGAGGAGCCGCCGGCTTGGGAGCGCTTCTCTGCTCCTTCGGGAACGAACTCTCCACCATCTCAACCAGGTTGTTCGCATTCGCCTCCGTCATGTTGCACATCTCGCAATGACCGCCACAGTCCATTCTTCTCCAGCTGTCACTGTGATAGTGCACAATGCGCCAGTTGTCCTCAGCCATCCTGCACAGCATTGCTCCAAACAAGGTCGCACCTGAGACACTCCGATGACGCCCGCTCTTGCATACAAATACCACATTGCATGCACCGCCATGTTCCTGATAAAAAGCAAGGGCTCGTCTCAACAGAACACGCATCTCAAGTGTGTAGACCCCCTTGATGATCTGCAAATGCCTGCCAACGTGTCCTCGATACCGGCCGCAATCAGGGTCATGAATGCCCCTGCAGTCCAGCATCACCGTCGGCAAACTCCTGCGGTTCTCCGGCAAGATCTCCATCACCACGTCGTGATCTCTCTCCATCTTCATCATCTCGTGGTTGGCAAAATCCCAACGCAGCCCCACAGACAATACCACAGTGCCAGTATCGCACACCAACTCCGGCACCCTGTTGTACCTGTACGTCCCCTGCAGGAGCTGCACACAGTCAGGACCATCCTTACCACCAGCCATTGCCGCAGGAGGGAAAATCACTTCAGCTCTGAGCGCACGAACTGATTTGGGCAGTTTTCTAACTTGCTGATACCTCTGAAATTCCGAAAGGTTAATCATCATCAGCCCTGTTCGTGAACATCTGTGGATTTTGAGTTCGCCATGTCCCTTGATGCTGACTGTTCCTGCACCCATGTCCTTCACCAAGCCCAGAGTCGCTTGAGCATACAAGGAAATCAACAAAGGTGTCTTGCCAGAGTTCAACTCATGTGACTCCAAGGTGCCTGAAATAACTTCATCATTGGTCAAACACATCGCAAACGGCATTCTTCGCATGCCCAAGGTCACCGCATTCGAGGCCAAACCAGTAAACTTCTTCGTTTCCCTGTTAATCCATGGCATGCTGATGCCTTGCTTTCTAAGCCTCTTCTCCATCTCATCTGCCCAATAAGATGAGTGGACCGTGCTGTTGCAACCCTCATCCAACGCACCCCACACATCCTTTTCGTCTTCTGCATAGATGTCAACAACAGGAAAGTTCTGAACGGACACTGTGTCAGGTTTCATCTCGTCGTCCATCCCGTGATAAGCGACCGCTTCCCAGGGTGGTGATGCTGGCTCACCCCCTTGCGTCACTTCCATTACACAGTCCTGCAGGATGATGTGCAGGTCTGCAGCTGCCAGTTCCTCACCTGCCGTCAGAGATTGGGTCACAACCGCTGAAAACGTACCTACAATTTCCTCCACTTGACTTTCTGACAACCTATGTTGGGCATCTGCTGAGGCAAGTCCTTGTATGATGGCTTGCTCAACCTGCTTTGATGTTGCCTTCATTTCCTTTCTATCTTCCATGGGCATCTCACTGATGAAGCTAGCACATTGCTTGCACCACACCCGAAACGTCGACCGGGAAGAACCTCTGTGATCAACCAGCTCATGCGGACAGTTCTCAACAGAATGAGTTGGTATGTCTTCCCGTTTCGTCGTGGTCGCATGGCCACAATTTCTGCAAGTTTTCCGAACCGTATATCCCGTTGATCCTTGATACGAGAAATACTTGCATTCCACACACTTCTCAAGGGGTGGATCCCTCGACGAAGATGGCTTTTCCATGGGGTTGTACGTACCCGGGGGAACAGCTAAAAGCGATCTCTTCGTCAATGTACTTCCCTCAACAACGTAATGCTTCATGACCCAGCTGAGGAAAGATTGTAAAACCTGTGATGGCTTCTTCTGTGACAATCCCCATGCTACATACTGACGGTTTTGAATGACAATTTGCCGGTATGTCATTCCCTTGTACTTTCCGAGAAGCATCCTCTGCTCACCGCCTTCCAGGTCCTCATCCATCTCCCCCTCACGAACCACGATTCGAGCTCTGTTGTTTCTCGTGACTGCATCTTGATCCTCGGAAGGGGTATTCATGGGAATGGGCACAGGGTCAGACGACCTAGGTGGGCTCCGTGGAACAGGCACAGAATCCGACGCATTCGCCTTTGTGTAACCCTTGCCTGATCTAGACGACCTGGAATTGGATACTACCAAAGCCACGCCTTCAGGTGCCTGGCCTGCCTGCAAGCAAATCTCGTGATCACTTGAAGTGTCACTGTCATACGCCACAAATGCTGATCCAGCAGGCTTGTCACCTTTCCCTTTTGGGCCTGGAAATTTGCAATCAGGGTCACCGGCCCAGTGGCCGTGCCCTCCACACCTGAGGCATTTGCTTCTCTTCTTCAACTCTTGCAACTTTGATCGGCGCTGTTCCAGTGTCAGATGTGACCGAACCAACTTTCCTTTCCCTTTTCCTTTCGGTCCTTTTCCCCCTTTTCCTTTGGCCTTACCAAAGGCAGCATTCGCTGCCAGCTGCAGCTGAATGGCTTCTCCGACACTGAGCGGATCACTGCTCTCTGCATCCAACTCTTCCATGGCGTTGAGAGCAGTGGCCTCGCCTTCATCACCTATCTCTTCAAACTCGCCATAATTGGCATCTCTTCAGGATCGGTCATTACCTTGCGGCTCACTCAAGGCATCAAGTCCGAGATCACGGGCCACCAAGAACGCATCGCCCCGGAGTCCTTCTACAATCCGGTGCGTGAGCTCCGACCTCGTGTCCCTAAAAGCCTCCTTGGCCTCAGCTTCTGCAGAACCTTCTTCTTCTCCTTCTTCTTTCACAGTCCGTTTGGCTGTTTTCTTGGTTCTCAGAGACTCCTCATACATCCTCAGGCGAAGCATGGTGCGGAATTCCCAATCATGGAAACCAGCGGGGTCTCCACCATAGATGTATGAACCACTCCGAGTTTCAGCAGGGTCTGTTGCACGAGCGCCGTGGTCCGGGCTGAAACGAAGCCCGGCCACTGACATGACCTACCGCCGTGACTTGCCCGGAGTCGTTCAACCAACGCTCCGCTACCAATGTGAACGTAGCAAGCAAATCGGGCTCTTACTTTTTGCTTCGAGCGCTATGACTCAAGGGCCCTCGTACCAGAATGGCCCGGTCATGCACAACATGTTCAACACCCTGGCTTCAATCTATACAAATTACAGGGAGAATTCACAACACTATTTTGCATCAGCTGTTTTTGATGGGACCCAGAGTTTGAAGGGCTGAAGGTTCACAACCCCAGCATGTTTTATATAATATAGGGGTGGGGCCACTCCAAAAGTGATGATTCCCCACTAAACCCAGGGACATCCCCCTATGCGTAAAATGGGGTTTGTTGATCTGGGGTCTGCAGTACCCTTTAATTAGGGGTCATGGCTTCGTGAACAATGACCCACTTGGGAAAACCAAAGCTTACAAGCTCAAGCTCGGCAGGCTGCAATGAATTCGGTGACCCATGGGTAGCACATGGCTTCCGAACAAAGGATGCTACGAAACCGCATCACTTGGCGCAAGCAAATTAATCAGAACTTGTGTCTTAGAACCCGAAATGTTCCCTCCCAAAACACGAATTAGGACAAACACATGTTCCGGCGAAGCAGCCAAAATGGCACCGTTGGCGGGTAAACACATTAGTATAATTATTACTTTACCCTGAAGCAAGACACCAACAAAAGACCAATTCTGGACTGCAGGTTCGTAATTCAGAGGCTCGGACCAACTCAGGGTCACCCACAACGAGTTTCACTATAGGAGTTTGACAGGTTGGCTTCCAGCAAAGCTATGACGAATGACAAGCCGTGTTGCCGGAAACTTGATGGGCCCGAGACCGCAACAAAACGCCAGTACATTGCCTGAAGGGCGGGTCTGACAAATCCCTGTTTCCACGGGTCGCATTTAAAGCACAAAAACCAAAGAAGCCCCATGTCACAAATCTCTCTGGGGTACTTGAGGATTGGGCGGAAACCAAAGGTCCACTGAAGAAAAAGCACTTGTTGCTGAGTTGGGAAATAGCCCCCCAAAACAAAACGTCCGTTTCATTTTTCAGCAGGCGAGGCTTGTCTTCGGCCCCATTTGTGTCCCGACTGATTCCTAGGTGGTGAGAAATCGAAAAGTCCCAAGCCGGCTCTGAGATCCGTTGTGTGGGGATACGACTAAAAAACAGCCAACTAACCAACCAACCAACCAACCAACCAACCAACCAACCAAACAGAGGGGGTAGGGGTACGGGATACGGGCATCCGATTTTGTCTCTCCAAAGCGCACTTGAGTGGATTGGTCATCACAAGTTTGAACTCTTTGTTCACCACAAGCCCTTCCCAAAGTGACCAAAGTCCGAAAACCTGTAAGCAGGTTGTTTGATTTCGGGGGGTTGGTGCACCATGGGTTGCAACTCTTTGTCAGAATCGCCGAATCGCCCCCCCCAAGTGGGACTTTGCAAGTCTTGGGCGAGGTTGCCTCGCTGTCCTCTGTCTTCTCCTCCGTGTACTGGGCCTTCTCCTTGCCCCGTTGCCCTTCCGCCGCCTGAAAGACGAGACGCGGGTTCCGCTTCCGAGCGAAAGGAACCGGCGGCGCCGCAAGCCGTTTCTTTGGGGCTGAGCCTTTGGGACGGTGTCGAGCAAAATGGGTTCAGTTCGGATGCCACACATATGTTTTGGGCCGGTTAAATGGGTTCCGACCAAATAAGTTCCAGCTATTGGATGCTACACATGAGTCCCCTGATGCAAGCGACCGGAACCGGTTTGTTAGAACCTGTTTGTTTTTTGTTTTTTTTTGGGCGGGGGAGTCCATTTTAAGTGGGGAGCCCAAACCAAAAAGCCGAGGGATTTTCGAGGGTGGAATCCACTGAGCTGGATTCAATGGGGGCAATGTGAAAATGGCAAAGAACAGCCAAGGTTGTTTGCCACTAACCCTATGGAAGGGTGATGAGCCCCGTAAAAAGCCCTCCAATCAAACCGCGGACCTCCCCAACAGTTCAACACCCCCTAATTAGGCAGGAACCTAGAACGTACATGGCCTATGGGCATCGGCTGTGCTGCTCACATGCACATGCACAAGAGAGATTCCAGGTCATCTGTTCTTCAGGGAAAAATGGCCCCAAACACAAGGGACGGTAGCCAGGCTTGCCATTCCTGCGACCCTTGAAGTTGGATAAAAACCAATCCCCCAACAAAAACGAATCTTTCTGGAGCCTTGAACGGGGGGTGGTCCGAGGCGTCACCAGCCATGTTGAGTGGAAGACCAGCGTTTGCCGCAAAGAAGCCATAAAAGGGAGCTATAGGTTTTGCGTAGCCCCCTACTGGACCTCACGCGACTGCTGCAAGAAAAGGGAGAGCAAGCGGTCTTGGGTGCTTCATAGGGGGTCTGGAAAAATTAACAACTCCCCATCCCCTTTTGGTTCCCGACTACCCAAGTGACTTAAACCCAGGGGTGGTTCATTCCCCCAAAAGGACAAACCCTGAAGTTAAGTCTATCTCGGGCCAGTCAAAAAGCCAGTCCCCATGAATGGATGTCTTCCGTGCCTTTCCCTTTAAAGACAACACCTCGCTTCCAAACCGGAAGGCTTTTTGGGTCTTCGGGTCGAAAGGCCTTGAGGGTCTCCTCCTCCGCGAGGCGATCCTCCTTCAGCTTCTTCACCTCCGCCTCCAGGGTGTCCACCTCCGCCTGCGAGATTTCAGGTGCCCCAGAGGCTCCGATTCGTATTGAAGGGGCCGGCCCTCCAACAGCCAGGTGGATTTTTTGAGACCCACCCCCAAACACCTCCATGTCTACTGGAACAATTCGGGCCTTCCGTTGAAAGGTTCAGGAGCGGGCACTGTAACAAAGTTCAAGACATGTTATGTGGGTTAGTGGAGCAAGTTGATGTTTTTCCAACCGAATAGCACCTACGGTTCAACTCCGTTTTTTTCATCGGAGCACTCCAAAACGAGTAGGTGTCCTATTCGAGCTTCTCCAGGGTCAACGAGGCTGTTCGCAGCTGTAGCAACCCAAGGAATGGGGCCAAAGTAGGTGTGAGAAAAATTGGTTTTAAAGACGGCCCTTGATAGCCCACGCAGGCAAAAGGAAGTTCCAATGTTGCCAAAGTTGTTAGGGAGACTCGGGATGTTTTCCGGAGTCAACATTGCAGCTGTTGGTAGATGCTTTAGGAAGCCGCCCGGACGAATTGATGTCATGTTTCCTTTTCTGTGTGTGCGTGTTTGTTTCAACATCTATTTCCCTCCAATGTTGACATCGGGGTCATCGACCTTGCGGATTCACAGGCTGCGTCCCCAAGAAAACAGTGAAGGACACCCTCTGAAAGGAGACACGCCCATTTCAATCATTCAGGATTCTATTTATCCAGCCAGCTCTCACTCCAAATTGGCCTTGCCAATTTGTCAATTGTTTCGCGCCAGCCCAAGGTCCCTTCATTTCCCCGCTGCAATCAATAGTTCCAACATGGAAGTGGACGATCGGAGGGCTTTGAAAGGCCACTGTCTTACGAAAACGCCTCAACACTTCTGGCTCACACTGCCTCACGCCACCAACTTCCCACGATTGCTAGGAAGATCGTTGTTCTAAACCCGTTTCCACCCAACATCAACTCATAGCTTGGCATGAATTCATCCAGGGATCCTTCTGCTTCCAATTTAGCCTTGGGAACTGGAAACCCCCGAATGTTGGGTTGGCTTCCGGGCCCTGGACCTAAGGCTTTTGGGAAGTCAAGTTGCACCCAGGTGGCACCCTGTGCGCGGTGCTGAAGGAAGGCAGGGGGGTCAAGTTAACCGAATGAATCTGCCAATCGAGACCTCACATGCCTGACGCAGGGATCCCCAAAGAAGACCTCGGCCAGGGTGGCTCCCCCCCAAAAAAGGAGCTGAGGCCATAGGGCCGCAAGATGCTCGGGGTGGCATAGGACCAACCAGGACTGGAGCCTTTGGTTTTTCCGCCGTTTGGCTCAGCCAAGAGGGTCCTTTGTTCTGGACTGTCTTGCAAATTCGGGCCCACAGTCGCGTGGAACTGAGGAAACAAAAGCACGCCAGCCTGTTCTTGGCCGATGTTTAAGGGAGACCCTTCCAAAAACATGGGGAAAAGTGAGTCGTAAACAACAACCCCTGGCACGAACATGGTCTGACAAGCACCATTTAATTAACGAACCAAGAAGGCGGATATCCGCACCCATTTTGGGATTATCCCTTCCTAACCTTCCTCTACCCGTGTTTTGTTTGTGGCCCATGTGCCGAATCCAATGGGCAACTGAGCACGTGACTCGACGATCCGACGACTCGACGCCTTCCTGCTATCGATGTCCGCCTGGGTGATGGGACTCGTCACCTCAAACGCGCCACTGCCGCCTTCCCCCGCGAAACAGTGGATGCCTTTTTACAGACACCCTCCCTATCCCTAAGAATATACACCCTTCCTAAGAAATGTATATATACTACATACATGTATAATATGATATATACACATCTCAATAGACATGCACAGGGATTGGACGCGTGCGCACAGGACCTCAGGGTCTGCCTGTTGAGCATTCATCTTGATAGAACATCTTGAGTTGGACCCAGACGCGTCGCCTGAAACTCAAGGGTTTGCCATGTGTTTCACCCTGCATCTCTCTTTTGCTAGGATGCAGAAAACCCTCTTTGGGCGGGCCCTGACTTTTTTGCGGAGCCAAACAACAAAAGCTCCAGCTCAGCTGTTGCCCCCTTCACCCCCAAAAAAGGTCTTATGTGGTGACATCTCACTTTCCGAGGGGATTGGCAAGAAAAAAGTCGCCAAACTGTTCTGTCTACCACTAACTGGTCCAAACCCAAAACGTGAGTCAAGTCCAGGGCGGTGAGGCTTCGCGGATCCCATCGCCCTGCGGTGCCCGGATCAGCCGCTCTCCGAGTCTCCGAGTCTCCGAGTCTCCGAGTCTCCGGGCGGCCATGGAGATGCTCTGCTCCAGCTCCGTGGTGGTCCTCCTGCAGTAGCACCTGGGTTGCCAAGCGGGGGGGGCTTCCTCGATTGGTCGAACGAGCGACCAAAAAACAAACAAGCAAACCAAAGAAGAAAAGAACACAACAAACAACAAACAAGCAGCAGGCAGGCAGGGAGGCAGGCAGGCAGGCAGGCGGGCGGGAAGGCAGGCAGGCAGGCAGGCAAAGAAAGCAAAGCAAAGCAAAGCAAAGCAAGCAACTCCCCAAACATCGCCCCTAAGGGAACTTTGATGTATCTTGGCAACCAACAACAGTCCGGCATAAGGAGTCACCCAGCTGCTTTACTGTAAATCAGCTGGGAAAGTTTAAAGTCAACAAACAAAAAAAACATTGTATCCTTCAAGGGGCAGGTGGCAAAAACCTGAGGTGGAAACAAGCCTGGAATCCTCACAACACCAAAAAAACACACACACACACACACACACACACACACACACACACACACACACACACACACACACACACACACACACACACACACACACACACACACCCAAAGCCACCTCAAAGCAAAAACACAGCGAACCCTCATCAGGAAACATAATTGTTGCTATCTCTCTGCGGGCAGCCAGGCCTTGCCACCGTCCGCCCACAGTTCCAACAACAACTTGGTGTTCTACTGCGACACCCAGGTTCTGTTTGTGAAAAAGCAATATTTGAAGACGCAGGGCTTGCTGTCACAAACACACCCCTCCTAAAAGAAAGCCCTGGGACGCGAGGTGCCCGCGGACGTCTCTGAAACATCCCAGACCTCTAACCCTGGCCTTGGCCCCAATGGCCTGGGGCCATCGCGGCTCCAGGCAAAGTTCTGGTTATGAGAAATTAACACGTCAAAACCTTCTTGAAATGCGAGGGTGACGGGTAAAGCCCACGACTTTCCCCAGGCCCCTGGCCTTGGGGCCCCAAAAAATCCCCAAAAAGCCATGAGGTGCCAACTTTTTGCCGAGGAGTTGGCCGCACTTCCCAAGAGTCATGCGAGAGGAAAAGGCCAAAAGACAGACAGAATGCCCCGAATCATTTGGGCGTGTCTTCTGTTGGGGAACCCCCCATGGCGTTTTTTTCCGGCCTTAAGGACCTGCCAGGGGTCGCTTTTGGGGACCGGAACAAACATGGGCGAAGAAGTAACCGGACCTCCCAACCCGTGGCATGCTGGCACAGGCAGAAACATTGCCAAAGAAGCAAACAACAGACACAACAGACACATATTGCCCTCACGACGCACATGGAAGCTCGCGAACGGACCCCTTTGGAAGACTTGGTTTCATGTACAGGATCGGCACTCTGGGAGCTTCTGACATGTTAGCCTGAAGCCTGAAGCAAAACGTCAACAGCTCGCCCGCAGCGGCCACTTCTTCGTTGCAGATCGCGAGCGGTTTCAAGCTAAGGCCAGCGCTCGAACTTCTCATAGAGGTCCTCTTCACTTTTCCCCTCCTCCTCGATCTTCTTGGCCTAGGCCATCCAAACCCCTCCCCCTCTCCCGGTTCGCAATGGCCTGAGTCAGGCAAAAAGTAAAGACCCCATGAGGCAACGGGGAGAGGCCTCGTGATTCTGTGGGTTCCAGGCTCCTTTTGCCGGCTTTGAATATTTTGAGAACCACCCTGCCCGCAAGGTGCTGCCTTGCATCCACAGAATAATCTGTGGGCAAGGTCCTTTCTATAGGCACCATGTCTTCCATACATGAATTCTGGGGGCTCCATCTAGCCGCCTGAATCCAAGAAGGGCAGCACGAAACATGCCCCCCCAAGCCGAGTTTGACACACACCCAAAAGAGGATACAGGTGTAGATAGGGAGACTGGAGACCCTTAGTTTTGTTTTCTCCTCGGAAAAGTTGCAAAAGCAAACAAACGGCTCGCTGGCTCCAAGGCAAAGCAGGCCTGAGCCCGAGCAAAGCGATGGCAGGGCCTTGCGCCAAAGCGCCAAAGCGCGCGTCGCGAGTCTTCCCGTGGAAAAGGCTAAGTCGTGCAACCCAAATCCCCAAACAAGAAGTAAGCTCGACATTTCATTGGCGCTTCACCCGCGTTTTACGGCATTTCTCGGCCTTCAACAATCGGAGTCGCATAATTTCTCTGGACAACCTGAGGATCCGCTGCTTTTCTGGACACTTTAGGGCTGAAAGGGCGAGGCGCCAGCTTCTCCATCATAGTGACCACCTTCCGGATGGGGTTGCCGGCATCCTGGTCCCTTGCCACGATCCCCTGGGACTGCGTCTTGAACGCCTGGCAATCGCTCTTCCCCCCCCCCCCCCGAAATGGTCTAGGGGGAAGTTCCCCATAGGGTCCATCTTTCCAGCCCACCGAAAACCAAGCTGAAAGTCAAAAAACGCATAAGCTCTTGCAGGCTGCTCAAGGAATGGCCGAGATCAAGTCTCCTGGAGTTGTTGCCATGCCAAACAAAAGTTGGTGTGTCCTTGAGTTTCCTTTCAGAGCCACTCTAGAAAGGCGGCCTCAAAAAGCAAAGCCACGCTGTGGCCGATTTGTTCCATGCAGCCCAGCCAGGTCCAGGACGCAAGGCACAAACTCTCGAAGGGGCTGTCCCCTTTGGTTTCCACTGAAACTGAAACTGCCAGTTTTGGAGGTTCCCAAAAGGGAAATGGAGGGGCTCTTGTGGGAGTTTCGCCCACTTCCTGTGGAGCTTCTTAGAAACCAGGCTGAATTCAGATCACAGTCCAGGTGCCTGGGTGGTCGCGAGGGCCAACAAGGCCAGGACTTCACGAAACCTCAGGCGACATCGAGTTCAAAGCAGGCCAAGCCATCTGCCGTGCCTTCATCCATGCCCCCCGGCCAAACAATAAATGCGCCCTATGCATGTGCTTTGGCTCTTGGAAAAAAAAGAAAAAAAGCTGAGTATGCTGTGTGTCTCTCTTGTATTGATAGTTGTGTGGCAATGGCTCTGTGTTGCGTTGTGCCATTCGGCCCTGTGGGTAGAAAATTGGCTAAAGAAAGCCAAAGGACAGAATGGGTCAAACTTAAACCACCAGGAATTAGACCGCAGGTTGTCCTTGTGTCACAGGGCGAGTTAGCGTATGCTTGATCCACCAGCTGATCAACTCATGAAAGATACCTTTCCGTGGCCCGCTTCCTGACCGGTGCCTGACAAAGACAATAAAACATTCAGACTCTAAACCTCCCCCTTTGTTAAAGGGATTCCAAAAGGAAACCAACTGTTACCCCCCCCTTCCTGTTTCCCCACGATGAGGCCCTAATACTGTGGATGGACGAAATCCTGCACCACCCAAGAAGCCCCGCAATGATGACTGCCCCGTAAATACAAGCAAACAGTGGTTTACCATTGTTTCAAAGTGGTCCAGGATTTCGTCCATCCACTGTATGGCCTTTTTAAGGCCTCATTTGAAGGCAACACGGGCACCATGTCCAGTAGCGATGCAACGGGCCACCCACCCGCGATGAGGCCGCGGCTGCATTTGGTTGTCGGTTTGGAAAGCTCAGTATGGACAAGAGCCGCTAAAGAGTCTGAGCCTATCTGCAGAAATGCTGCGATGGCCACACAAGACACGCGGCAAATCTTTGTCAAACTGCCTGTGCCTTTACCAAAGTTAGCGAAACAAAAAACAGGGATAAACCGCGTGTGGTTATTTTGTTTGGCAGCCGCAACACACACACGAACACACACGCTAACACAGGCTTGTGCCTCTTCTCAAGTTCTACAAACATCTATCTGGACAGAACTGCAGGTTGAAAGCTTGCCAACTCAACAGTTCAGACCTAGCTCCGGGTACCCATGCCCTCTCAGCCTGGCTTGTTGCTTCTACATTCCCCTCGCTCGCGCTTTGCCAAGCTGGGTCCATCATATCCTGACATGTTTGTCAAGCGCTGTGCCTGGTGGCCGCTGCGTGACCTAGTACACTGCTCAGCACATCCAGCTCGCCCAGGGTGAGGGTCTGGGATTTTTTTTGGTTGGAATCCAAACAGGAAACCGGGGATCCCCAAGTAGAGAGCCAGAAGCATAAGCTGGTTCTACTCTGAGATGAGCCCGCCGTAAAATAGGCAGATGCATTTAGAGCTGACAGAAGCTTTAAACAGAAGCCAGCTGCCAGCATTATTGAAAACATGCCAAACTGCAAGCGGCATTCTACTAGAACATGATTGTTCAGGGTCGCCTGTGACAGTGCACTAAATCTTTGCGCTGGTAGGCGGATTAGTACATCCAATTACCACCCAGTCGTGGCGCTGGAAAAAGTTGACCCCCTTTTGTCTGGGCCCAAGGGCAAAGGGGCCTGGGTCTCAGGAAATTGGAAAAGGAACCAGGGCTTTTCAAAGGCCCTCTTTGACACGGCGACATCGGGGCTTCAGCCCCGCTGCCTGCCTGAGCTTCCGCGGTCAAGCCCAGCTGTGAAGCGATGAGGGGCGCGGTAGGGCAGTCTGCCTATCGCCCGGCTGCGTGGTTGGTGTACGGGGGTCACACCAGGCATTAATATGGGCAGGTGTGAGAATTGGTAAAACCAACAATTTTGACTTTCTTTTTGGTTTCCCTTTGATGCACGGTGGCAAGGGCCATAAATTAATGGTTCAGCTTTCATGTTGGGGCAGGTGCTGTTTTGCAGGGGCACTATCGTTTCAGCGTTTGGAAGGATTCTTGCCTGGATGGCCAAAGCTGAGTAACATTCACTCTTTCCCTGCGATAGCAGCGAAACAGCAAGCTTAGCGCAGCGGATAGGCTCATACCGAGGGATATCGTTTGGACGTGCGAATTCTTTCCGAATGTTCGTCGGGCTCCTGGCAGCAAACAAGGCTGGAGGGATAATGCTTCTTGGGGGGGCACTATCCTCACAGCGTTTCGTGCACCCTTGCCGAAGGCGGGACGACTTTCATACAGGCCTGTATTCAGAATGCACACGCTTCATATGGGCTCACACATCTGAATGTCCTAAGGTCTGTGGCCCCTCAATGGGCCCAAAAACAGTTGAATTGGAGCCTTAGGGTTCCAACAATACTTCCTTTTAGGAAGCAACTGAGACCCAGGATCTCGTTCAATAAATGCAACTTACTGGTGGTGTCACTCCAGTAAATGTGCGACTTTTGGAGGTTCCAAAAAGGGCGATGGCTTGTGAAGCCGTCACGTCGTGGCAACGAATCCTCACATCTCACTTCCGTGCAACTCGAGGATGAAATTGTACTCTCCAAAGAAGGCACACCCAAAATGGTAAAACAAGTTCACACAGCACCTTCTAAGGCTGCTTACTTGCCCGCGCAAAGCCCCCGCACTTGTACGATTCAAGCACCCGTGGAACGTGCAAAAGGTTGGGAATGGAAGCCCATGGGCTTCAGCTTCCTTTCGGCATGGGATCCCTATTTAAAGTCGAGCCGGAAGACTCCAATAGAAGAAGGTCGTACAAATTGGTTGGAATGGGTGCAAACGTGCAGCTTGAACTTGTGAATGTCCCGTTAAGCCAGTCCGTTCTTGCAAGGCTCCGAGCAGGCAAAGGAGCTGGATGATTATTTCTGCATAAGTCTTGCGTTCCAAGAGCTCTATTCCCTCCTTGGGTGCTGTAGATCCCCTAGCAAAAAGTTTTAAAACAAAAACTGCTGGGTAAAAGAAAATACGAGGGGAATCCAAAAAGTTAAAGTCTAAAGATCCAACCCAATAGCAGTAGAGAAATGCATATTTCCTGACGCGGATTTTCTCTGAAGACCCCTCCGCGAATTCTTCGGCGCCCAAACCTGAAAACCCCCCCCCGGCCTCAGCGTCGCTCTCCCGAAGTATCGCCACGGAGGCCACCTGGTTTTAAGTGGCATGGCTCGGCTCCGTTTTTGAGGCTCGGTGCCCATTGCGTTGGCGGTTTTAAGGGAAAACCAAAGGGGAAAACCCCTCATGCCTGGGTTTTGCTCCTGTTTTTTGAAGGAAAAACATAGGGAAAACAAAACCAAACCAAGCCTTCTTTTTTTGGGGGGGGTCCCCTGCAAACAAAACACACCCACTTCCTCAAACTTGCCCCCTCCCCCCCCCCCCACCGCACCCCGATACAAACACAATGAGATTCAACATGTGCGCGCCTTTTCCTAACTCAAGATTACACGTCCCTGCTACGAGTTGAGACTGGCCGTCCGGAACTCAGGGATGGAGAACCACCCATTCCTTACTACGTAAGCTTCTCACCACCCTCTTTCCACCAATCATGGAAGTTGACAGAATGGCTTGGAAGGCGGTCAACTTCCATGACAGGGCATTAAAACAGAGCACCCGACCTGAATGAGGGCGAGGGTCTTCCTGTGACAAACACAAGGGGGAAGGGGGTTCGGGGAGGGCGGAGGTTAATGATATTCGGTACAGCGCCCTTGTTGCTATGAGCCCCTCGTGTAGAATTTGGATGTGGGTAAATTAAAAGCGCCATACATGAAGTCCTCTGACGGAGCTACGGGGAATCTTGGGTGGGGTCGTCGACGCCGAGAGAAACAACGCCTGAAAGCCTTCAAGGCAAAACCTAGAGCGGGGTTATACACAAGGATCTCTGGATGTCCATGGTTCAAACTTCCTGAGGCTGGCGTCGAAGAGTTGGTACATCTGGGGTTAGAGCTCAGCTTGGGATAACTGTCCAGTGAGTGTAACCCCAGATTGTGACAAGCAACCTTGGACAATGAGCCAAAAAAGCCAATGCGAGGAGCGCACAAAAGATGTCACGCCGCAAGGCAGTCACAGATACAAACACAAGGGCAAAGAAACCACATGGCTAGCAGTCAGAAAACCCTTTTCCGCCTATGTTACAGAGAAGTCATTTACAGCCGCATCCGTCTGCTGCTCCATACTCATTGACATGGAACGACGCTCCATTTGGGTTACTGCGTCAGTTCCCATACCTCTGGAAATGCTGTAGTGGGAAGCCAGGATGAATTAACCTGTGGTTGACTGTAAAAGGGGCGTTCCATTTAGGGAGGCCCTTAGTTGCACCCGCAAGAAGCCACAAGCTTCATTCATCCGGCGTCAACATTGAAAAGCAAATCCAGCGAGGATCCTTCGGTCTGGAAGCACATTCGGCAGCCATCCTTTGGGCCACACTCCCTTCAGGATCCAGCAATCCACCGTCTGCATCAGCAAAAGCACTGAATGCCCAGCTTGAGCCTTGCAAACGCGGTCACATCAAGCGGCTGCAACCATGACGCCATGCGTGCTGGGATGTACACGAGCTGACTGCCCCATTAGGCAAGTCGCATGACCTTCTCTTGAATGTGGCAGAGTGCGACGTCCATCATGAGGACAGGCAGGCAGCAACGCAAAGCGGCAATGAGTCAGAAAAGCGTGCCGTTGCACCAAAGGATCCTTGACTCACTTCTTGTGTGGGTTGCCCGACCAAAAAGGCCACCTGGGCTTGCGGTGTCACAAGCCTGATCCAAGCGTCGAAGGGGAAATTTGAACGGCCAAACTCTGTTGGTCGGCCTGCGAGAAAGCTTTAAACACACACTTGCCGATAGGGAAGCTGGGGGAATGAGATCCCGAAAAGTCCAATTTGCAGAGGATTCCTTCTAGGGCTCTCCACTTCACTCAACCGCAGCCCTCAAGGGGGAGTTGAGCCCAAAGGATCCTCCGGCTGCGGGTTCCTTTTGAACAAATGGTTGCGGCGGCCCGTCGGGGTCCCCAATGAGTCACGCCCAAACATAGGCCCTCCCTCCCTTCCCGCCTTTGGCTGCACAGTCCTCTGGAGCACGACTCGATCCACGCAAATCCCACCCCGCCCTCGCCTTGACCCCGCTCCGCAAAAACGCTCAGCATGAAACATGGTTGTTTACTCAATCTGCGGAGCCCTGTTGTGGCACTTCTTCCCATTCATAAATGTACCTCTTAACTTTGCCCACGGAATAGAAACAGGATGGGTGATGTTCCATCCGGTTCCACTTTTACAACTGAAGAAAGGGTACCCTCAAAAGACATACACGTATGTACTTGCTTTTCCAGCTGACCCCTAGCTAAGCTGATGAAGAAGCCGGGCACCACAACGCAACCAACAAAAAAAAGAGACTGAACAAGCAATGTCAACCCCAGATTAATTAAACCCCAGCTTGATTGATAGGTGCCCCATTGTAAGACGCCATCCTTCACTTGTTGGGGAAACAACCCTTTTTTCATGGAGACGGGCATCCTTCGTCTCGCCGGTCAGTTCGACAGTCCTCAGCAGCGCCCTGAGCGTCTGCTCGGGGAGGTTCTCGCGAAAGCTGAAGATGTTGCTCGCGCCTGCCAAAGGCAACCCCAGCTCCGCCCAACCCAAAGGCAATGGCCACAAAGGGATCCGAATGGCTACATGGGCCTCTCAAAATCGGGGGACCCTTGAAATCCATTTCGCACCACCTAGAAATCCCTGGAATGATTCGATTGCCCTTGAAGTACCAACAACCGTTACGTCTGATAGAAATCCCCCTAGGACAGGTTGAGCTGTGCCAGCCTGCCTGCGTTTGACGTATCTGTGTGTGTGTTAACAAATTAGATAACCTCATATAGGATTGAATCTGAATTAGCACTCCTCGGGGGCACCTGCAAAAAAGATTGCTCTCCACCAACTACCTGTTGCTAACAGCAATGGTCTGAAAACAAGTTTTTTGGGGAATGGGAGGGATGTGGTGCTGCAAAACCGAAACCACCCATCTCCATGAAACCATATCCCTTGTGCACCTCCTTTGATACCTTACTTCAGCATAGGCTTTACTAGCCAAACAAAGATTCAAAACTGCTTTCTCACCTACCCAGAACCAGAATAACCTGTTGGAGCCATGACTAAAAAGCGACGATGGTGAAAACGGGTGTATTCGCTTTGGTTGCAAGTGCGTCTTGCTTGCCACGAGCAGGCCTCCCAAAGAGAAAGAGGTCCAGGCACTTAGGAAGTGAGAAATGTCTATGGCACCCCCGTCCCGATTTTTCGCCTGAGTAATCACCTCCCCCCGCTGTCATCCGGATCCCCGGAGTGCTGCTGGCAGCTTGCGCCTGGCAAGCCGTCGAATGGAAAAAACTGAAGAAATCTACTTTTGTGGCCCTGCGGCGGCAAAATGATTGGACACCCTGCTTAGAAATTGGTTGCTGTTGACCCCTCTGCAAAAAGTTTAACTTTTTGTGGGTTCAATGGAAAGCCCTTCATTTCCCGAAAAGTTAAAGCCTGAAGATCCAACCCAACAGCAATCAAGAGAAGGGCTTATAGTTTGCAGCAAGGAGGACTCGATTGGGGCGAGTTCCAAGGGTGGGAGTGATCACTCAATGGTAATCCTGGAGTTGCTCAAAATCGGGGGATCTTAATCCGCAATGGGATGCCAATTGAAGGGAAACCACCACTTCAACATAGTGTATGAGTGTATGCGTCAAAATAGGGGACCCTCCAAAATGGGTGATGTTGCTGTTGGTTCCAATTGAAACAGCGCCAACATGGGTACCCCCTCCCCCAAAAAATAAAAATAAGATAAAAAGTGCGCCCATTTGGGCGGTCAAGGGAAACCAAATCTGTGCGTCAAAGGACCACAGGTGGATTCCATGTTCAACAGGGAGAGGGCAACAAAGACGAGCAAACCGCAACAACGACAAGGGCTCAAACATGTTCAAGCAGGATTGCCACAGGGACTCGCAAACCGATGTCTAAAACAGAACGATCGAGAATCAGCCTTGAGAGATACTGTAGATGGACAAAATTCTGCACCACTTGGAAACCATGAGAAACCACTGTTTGTTGATATTTACAGGGGAATCATCCCTCCAGGGCCTCTTAGGTGGTGCAGGATTTCGTCCATCCACAGTTTTGCATCAGAGCGATAGCAAGGGGATCCATTGAAAGGTCATCAGCCTGGCACGAATGGTCCTCAATGACCTCCGAGTCACGAAGGGTCACCAGTTCTGTAATTCTGGCCTTTCCTACAAGTGCTGCAGCGTCCCAAGCACTGTTCCGCATAACATTGCTGCCATCACATCCACTCACTTTGGCCACCCTTGGCGGGTCGCCGGACTTTTCGCCTGATTGTGGCAGTTCGCGCATTCCATTATAAATGCAAAATAAACTAACAGCAGTACCAATTTGTCTGCTGGCGGGGCAGCCAGCGCCTTGTGCTAACCTGATTTAGCAAAAAAACAAAAAAACATGTTTCCCATTTAGTAGTGGCGTTGAGCCGCGAATCTATCTCTCACACTGCCGCATGGGGCTACGCCTCCAGATGAACACACCTAGTGCCCTTTTACCCAAAGGAAGTGAGGTTGTGTCTCCCTCGAAAGCTCCCAAAGCAGGCCTCAGCTTCCCCAAAAGCCTCCCCTCAAACAGCCCAAAAAGAGCGCAATAAAACCCATGTGCTGCCAGGTGTTCACTGAATAGCATTTCTGGAGTCGCGTTGGTCACGTGCTTGGCTCATCATCCGTCAGCTCAAACAGTGGATGTGCATTCCCCTTCCTAGATATTGGTGAGCTCTGGAATGGAATTCCTGGCAAAAAGTGTTCCGGAGAAACGGTGCCTGAAGAGCCCAAAGAAGCCGCTCGAATCTTTGTCCTTGCAATTTGGTTTCCTGAAGCTTCGGAGCTTCGACATATAGTGTTGACTTCGGATTCATCCACAGGACCACACTAGTCAGGGGTGGTTGCCCGGTTAGTACCGAAATTATTTTATTTTAAGGGCCCGCCTCCTCTGACCAAGATCCCGGGTTCATCCGCATGGCTTCCCAGCTGGGGGGAAATCGGCGTTTCGCGTGCCTGCGTATCCGTCCATGGGCCCAGCCATAGGGAGGTATTCACCTCAGAGACCTGCCAGGGCAACCGAGAGCGCATGCGGGATGGAACTTTCACATGGCACAGTTGTTCATAACCAACAAACACACAAACACAAAAAGCAAGCAAGCCAGCCAGCCAGCCAGCAAGCAAGCAAGTAAGAAAGCGAAGCGAAGCGAAGCAAAAGCAAAGCAAGGCAAAAGCAAAAGCAAAAGCAAAAGCAAAGCAAAAGCAAAAGCAAAAGCAAAAGCAAAGCAAAAGCAAGCAAGGAGCGCAAAGCAAGCAAGGAACGCAAAGCAAGCAAAGCATATCATATCAAAGCAAAGCAAAGTACAGCAAAGCAAGCAAGCCACCAAGCAAGTCAGGCAGGCAAGCAAGGACACACACACACGCGCACACGAACGATTACACAAAACAGCACAACACACAACAACACCACACAGAGCTCGGCAAAGCAAAGCAAGGCAAGGCAGGACAAGACCAGACAATAAACACGCGCACACACACACACACAAACCAACACGCACAAAGAACAATCAAACACACAAAACTTGACAAATATACGAAGAAATCAAGCAACCAATTCACAAAACGATCATATCATATAACTTGTAAACAAAACAGAACAAACCAAAACAAACCAATCAACCAACCAACCAACCAACAAGCAAGCAAGCAAGCAAGCACGCAAACACACAGACACAACAAACAACATGGGTAGTATGTGCATTCTAAGTGACCAGCAGTCGTTTGGACAAGAGTTGGATATTTTAGTTTTGAGCCATGGAGTAAACTGTGCCCGGAACGAAGCCTTCCGAAACCTTGTGGAAGCAAACCCTTGCCGTAGGAATTCCCGGCGGGTTTCTCTGATCAACCTTTGCACCCAGGGCTAAACCGGCCAACGACCTTGCCAACCGTCGGAGGAAGGTGTTGAACCAAAAACGAAGACAAGGACACCAATCACTTTTGGGGTTTGTGAAAACTCTCATATTCAGAAATCATAGCTCGCAAGTCTTTCCAAACATCAAGAGGTGCCAAGCCAGTGGACATTTCTTCTCGCCAACATTTCTTCTGGCCAACTCGGGTTGCGTGGGTAATCTTTGGACAGCCTGACGCATGCTGGCGCAGACTGTCAGGCCGAGGTCCGAGGGACATGGCACACATTTGTAGTGATTCACCTCGAGAGCCCAAGAAAACCCACGAGCTGCTTTTGCCGGTGAAAACACTCCACTTTGTGGTTTTTTTCAGGAAATCGAAACAACAAGGAAGCAAGCCACAGCCCGGAGCCCGATGCCGGAAAGCACCAACAGCTCCAAGCATTCAGGGCCTTCATCGTCCCTTTCGCCCTCCATCTGGACCAATGTATTCAGACTTTGCTTCAAAAGCTGGAAGAACAAGACATTATCCATCCCCTGTTGGTTCTTTTAGTCTTGTGGATTGTGTTGTTGTTTATTTTTTGTATTCTTATTTTTGTTAACGAAGATCTTGGCGCCCAAGATTAAGGACTCGCGCTAGGAGAATGAATCATCTGTGCAGGGGGCTGCCTTTCGAACCGAGCAAATAATTCCACAGGGTGCTTATATGTCCCAATGGCCAAGGTGGTGATGTGTTTGAATGAGCATGCACTTTAAGTGACCCTTTGGTGGACATCAAAATTTGGCGGGGATTCATGTCCACCACTTTTGAGGTGGTTCCCCCACTGAAATTTATGGCCAAATCTTGAACAGCGTGCGACTCTTCCAGCTCTCCCTTCCAGCCTCAGTGGTTGCAACCTGCAACTCTGCCGTGTTTTGTCAGAATTTTCAGTGAGGGGCTCGCTGTTCGTGAGGACCCCAATCACAGTCCTTAAGCTGTGGGAAACCCACTGATTCGCTTTACAAGACGCAGTGTGACTTCCGATCGAGTGAATTGACCAGAACAAGTCAAAAAGCTTTTGTTTACCCCTGAAATAGTCTTCTCAAACAAATGTACAAGTCCAAAAAATCAGGAAGTGAGACAAGAACAAACATCAAATTGTCTTTGAAAGTTTGGAATGCGATTTGCAAAATTGACTCTTGCGTCGTCCCCCGACCACTAAGCCTTTGAGAACACTAGTTCAGCTGCGGTTCATCTGAATCATCTTGCCCAGTGCTGCCACAAAGTGCCACGCATAAGCATTGTGGCTTGACTGTCTCTGGCTACTGTGACCGTGTTTCTTCTCCTCACTTGCCCAAAAGACCTGGACATACAAGGTTAACCTTTTGGGACCTTTACTAAAAATGGACCAACATGGGATAACCAAAAGGTCAAAAGGTCGATTCGCTTCGGCTTTGGGCAAGTGAGCCTCTGAGTATCATGGGATGCGTCCGACGCTTTTGAACGGATCCCCCTTCTTCCGGCCTACCAAAAGGCCCACTACCCCACCTATCACAGAGACACACCCCAGCTTGTCAGGGGAATACGGCTGGGCAGCACACAACCGCCACCAGCCACCAGCCACCCACCACCGCCACCCCTACCACCCACCACCCACCACGCACCACCTTGCAGGTCAGCAAGAAGCAAACTCTGTGGTTGGCCAATTATAAAACAAACAGGAGCAACCAGCAGACCTACATGCGTACCAGACCTACATGCGTACTACCGTACAACCGTACCCAACAGAAACAAGATAGTGCACCCCGTTGCGGCTGCCCACAAAAAAGGATGTCAAAGGGAAGCCACCCCTAAGCCCAAAAACAAGCTCCTTAAAAGTTGCCATTCGGCCATTAAAGCAAACAAAACATAAAGTTACCCGTGCATCGTTTTTTATTTACATATACATATACATATATAAATAACTGTATCTATATAATGCGCACATGCTTGTGGACACCCCCCCCCCCCCCCCGAAACCTACCTTTTGAGCTGTTCAGCATCCATAGGATATAATTACCAACATTGATACACACATACAGCCACAGTTGGTGGCAGAAACCGTTCTGGGACCCCCGGCCAAGCGCAGGAGGGTGTCCACGCCCTCGAGGCCTTCAGCCAACTGTCAGCACTCACAGGTGGGTTGCTTTGGATTGATGAGGTTTGAGGCCTTAAGAACACAAACACCCCAAGTTCCCAAAGTTCAACAGGAAAACTTGTCCCAAATCCAAATCCAACTGGCGTCCCACTCACCGGTGGGTTGGATTGGCTAGAAGCAGGGCTTCTAGCACCCAAATTCAAACCAACGCAAGATGCGAATTGGGGAGGGTAACCTGAAACTGGCTGCTTTCCGTGGTTATGGGAGATTAGAGTAGTTCTTTTTGTTTTGTTTTTTTTGCGATGTTTCTGAGACTTCTGAACATTGTGGTTTTTGAAAGGCTTGCTTCAACTGCGGCAAGTCAGCACGTCCTTGTTCCGCGATGCGTCGGCATTAGCTGCGCGTCCATTCTGAGGCTCGCTCAGCTCAGAGGCTGGGAATGGGCTGAAGGCAGATTGGCGAACTCTGGCAATAGGCACGGCACAAAAACAACTTGAATCTCTCATGTTGGCTTACTGTTGCGCAAATAGAACAACATATTTTGCACCCAGTCATTTGCAACCCTTTCCAAGCCTTCCCCCTGCCTTCCAAGCTGTCCCTTACTTGAATATGTTGACATGTGGACAGGCCGAGTCCGAGTCGCAGAAAATCCTAGGGCTGTGGTGAGAACCTGGGTATGGCAATTGCATCCCACTCCCAACTGGACAAAAACAAGTGGTCCTTTCTGCCCCGCCCCCAACATACAGGAAGATAATGTCAGATGCGCAGTTCCCACGAAATGGAAGGTCGAGTGGCTGAAATGTGCCAGTGTGCCAGTGGCTCCCCAACGACAACCATGGCAGGTTCTGCTTCGGAAAGGCATCTTGGTTCCAGCAACTTAGGACTGGCCTTTCCACGTCCCTACGGTATGCCTCGAGGTCAAACCTCAAGGCCCAAAGGTCGAGGCCCTCGTGTGGAGTCAGCGTGAAACAGTTGCTCAGAAAGGGCCCTTGACCCCCAAACAAAAGGCTAAAGTTTCTTGGAGCCATGAAGTGGTGCTGTGCCTACTATATGTTTAAACAACTGTAAATGTCTCAGCTGCACCAAGCTCAATCTAACCTCACCGGGCCGGTTTCGCTGTTCTTGCTCGGGCCTCGCCCAATAGCCGGTCGGAGAGTAGTCCCCGAAAAAAGCGAGGATGCGCTTTTCTTGGGCCCACCTTAGCCCAGGGTCGGGCTAACCATGTCATGTGCAGAACACCTTTGTTCAAACCACCTCCTTTGCTCACTCTTTGGGGGACCAAGGGTCAGTTTGTTTTTCAGCACAGTTGTTTTTTCAATGAGCACATAGAAAATGTTTAACCCAGTTCATGTCTCTTTCTTCCGGAGCAACCGATCAAAGCGTTGGAGGTTCAAATGGGCGAACCCTCAGTTTCCAAACGCTCTAAGGGGCTATCCTGAACAAACACCAAAGCGCAGCCATGATCTGGACATGTTTGCAACGGTAGAGCCCGCAGCCAAGTTCATAAGATGGTCAAAAAACGAAGCAAACAATCACTCGCGACGGAAGCGCGCTCCAAAGCAGACCTGCGGACAGCTTTGCGGAACTGCCACGGCGCGATTTCGCGCCGCACGCCAAAGCTCTTTCGTCCTGGCGTATGGGAGTACAGCACCTCCAGTGAAAGACGACCAGCCTGGCTTTTGGCTTTCCGAATTGGATGTGCATGCACAGTTAAGGGAAAAACCAGCAGAAAAAAAGAGACAAACAAGCCAAAGGGGGGAACAATGCACCACTGGAGGCCTGACAAGCTGCGTCACACAATGCCAAGCATTGCGAGGGATCCCCGAAGGGCTGCAAGTCGGTGAATGGCGGGGAGCGCAACTCACCCAAATCCTCAGCTAAAGAAATATGATGTCATGTTTGTTCTTCTTCCCGACATTAAAAAAACAAAAAAATGTGCCCCTTACACACGCCTTCTCCATGGGGATGACCTGATGTTGGCTAGCATGGAAGACCTCTTCCTCAACGACAAAGAGTGTCTTCAAAGACCAGTGCCTGTTTGGGGCAGCCAACACAATTCCTGGTCCTCAGAGTGGTCGAAAGAAATCGCTCGACTTGCCGTTTGCTGCTGGAAATAGATTCTCAAAAAGTTCAAAGCCCAACAACCGGACAGTGGCAAGATTAAATAAAAGGCCTCAGTTTTGCCTGGCCATTCTTGACAGTAAATACGCAGGAAAGAAGAAACAAATGGTGTCAGTGGCACCTGAACAGGAACAACGACTTGGGGACAATGATGGAACCCTGTACCATTCCCGGCGGCAATTTTAGTCTCCACCTCCAATAACATCAGGAGTTGTTTCCCTGTGTAGTACGATCATCCGGATACAGCCGAAGTTGACAGCTCTGTACCTGAAGATGATATTTGTCCAGCGGGAAAACTGTTGGGTCGTTTTGCCCCCCAGGACCGGTGAGTCGTGATTTGTGCAGCAATAAATGCCCCCTCCGCTCCTGTGAAGCGCGAGAGGAAAGCTGCGCAAGTCCAATGCTGATCCAGGCCGACAAGTGGAGCCATTAAACAAGCCATGACCGTGGGAACTTGATGCTTCTTATTGGTTCCGGACAAGGTCACACGATTCGAGCTTGTCCAGTGACCCCGGTAGAAAAAGAACGGGGGCCTGGTTCTGTCGGGTTGATTCCACAGTGGGTCCCAACCCAATGCATAAGGTTCCCCGACGAAAAGCAACTGCGGGTATGCCTTTGCTTGGACGACAGGCAAGTCCAACCTCGGATTCTGCTTCGTTCTTTGGGCTTACTTTCTCTAAGTCCTTCAGTAGAGAGGTTAGAATAAGTTGGTACAAACTTGTTTTTTTTCTGTAGTCTATTTTAGTAGGCGAACCCTAAAAAAGGTAAAAAGGGCACTACTGGGGGATCTAGTTCTGGGGGGTCCATGACATCCACCAAAAGTTGACAAGTCGCTCGCCGATGGCTCTCGCTGAATCAGCAGCTCATCAGAGGGATCGCTTCAGCTCTCAGTGGGTCCTGCGGCCCGGCGAAGTCTTGGAATCGCAAGGAAACCAACCAAAGAGACGTTGGTTTGAAAAAGCAAAAAGGCAAAAACTTGAACCGGCATGCTGCATGCTGGCAATTCTTCTACTCCAAGCAATGAATCCTGGACGCCAAGGAAGCAAGAAGGCCCTGAAAGAAGGTGCCTCCGAAAACGGCGGGTTTTGTTGGCTTCCATGTTCTTGTTGAGCTCGGATTCATGACCTGACAGGGACGTTCATAGGTGAGCTGGCTTTTTCCGAATTTGGGAGGTTGTTGGATGGAAATTGAACAATTGGAATATTTTTTTGGCTGCTCAATGAACGGTGTTGGATTAAGATAAGTTTGCCACGCCCCAAATAGCAGGTGAGTAAAAGACCTTGCATTTCGGGTTCCCGTGAACAATCCATGGCTACTAATAGGTGTGTTCCTCTTCAAAAGTTGTCGGAACCCCCACCAAACCCAGAAGCCCCTCCCCCAGTAGGAGGGTTCGACTTGGATCCGGGGTCAACAAGAATTTCACCCAGCCTCAACGGGATACATCAGCCATGAACCCCGCCCAACCGCCGTTCCGCAGGTCCTGCGCACCTTTCACTGGATCCTGCGGTGCGTGTTGGACGAGGACCCCATCACTCCTCACTTGGAACCCCTTTGAGGCCATTGCCGTTTGGCCAACTTGGCAATTTCTAGCGCCTTTCTTTAATTTGGCCTTGGCCTTCCTTGATCTTAAGACCCTTCTGCCAGAACTTGGCTTGATGTGGCTTGACTTGGCCTTCCTTCACCTCACAAAGGCTCGCTACTCCCAAACCATCAGGGATCGGGTGTTCTTTGGCGTCCCGAGCTTTGTAGTGTTCCTCAAATTGACACACATCCTATTGCGGACCTCCCATCCGGCTTCCTCGTTGCAATTTGTTTGGCTCCCGTTTAAAGAGACATCAAAGGGAACCATTTTGGGGGGGCCCTCTAAAAAGACGCCCAAATATGAGGGTATAGTTTTCTCTTCCCTGGTTCCCAAAAAAGCCAAGAAGAGAGATGGCCCCTATTTTGAGACATGGGCATTTGTGCCTTGGTGCAGATTCCCTATGTGGATCATGGCTTCCTTCATCGGGATCCTTGTGATGGCTGGGTCAACTCTGACCACCTCTGGTGACCCCAAATAAGTAGGTCGACGTGTGTTTCTTTGGAAACCCATTTTGTGGTTGGAAGTATGTGGAGGGAAACGAATCGGAGAGCCATTTTTGGCTTCCGCCTGGCGCTGTGCGGCTTCCGTCCTGCAGCCCGCCTTTCAGCTCGGAGTGTTCCGAAGCCTTCAGCGACTCTTTCAGGAGCTTCTCGTGTTCTTTCCTTGAGCTCGTCAAACAAACTTTGCTGAGTGCAATGGCCAAAACCACTTCCCTTGTTTGGGCCTTACCAACCAGAGAAGAGACAGGATATGACAGGATGGGGCATCGGATGGAGAACCCCTGAAATGATGGGCTTTCCATGTGATACACCCGTCCGCCTAAGTATCACTACACAATCAAACAGGCATGCCTCTCTCTCTTTTCAACCAAGTGGGCAAAATTGACAATGTCGTGGCGCCAGCCGATCTTTCTAGAAGTCCCCATTGAAGGAAACATGGCGAAGAAACACAGTGTGTCAATCATGGTGCCCAGCATAAACCAAGCCGCATCCTCCTAGTTCGACACGTCCATTGTACAAGTAGCGGTGCCTTGTCATGTCGCATCATTTCGCCATAGGGTGTGTGTTAAAATGAGGGGACCCCTCCTCCCCCCCCCAAAAGAAATCAAAACAAACACAACATGTTAATTGCTTTGCCTTTGGCTTCCCTTTAAAGCCACCCAAGATTTGCACCGAGCCTCAAACAAACACACTCCCAAAGGGTCGCCCTGCACGCTGCAGCAGAGTCGCAGCGGCGTCTCTTCCAGCGGCTTCTCCGGCTTGCCCTGAATGGAATGCCAACAGACACACCCACACAAGTTGTTGCTGTGCTTCTCTATTTGGCCACCCCCAAACTCCCTAAAGGTCTAAAGGTCGCGCACTCAGTGCTCAGAGACCTGGATTCCTTGTTTCGAATGGGAACCTACAGAAGCATGATTCTTTCGAGCGAGAGAAACTCGGCAGGCGAAGCATCAATTTAAAGACTGGTCCCAAGGAAAGACCCTGCTTTGAGGAAAGTTTTCCCAAAAAGAGATGCCTCTAAGAAAGATCTTTTTGGGAGTTCCATGATCTTCCATGTGGAAAAAGAAGTAGAAACAAGAAGCGCTTCCTGCAACTGTTTCTGCCTTTCGGGGTGCCATGGCCAGAGAGAACTACTGACACCCAGTGGCATCTCCCTAAACATGCCATCCAAACAACACTCCTGAATAAAAATCAAAAAAGCGCGGCCACATGAACCCGAACTCCTGAAACACCAAAAAACATCACAACCAAACACCGACACGCAAAACCCCAACCCAACCAACACACACAAACGAATACAAGTAAACGAAAGCATCAAACATTGGGGGGATCGAGAGGCTGACACTCATTGACGTGCAACAGGCAACTGCTCAATATAAACCTCCATTTGCTTAAGTCTCCTGCAAACAGAACAGACATATGTCCAGCAGTGGTAGGTTCCTAATAAAACCAACATGGCAAAATACAAAATACCTTGAGCAAATTGAAGCAAAGGGGCTGACATTGTAGCAAGGAATTCAGCAGACCAGTGCCCAACCAGTTGCAGTCCACGGTGGCAACACATGGCGGGAGTCAACAAAAAACATCGTGCGATTCGGTATGTCGCCTGCATTTGGAAAGCATCTTCGAATATTAAACAACAACAACAACAACAACAACAACAACAACAACAACAACAACAACAACAACAACAACAACAACAACAACAACAACAACAACAACAACAACAACAACAACAACAACAACAACAACAACAACAACAACAACAACAACAACAACAACAACAACAACAACAACAACAACAACAACAACAACAACAACAACAACAACAACAACAACAACAACAACAACAACAACAACAACAACAACAACAACAACAACAACAACAACAACAACAACAACAACAACAACAACAACAACAACAACAACAACAACAACAACAACAACAACAACAACAACAACAACAACAACAACAACAACAACAACAACAACAACAACAACAACAACAACAACAACAACAACAACAACAACAACAACAAACAACAACAACAACAACAACAACAACAACAACAACAACAACAACAACAACAACAACAACAACAACAACAACAACAACAACAACAACAACAACAACAACAACAACAACAACAACAACAACAACAACAACAACAACAACAACAACAACAACAACAACAACAACAACAACAACAACAACAACAACAACAACAACAACAACAACAACAACAACAACAACAACAACAACAACAACAACAACAACAACAACAACAACAACAACAACAACAACAACAACAACAACAACAACAACAACAACAACAACAACAACAACAACAACAACAACAACAACAACAACAACAACAACAACAACAACAACAACAACAACAACAACAACAACAACAACAACAACAACAACAACAACAACAACAACAACAACAACAACAACAACAACAACAACAACAACAACAACAACAACAACAACAACAACAACAACAACAACAACAACAACAACAACAACAACAACAACAACAACAACAACAACAACAACAACAACAACAACAACAACAACAACAACAACAACAACAACAACAACAAACAACAACAACAACAACAACAACAACAACAACAACAACAACAACAACAACAACAACAACAACAACAACAACAACAACAACAACAACAACAACAACAACAACAACAACAACAACACCAACACCAACACCAACACCAACACCAACACCAACACCAACCAACACCAACACCAACACCAACACCAACACCAACACCAACACCAACACCAACACCAGCAACAGCAACAGCAACAGCAACAGCAACAGCAACAGCAACAACAACAACAACAACAACAACAACAACAACAACAACAACAACAACAACAACAACAACAACAACAACAACAACAACAACCACCCACACACACACACACTTCAATGAACCACCCACCCAGCCAACCAACCAAGCAAGCAACCAAGAAAGCAACCGAGCAATCCAGCAATCCAGCAAGCCAGCCAGCCTGCCTGCCTACAAGCAAGCAAGCAAGACCAGAAACATAGACGAACAAACACTGAAGTCAAAAACAGACACAAGGTGTGCTTCAAGTATGGCGGCATAACACTTTTGGTACACGAAGAAATGCCAAGGGAACCCCCCATGCAGTTGCGCTAGTCAAAACGTCCGCCATGGTCATGGCATGAAATCTCGGGCCTTACTGATTTGAGTCAGAGCCGTAGAAAGGGGCTGGCGCCCAAAAAAACAAAAAGGATCTTTCACCTGCTTGGCAGCACCCCAGCGACTCAATGGTTCTTGTGTAGCGGGTAACCAACCGAACCACCCTTTAAAAATCAACAGGAAAATGGTTGATTATCTGACTGGGATCCACTGGCTATGGTTGTGAAACTGCATATTCATATCTAGAGGTTGATCTCCCGTGAGTTTCACCCATGCTTCTCATATCTGCCAAGCACAGACTTTGGGGCAATTTTGCCTTGGCTTTGAATCGAGATGGCGACTTGAACCCCCCAAAAGTGAGCCGGATCCTCTCTTCCATAAACACCCCAAACTAATCAGCGAAGGTTTATTGGCGTGTGTCTTTGTTTTAGGGAAAGCCCTGTTTTGGGTAGGAAGGGGCACCAACAGGAAACCGCCCATTTCCAGTTCCCCGCTCAAAAGACGCACTCACAGGAAACCACCAATTTCCAGTTCCCCTATGTTCCCCTCAAAAAACACACTCAGATTGACCGACTGGGATCCATTCATGGCACTCTTCCACCCCTTCGAGGACAGTGGCC
The DNA here is from genome assembly GCA_963377175.1 of Effrenium voratum. Classification (NCBI taxonomy): domain Eukaryota; class Dinophyceae; order Suessiales; family Symbiodiniaceae; genus Effrenium; species Effrenium voratum. Next base: position 337,601 of record CAUJNA010001502.1, read on the forward strand.
TTCGGGGTGTCTAGTGGGTCCTCCTCTGGCAGCTGGGCGATGAGCTGCTGGAGCCGGTCCTCCAAATTGAAACTGGGGATCTGTCAGGGCTGTGGTCTTGGCTGGAATTAGGACCCCAGCAGAAAAAATGAGTCTTTTTGTTGGGGCTGGTTAGTGGAAAACACAGGGACCTGAAAAAAGCAAAAAATCAAAAAAGGAGCTAATTCTGGGCAAGTCAGGGCTGTGGTTTCAATGGAATCCACTTCCTGCATTTGCGTTTTCGTCCCGAAAAACATGAAACTATTTCCAGTAGCGATAGATTCCCTTTAAAGCCAACAGGGGAAATGAAAACATAATATTCTTAACCAAATGGAAGACTTCTGTGATGCAACGAAAAGGGCTTCCCAAAAACCAACACCGGCAAGTAACGGGGGAGATTCTCTTGTATCACAGAAGCGGGGACAAACCTCTTGATCCCACAACCCTGGAATCCATGTTCAGCTTCCCTGTATTCGGCGGTGTGGAGCCCAGTAATTTGGTCTGGTTGGGTGGTTTGCCATAGCCTCTAGAACCAAGGCTTCAAATCCCCAAACCGCCAGTCCAAACCACCAACAGAGTCGTAATCAAAACGTTCAAAATGGTCTACCCGAAGGCGGCTGCACCCATTTACGGTTGGAGCTGCCCCTTACTAGCCTTCATCTTACCGGGTGTTGATTGTGGCTTTCATGGAAGCTGCTGGTTGGTTAATAGTCATCTCGTCCTTTCTTGAAGCTCGGTGCCCTTATTCTTTGGGTTTTGAGGGAAAATCAAAGGACAAACCGTTTAGGGGTCCCTCAACCAATAAAAAACACGACCGATTGGTGGTGTGGATTGGTGGTTGGGAGTTGGGGGCATGAATTCTCATTTACACTCAACAAGAACAGGGGGTTCAATTCCAAGGTTTCCTGACCCCTAGTCGATTTTGATCGGGGGGTGTCCTGCTAAGTGGGTTTCATTACTTGAGGGGAGCACCCGCCAACAAAAAAAATGGACGGGTTCATTTGTCCGGGGTCAACAGTACGAATTAACCACTTCTCCCTACCTCCCCCCAAACCTGCGCGGGGCCTACGAAGTCAGAATGGCCCAACTCCAAAAAACTTGGAACCAACACGAAACCCGCGCTTTCTCGACCTCAAGACTGGGCACCCCAAGCTGGGAACTGGGGACCAATGCGACCCCTCCGCAAAAAAAACTCCTTCGTTCGGGATCTAAAAATGTAGAAATATGTAGAATGTCCATTCAACATGACTCAACTATTTCTTGCACATAGTATTGGAGTTGCATGTTTTTTTCAGGTCTGTGGATGTTCCGCTCTGACGGCTCCAGGTGATGACATGTCGATGGTCCTTACCCTGACGGAGAAACACGGGCGGCCTTGAGTCGCATGAAAAGTCAGATTCCTCCTTTGGAGTCCCGGACCTAGTGTCCGGCTTTGAGCGCCGTTATGTTTTTTCTTGTATTTTCCCCGGGCAGGTCTAGGAAGAGCAGCCAGCGTAACAACTTAGGGCTTTTGATCGTATGCCCGACCCCCCCACAACCTTTTTGGTCTCCCCGCCTTTCTCCTTTAAGCCCGACAAAGACTGGAGATGGAACATGCAACCAGGTCCTCCAGTGGAGAGGATAGAATGAGGGTGCCCCTTTTTCTGTAGTCTATTTTAGTAGAACCCTCCCAACCGAAAAAGTTGGTACAAGGGCACCTAGCTAAGAGACCTAGGAAACAAAAACCTCTGCGAGATCTTTGGGCAGCTCGCTCGGGAAACATCGTACCGCGCCTTCCAGTCCGACCTGAGGTAGCTTTGGTGCTTCAGCGTCTTTGCGCTCTCCGCGGCGCAGGCTGCGCCGAAGCGCGAAGAGGGCGCCCTGGAAATCCGCGCGTGGCAAGCGACCCAAAGGTTGGTCCCCGGAGGTCGGTTTGGAGGGAACCCGTCCCTTGGACCAGGGAAAAGCTGGCCGCTTGCCCCAAGAGGACCTTGGTTTCTGTTGAGCCCTCTGCCAAAAAGTTGAAAACTTGTTTGTGGGTGCAATAACAATCCGACCTGATTCAACCAAAAAGCTGAAGTCCAACGGCCAAATAGCCATACATTCTTGGGCTCGTTTGAAGCGAAACCAACTGGAAAGCCTTTTGCTTAGAGCGTGGGGTTCGTTTTTAGCTGAACAACCCTCCAATTAGGGAAACCTGCACATTCAAGACCAACCTTTGTGGGGGTGGGACTGTAATAGTCGGTCCTGGGTTGAATCCGAATCAAAGGTCGACACCAAACAAATGGACGACCCTTCCCAACTCAAGGGGGATGTTTGTTTCTATTTGTCGGGTCACTAATAGTTGACATGGTTGAAATGTGCCGAACACGCCTCCAACCCCAAATCAGCCAGGAAGCCCTTCCAGCAAGCCGCAGTCGTTGAACTGCGGGGATGTATCCTCAAAGTCCTGGACCGGGGTGACCCATGGCACAATGGGTCAAGCAGAGTCTGTCTACCAGCTCGAAGCCTGATCCAGTGGAAGGTTGTGAGTTCTGGGACCCGCAATTCCCTCCATAGAAAGTGATTCCCTCGCCGGCAAATTCTCATAGGTTCCACGGCGGCAATGGTGTGGGTAAGGTTAGATACTCAGAAGACTCCTCCTTTGGCCTGCTGTTACCAGTTTGCCTTGGTTGCAAGTGCTCACCCTGCAAGCTTCACAAAAGACCAAGAAGGGGCCTCCCCCCGAAAGAAGGTTCAGAGCCGCTGAAAGTGTCGAACAAACATCGCTCTGACGCAAAGCGGTCCGAACCAATTTATAGAAACCTTTCTAACGCGACGGAGTGGAGTAGCTCAATGCTACTCGGACAGTAGAAGACCTAGCCATCAAAGTTGGGGCAGTTCAAACCCCCCTAAGGACCACCGGTACTACGCTGTGACGCTGTACCGTGGAGACCAGAACAAGTCCGGCTATAGAAACCCTTCTGTCCTCCAAATCCCGCGCGTCTACAGACGAGGAGGACATGGTGTCGTCACTGCCCAGCTCCTCGCTCTCGCTCTCCCCGAGCCTGGCACTGGCTCAACTCAGAAACCCTATGGCCGTCGGCTTAACAACACAGCCGAAACAAGTGGCCGCTTGCTTGTTTAAATGACACACACACATATAGATATATATATATATATATATACATATATTCAGAAAACGTCCACTTTCTTCGGTTGTGTTTAATGAAACATCACATCTGTTTGGCCGTTTAAACTGGGAAACCGCCTTTGTTTGGTTCACTTTGTTTGTTGATGTGAAACCGCTGTTTTGGTTGATGTAAATGATTTTAATGGGAAACCCCGAACTCCCCACGAACAAAAGGAACGAAGGGGGCACTGCCTTGGCCCCCGGATCCAAGTAGAACCCATCATACTACTCGGAGTGTGTTCCCCTGGTGATGAATCCCACCAAAAGCGGGTTTATCAATCCGGGGTCAGCTAGTCAGCATTAGACCTCTTGCTGCTTCAAAGGGAGAATGTCGGAAACCCCAAAAAAGAAAGGGGAAAAGGACCTTTAGTCGGATTTAAGCCTAACCATGTCCCTGGCAGCCTTGAGTGGCCATGAGAAACCGACGACCACTGGGTGTGTTTTTTGTTGAGGGAGCAACTTGCCGGGTTCATTCTTTCAAGGGAAACCAACAGGGCACTCGCGCTTTGTGTTGTGTCACCCTAGTCATTCAAACACCAACCGTTTAACTCACTTCCCAAGTTGACTGGCCAAAGAAAGTCCGAACTTTGCATTTACCACCAAAATGGTCCAATCCCAAAAAGTTTGAAGTCCATGAACTCAGGAGGTGAGCTAACCCACAGGAGAAAACCACCCCCGGGCTCTCCATGGGGTCGTACCCTTCCCGCCCCTCCTCCGCTTTTTTCCCGCGCCTGGCAATGCCCGAGGGGGCCGCGTCCTGGGATCCGGGCGTTGCTGGTGTCCCAACTTCATCTTGTTGAAAAAGCCGAGGCATGGTTCAAACGGGTGGCAAAATGGGGATCTTTTAAGGAGCCCTGTGAAATGATGAAGGAAACAACCAAACGATTCATCTTGAAGGGACTCAATTCTCAAGTTCCATGTGGGAGGGTAATGGGTATATGAGTATATTGTTTGTTGATCCGAGTGCATCGAGTGCATCCCTGACCACTTCGCCACCTACAGACTTGAAATCGGCTGGCACTTTGTTGGGTTCCCATGACTAACTCAACTGCAGATATGCAGGGGAATTCAATCAATCTTGGAGCAAACCACGGGTACACCATACTGTGGATGGACGAAGTCAGTTCGCACGCCAAAATCAAACGATTCAACCATAACATGTGTTAGTATTTGCGCTGGGGTTGTTGTATGTCTGAACGGTGGTGCCGAAGAGGATCTTCATCAGATGATGCCCATTGGTCAGCCCCGGATTAAGCAGAACCCCTTGACAATTACCGGGGTGTCCCCCCTTTAGTGGGTTGAATCCTTCACTTTGGTGGGGACAGACATTCCCCTGTAAATGGGATAGGTGAACAAAATCCGGGGTGCGTACTAGTCAACCCGGAGACATTTGGAATAATTTCGGAGGAGCCGCCCTGCACCAGTTTCGGGGCTCCACTTGAAATGACAACAACCCATGGTTCAGGGCCCTTCAAAGAGGGGACCTCCCAAAAAAGGAACCCTATAAGCCCCTAATAGGCGCCTTAGTCACTATTAGCCCCTAGGCTTGGGGAATCGATTCGCGCCTATTGGGCCTGCCAACCTGAGAAACCAAATAGCGGGCTCGAATGAGAATCAAAAGGGAAACAAACGGAACCCTCAAAATGAAAATTTGACTTCACATGCTTCACAGGAAAAGTTGCCTACTTGCTTCCCACGCGCGTTGCGCGTTGAACCCCTCTAAAGCAGAACCAAAGTCAATGTTGAAGCGAAACAGTCATATAGGAAAAACGACAGAACATGCGAAACACAGTCGGTATCAAGACAATTGCACTCGGAATCTAATAAATTACAAGGGCCACTTGCCGCCTCGCCCAAAAATGAAGTTCTGGACACCTTTTGACTTGCTGGTGAAGAGAACATAAGCAAACCAAGTTTCGGGGGGTTCTGAGTCCCTAGCGGCAGCAGCCCACCAGTTTCTCAGAACGTTAGACCCCCTAGACCTAGGTGTTGTTTCCTCTGTTTTCCGGGCTATTCCCAAATCCCCTGCCACAAGTCCAATTTTTAGTGGCTCAGTGGAAACTACCACTAAACCAACTCAAAACCTTTAAAAAAAAGGACCTCAGGAACCAACTACCACTAAACTAAGCCCTGCAAAACAACCACCTAAGCAACCGGATGGCTGGAACCCACCAAATTTTCACTCGTCCAAACCATCCCGTGACACTCGCCCAGCGCCTCCGAAGGTTCCGCCGCATCTGGCGTGGAAGCCAGCCAGCCCAGCACGGAGGCATGGAGCCTTCAGGCAGAGAGCAGACTCCTAAAGCCAAGCACTCACTTTGGCTGTACCCCTGTGGTGGTGGTGAAACCAAAAGTAACCCCAATGAAAGGGGGGAAACCCGCTTAAAAGAAGTATGGGGTCCCAACTGAGCCAAAACCAAAAGTGGATCCCCCCTTTTTAATATGGACTAAGAACAATGGCATGTGATTGGTTGCCAAAGGAACCTGGGGGATCCCTTGAGGAACACGGCATGCGATTGGTTGCTTTGAAACAACTTTTTGCTCAATGCTGGCCACTGCTTTGTACTAGCCCCGGCTCAGCAGACCTCCCCTCATGTGCCAAACAAGTTGGCTGGGAACCCTTGCTTCATGCGGTTGGGGGCAGGCACAATTCTCAGCCTGGTTGGCCAGGCCTGACTGGATTTGATTTGGTGGCAGTTGCGAGTTGTGCGGGGCTGGTTTCAGGTGTTGGGTTTAATGAGATCGTCATGAGGGCGGGTCTTGGGTTTGTTTGGGGTTTATTTAGGCTCGGCAACCACATCCCTAGCACAAATGAACATCATGTTTGTAAACATGTGAGGGAGTTAAGTAACACTTGCAACCAACGGACTGGAGTACGAAGTAATACAAAGGTTCACTTTTTGGAATGCCATGACCAGAAAGGGGAGCAAATCCAGTGTAACCGAAACAGCGGGTCCCAGAAGAGGAGAAGTATTAACATGCTACTTCAACATACGCCACCAAACGATGTTCAAGTTATCCACTTAGGCTGTCTGGGGTAGTTCAAGCTTGTATGGTCATGAGTGAAATGAGTGAACTAGCAGTGGTCTAGTCCCTTCTGCTATGGATGGACGAAATCCGTTCGCTCCACTTCTTGAAGCCATGGTTGAAACCCGAACGTTCGTTGGTATTTACAGGGGGGTCACATCGTTCCATTATGCCATTGGGTTTCCGCGGCTCACTTTGCTCAAACTCCTCTCCAATTGACCTTTGAGTTCCCCCTATGTCTGGGTCCGCAATGAGTAGGTGGTGCGAACCATTCCAGGGATTTTGAGGCATGTATAGCACAGGGCCTACAAAGGCTTTCAAGCGATGGAGGTCCCCTTGCACCTGGTGCCAGATGTCTATAGGTGCGACATGGGGGGTGTCTTCATGGTCGGTGTCCCTTTGGCTCCAGTCAAAACCAACCAAAAAGCAGTACCCTCCTAGAAAGACACCACCCCGAATGGTCTATCCATCTACCGGGTGGGATCGCTTTCATGTCTTTTCCCTTTCTGCAACTGAGAAGCTGCTGCAGCGAGGCGCGAAGCTTCTGTGAGTCCTGAGCAGAGGTCCGCAAGCTGAAAGACAGATAGGACAAATCAGGTGTCCCCGCTCAATTCTTGTCAATGCTGGGGGATTCATGATGTAAACTTATCTCTCTAGGGGTTGATTCCCCATTCTTTTCAACCACCGTTATTTTCATAAACCAGCCGTTTCACCTGGGATGTTGATGGTTTCCTGAAAAGAAGGTTGCCTGGGAAGAATGGGGAAGGTACCTGTAGAATATCTTACGCCCCCCACTAAAAACAGAAGAGGAAAAAACATGAGAACTGGAGGTTGGGCTGGATGGTTGGGTGTTTCTCAAAATGTCCCTCCTTGCAGTACAGTAAGTGGTTTGCGGTCACATACTTCGCATGCCAACTACCCTCTTTCAAACAATTATGGAAGTGGTCGTTTTGGGGCTTCCTCGAACGCCAGGTGGCAGTTCTCCTTTCAACAAAGGGGTACCCTCAAAAAACACAAACACAACCACAAAAACATGTACTTTTCCCTGTGGCTTCCGTTAACCCCCAAACATGGAGGGGGGGTTAGGCACCTCAAAAAACAGACACCAAAGGGATCCACACATTAAATACCAAGTTCAGGGGATCTATGGCGAGCACCTCCCCTTTGGCTCCATGGAAGTTCTGGCCTCCGCATCCACCAGCACCAGCTCCAGCTCCAGTGCCAGGCTGCCCACCGCCACCATGCGGCTCAAATGCGCCGCGTGGGAGGACCAGTCCCCCACCACCTCGCAACTCCAGGTCGCGAAAAGCGCGTAGGTCGGCCGCCTAAGGCGGCCTGGAACCTCTACAACTAGGATGGAGACTGCAGGAAGCCACTGGCAGGAAACCGCATGCGGTGATCATTACCTTTATTTGCTTGCTGTAGAACCGGCAGAAGGGAATGATGAATTTGAACAAATCCCAGCCACGCTTGTCCTTCGCTGGTCACCTCACTCAAAACGCAGGACTGCTGATAGCATCGCAAAAAGCTCCTAGCAAAGCAGACGCAATCCAAACAAACAAACAAGCAAGCAAACAAATCGAATTGAACCGAACAGAACCGAACAGAACCCGCACCAATCCAAGAAAAATAACGATAATATTAAATTAACGTAGAAGCAACAAACTGTCAAACAAACAACCAACCACACACACAACCAAAAACAAAGAACGCAAAACAACAAACACACAGAAATGCAACACCACAAATCAAAACAAACAAAACACACAACACGACAAAACGCAAGAAACCACACACACACACACCCACGGCACCTGTGCCCAGAGGGCGTTGGCCGAATGCGGCGCCATCGCCGGATCGACCACTAGAAGAAGCAGGTCGCCCAAGGCGTGCCTCCTCGGGCCGGAAGCGAATGAAGCGGTGCGAGTCGCCGACAAACACCAGGGCGAAAGTCGACGGTGCAAGGCCCTTAGGATCCCTTAGGTTTACTTAGTTTGGTGGTTTGGTGGTTGAAGCTAGTGATTCTCTAGGTCCTGTGTTGGCAGCAAAGCTTGGCAAACCTAAAAGCACTTGGGAACCCTCCCAACCGAAAAAGGGGTAAGAAAGGGCACTACAGGGGGACCTGGAGATGGTGCGAGGCCCTTAGGATTCCTTAGGTGTATTTGCATTGGTGGTTTGGTGGTTTGGTGGTTTGGTGGTTTGGTGCTTGAAGGTAGTTTCCAATTTACTCCTCTAGTGCCTCCAGATTTGAGAGCTTAGATTAGGGTGCCCGATTCTTTTTCTGTAGCCATTCTTAGCAGGGGAACCCTCCCAACCAAAAAGGGATCTGCAATTGGTCTTCCCTCGGATCTGTTAGCATCGTTAGTGGGGATGTGGGCGGCTACTGTTTTATTTGCTTTCTGAGGCGGGTTGATCTTAAAAAGGACTCAACAGGCCAAACAACAAAACACACGGCAAATACACATCCGCACTGGTGGTGTGGGTTCTTGGCCTATGCTCATGAAATCTCATGAGGGAACTTTTTTGATAGTACGCCGCAGCCGAGCTGAAGTAACTTATATATACGCCGTTTTGTTCAGTTCTGCACAATAACTATGAGTTTTGCGGAGACCCCAGCAATGAGTAGCCTCTCGTTTGTGGATGCTCAGCTCGCCACAAAAAGGCGGACACTCAGTGCCGAGATTCTGTGCGTCCTGTAAAACAGCTGGTGGTTTGACTTGGCCCGGCCCGAAAGACCCTATTCCTCTGAGAGGTAAGAATGCCTTGGTTGAGCTGGAGACTTTGAACACGACCCTGGGGAATATTTTGCCTGGGGGGGGGGGAAGGCCAGCAAAATATTTGAGCTTTGTGCGCAAGTGATGGTATAAATGCTGTACCTCCAACAAACACGGGTGTAAAGCTTGAATGCCACACAGCCATGGAAAGGGGCCAACTCCATGCGCGGGCCTTACAACTCATTGAGTAGGTGTCAACCAAAAAGTCCACTCTCTTTGCGCTATTGAACTTCTCTTCCCACAGAGATCCAAAACGAATTTTAAGAAACGCCAGGTGAGGTCCACCATCCCCTCCCCTCCCCTTTTGTGGCCATGGGTCAAACTCTCGTAGTGAACATCCCAATCCCCACTAAAATCCCGACTAAATTGGTGGTGAATTCACCAATCCCCCAAACTGGGATCCCAAAACGGTTTTGACCCATAATCGGGGACCGCGGGTTTTTAGTCTACTTCTCCACTTACCAGGGTTCCATTGTGGGTACCTATTTCTGACCCACAGCCAAGGCCCACCATCCACTCTTCCCTTTTGGAGGCTCAGGGCAGCCGAGCGGCCAGGAGCTGTGCCACACAGCGCTCTGCAGCAGCCGCGCCACCAGGCGCGGCATCTGCCAGGCCACCGCGGTTTGGCACGCCAAGCGCTCCGAGGACAACATCTCGCGGAGGTACCTGGGAGGGCTCCCAAAAGCTTCAGGGCCACCGCCGATCAAGAGGGGTCTCTACTGAAACGTCTCTTGGAGTTGGTCATGCGAGGTTAAACTCATGAGTGGATGGTCCAAAAAAAGTCCAAACTTTATATGTACCACTAAAATGGTCTTCCCCAAAAGTTTAAAGTGCATGAACTCAGGAAGTGAGTAAAGGGAAATGGATCAAACAAGTTGTCCCGCGCAGATCCAGAGGGGTGTCTCCTAGGTCCGCCAGATTTAAAGGTTAGAATAAGGCTACCCGATTTGTTTTTCCAGTAAAGAGGTTAGAATAAGTTGGTACCAACTTGTTTCTGTAGTCTATTTTAGTAGGGGAACCCCCCAACAAAAAGGCTACCGGGAGACCTAGTCTACAAACTGGGGCACCTTTCCTTGGAGTTGGTCATGCTTGGCAGTATTTAAAGGGAAAGACACACGTACCTCAAAAGCTGCAGGACCACCAAAGAACAGATTCGCGAGGGCTCTAGAAATTGGGCTTTTTGGAGTTGATAGCCCTTGGTAAATTTCTGGACCAGATCAAAGCTTGCTGCTGCGATAGGCAGGGAATAAGAAATCGAATGAAGCTGTGGGTCCCCTTAAAGAAAACCACAGGTGCATTCCAGTTCTCATTCTGAGCTGGTACCCGGTACCCCTTTTAGGTAGGTTTCAAAGGGGCCTAGCAAAAGACAGAGGTCGAGGGCTACCTCAGCCCATCCCTAACCCAAATGTTGTTGGAAAAGGGCACATGGGTTTGGCGTGGGGGTGCAGAAAGAAGCAATGCAATAGGCAGCATGTTCTTTTGCGGCCTCGCACGCAGGGGTCGAGAGTTTGGGGTGTGGGAGGTTGTAGCGGGATCAATGATCAAGCACAAGACCCGGAATTGGTAGCCCCGTGTTGAATTGGACCCTTACAAAGGGCCTGAACTCATCACATTCAGACCGCCCAGACTGCCCCCCTTAAGCATAACTAGGCTCACGGACATGTCCAAATCACACACCCGCAGTCAACAGAAAATGAAACGAGTTGTCTCCGCTGCATAAGCTGAATTACCAAACTTTTGGAGCGCTCCAAAGACTAGCTGAGGGACTTGACGAAGTCCCCGAGCTTCTCAATCATACTCACCGCGTCCTTTGCATCCTCATCCTCTCCTTAGAGACGGGAAGCAGTACTTGCCAAGGGAAGAATGGACAGCTTTGCGTGTTGCAGGGATTTCAACAGACAACCGAACTCTAAGAAAGCAGAACACCTTTGACTTGCTCAGAGGCCACGGGCCGAAGACACCGGCCGGGCTCCAACATGATGCCCAACAAACGGACGCAAGGACTTGTCACAAGATAATGCATGGACCAAACGAAAAGGGGGGGTTGCCAACCAAGAAAAAATCCATCTTGGTTTGGAGCCAGCCCAACTCGCACCCAGCGTCTGCTCAAGCCTTTCCCCGCTGCAAAGGCGATGGCGTCGATGGCTTTCTCTGCGCGGTCGGTGAAGGAGGTCGCCAAAGGCAGCGGCCCATAATTCTGAACGAGCATCTCCTTAGGTCATAGGCGGCCTTCTGGAAACCTAGATGGCCCTGGTAAATGTTTTTTTTTTTTACATCTAAACCAGGGTCCACTATAGAACCCCTAGTTGCTCAGCTTCCATGAAAATGGTGGCTTAGATTGGTGGTGCCGATTTGTGCACTATTGACCCCCTGTATTTGCATGTCAAGGGGCCCAGCCCCACACAACATGGACATCTGTCGGGCTTCCCTTGAAAGCGACAGCATATTGTTTGGGAGGCTTGTGTGGAACCCCAGCCCCACCCCAACAAGTAACTCAGACCTTGTGTCGGTTTGGTTGTTGTCCAATGGAAATCACTCATGAATGAACAAAGAGAGGCTGAAAATATATGGTCCCTAAGGGATACCGAAGGAAGCCGTTCATCAATGTTCGGCCCGAAAGGGCTTTGAAATCCGAACACACACACACACACACGAAATCGGAACACACACACACACACACACACCAGGCAATGCAGGCACAGCAAGGCTCTTAAGCAGCAGCGTTGAGTGTACACACCTCAAAGTTGGATGGGGGCTTCCCACTTCCGAAAATGGCAACTGAGCTTTAACCGAGGCCGCTAGACTTACACTCACTGGGCCTCAGTGGTCTGAAGGAAAGGACACCATTTTGGGTCCCTGGGCTGCTTGATTTCAAAGGCAAACTATTCCCAAACATAGATGACCTTTCAATGACATAGATGGCCCTGGCTGTGGTTTAGATGGGTTCTCTTCCAGTTGCCATTTATTTCTTACCAAAGTAACCCAAAAGGACGCCTATGTTCCCAGAAAGGGAGAAAGGGCACTGGGCTTGGACAAGGCACCACAAGGCTTCGCAGGTCTTGTCCCGTGCTATCCTTCGGCTTGTCGTCCGAAAGCACCAGTGCTGACTCCTCCTGCCAACAAGATATGGCATGCATGAAATACTCCAACCCCCACATTGTGTGTAGATCCAACCCAACGAAACTCAATAAATAACATCAATTGAGCTTTTGCAGGAATCGGTGAATGTTACCCCATGTAGATTGCCTGGATGAGATTCATCTGGCGTCCAGTTGCCCCCAGGAAAATATCAAAACAAACTCATGCACTTTGAGCGTAGTGGCCGGCGCCACGATTGCATCCCATCAGCGATCGCAGCCAAGCCAAAGATACCCCAAGAGCCAAGTGACGAGTTCACGTTGGGCGGCTTGCCGTTTTGGGCGAGAAATGTGTTCTATTTATTCACAACCCTTGGTACGGCGGCAAAAATCTGTGTTGTTTGCAGCTGCCTGCTAAAAATGACCCAAAAAGCAAAAACTAACAAGCTTGCCAGAACTGACCGTGCCAGAAAGCCGTTGAGGCCAAAGGGTGCCGGAGGCGGACTGAACGGGATCCAGAATTCGTAAATGTGAACCCTGGTATTTAAGTCACCCTGGTTGATGTTGATCGGGGTGGCATCCGCCAGCAAAAGAAGCAGAACCAACATAGCAAAACGTAGCGCAACATACCAGCATAGACCCATTGGAACCTTGACCAAACCTTTGGCCAAAAGGCTCATTTGCTCATCCCTGAAAGCCAAACAAAAAATGAGTCCTAAGTCCGAATGCCATTGCGGGGGTTCCATGTGTTTCAAACGGGGTGGGGATGTTCTGATTGCAACTCACTACGGAAAAGGCGGATGCCCTAAGAAGGGCGCGCCATCTTCATTGAGCTCGCTAAGCACAACGGAAAAAAGGGGGGGTGCTGAAACTGGTGTCAGGAAACAACAATAGGGTCAAAGAATGTCAAAGAACAAACAACAAATCTGAATGAGATAAATAGTAATGATGGGGTGACGCCAAAAGCATATGTGCAGTCTTAATTTAAGACTTGGTCAACCTCAAATCGCAGGGCTCCTTCAATTCAATGGAAACCCTTTTGTGCCCCCTTTTTACGGGTGAGTTGTGCGGATACCCCTCTTTCAGTGGTTTTCCAGGAACGCCAAAAAAGGACATCCGCCCTTTTTGTGGGGGTCCCCTAGAAAAAGGACACAATGGCCCATCTCCCTTCCACTCCTTCGCCTTGTCTTTCGCCTTTGCCCTGCTGGGCCGCGGTGGCGACTCCGCCTTGCGGCTGCTTCGCCGCGCCGACCGGGACCGCGCGCCGGGACCGGCCGACTTCCTGGGCCAAAAAATGAGCGCTCCGCGTGTCACATGCAGTCCTTGTAAATGCTTTAATTGAGGGAACCCAGAAGTTTGCGGGGGGGTGACGGGGAGTTATGAAGACCCTTACTTGGATGTTGAACCAACGTCAGGTTAGTAGGTAAAAAGCCATGGTAAGGGGACGATCACCCCAGTCACACGAGTTACATTACAACCATAGCTATAACCTGCTTACTAAGTTGGTTGAACATCCAAGTAAGGGGCTTCATAACTCCCCCAAACTCCCTGAAAACTTCTGGTGTGCGTCAAACAAAGCATTTACAAGCAGTTACTGCAGGTAATCTCAGAGGCCAAATAGCTGCACAAGACTTCTTAAGCCCATAATATGGACCCAAAAAGGCTTCCTCTACAAATGGTTGTTTTTCGGGTAGCATGTTGATCTCACATGCAAGGCTTGTAACAGGTTCCTTGAATCAACTTCAGCCATTGGATTGGTGGTTTGGAGTGGTGTTCCGGGCTGGGGAACTGTTTTACCTCTACAAGAGCCCTGGGTTCAAATCCAGATAGCCACAACTCCAAACCACCTCCCCGCACAAGGGAGGATACGTAAAAAACAGCGCAGCCTTGCCGCGTGGCCGAAACAAGCTCGGTCGATCAAAGATCCTCTTCCCCAGACCCTCCCACGGCTTCTGCAAAATACGGCCTTGGGGCAACACCAGGCTGAGACTTGTTTTTAACCCCAAAGGGAACTTCAGGGACCTGGGAAAAGGAAATGCCCTTTTAGTTGGGTTAGATGGTTTATGCTATTTTATGCTGCTTTCAAGAAAATTGCCAACCCGCCAACAGATTAATCTAAGGGTTGATTCCCCGTTCCTTCCAACCATCCTTATTTTCGAAGACCGGGGGGTTTCTGGAGGTTTAGACAAAAGGATCCCTGGAAAGAATGGGGAAGGTAGCACTAGGCAAACTCCGAGCGTCGCTTTTGCCTTTGCCTTGGCTTTCGCCTTCGCCTTGGGCGCCGGCAAGGCCGGCCACCCCGGCAATGCCGCCTGCGTCTTGCGCGGGCGCCCGCGCCGCGGCTGCTGGCGCCGCTTGCGGCCCTCCTAGACCGGCTGCCCTCTTTTGGCCCGGACAACTAGACTTCTATTTGGAGACATGCACAAAAGACAAAGGTTGCAACCCGGACCCCCCCCCCTTATTCCCTCACTTCTTGAGTTGATTGTCCAACAAGGGTTCGAGTTTTGTTCTTGCCGCTAGAATGGAGGTCCACCAATCCCCCCTACCTTAAGGGGGAGGGGGGTGGGGGGTCCCCCAATTCCATTTTTGGTTGCCACAATCGGAGATCTCCTGGGGTCGAAATCCCCCTCCCGCAGTTCAATTTTTCACTTTCTGGTGCTCAGCAGGGAGTTAGAAATGGAATGACCCTGACAAACCATCCAACTTTCAGGGGATCAACAAAGCCTGGGTTCATTCCATTTCTCCCTCCCTACCTCTCGCACCAGCAAGTGAAGGGGGACCAGATCTGGGGATGTCCACTACTCGCCCGCCCTCAAGGCGCGCGATCCTCCGCCAGGAAGGCCAAGACCCGACTTCTCAACGCCGCCATGAGCGCCATGGCGTCCGCGTGCTCCGCCTGCCGAACGAGCCACATGCTGACACCCAAGGCACACAGCATTAGGCCACGAAGAATCATAAGGACCAAGGACTTTAAATGGACATTGTCATCCATATGCAAGTACACACATATATAGATAAATCCATGTGTATGTGTTGAGCAATGGTTGCAGTGATGAATACATGTTTAGGCTTAGGCAATTTCAATACTAAAGAGCATTGATGAAGTCTGGTTTGGTTGTTTTGATCGTGGAAGGGGTTGATCGGATTTGATAAGTGTGCCCATCCACTGAGGGTCAATCCTCTGTTCGGTACATATTCACATGTACCCGGAACATGCCAAATCGTGGTTGGGCCATGAAACGCGGTGGGTCTAAGACGGTCAAAAGTGGTTGCTTGCTAGGAGAGGTCGGGGTTCTGTGTAGGGCTCTGGTTTTGACTTGTTTAATAACTGGTACTCGTGGTGCGCAAACCATGGACCTCGAAACGGCCTGCATTTTGCGTGAGAATCGTGACATGCTTAAGCTGGTGAGATGAGACAAATGCTTCATCGTGTCAACATTTAGGACATGCCTTCCCAACCCCTAGCATGCAGCCTCCTAACCAACTCAATGGTTTCACAAGAAACACCTGAGAACAGTGAAGAGCCAAGCAACACATACCAACACGAGCCCGCGCTGCCATGGAACCACTTGAGGGTGCCAGTCCAGCAAGTGAACGATCAATCCTGACGAGCGAAAGGAGGGGAGTGGGGGGGGTCCCCCCAATTCCATTAATCTTCCTAATGGAGCTACACATGAAACTTGAAGAGATAGGGCCAATTGAACTGAAAAGGCTGCCTATCGCCACTCTCAGTTGTGGGTAAAGGGACCGCCCAAGGAAAAAAAAACCCGACCCCAAGAAAGAACAGGACGTATTTTTGAGAAGCTCATATTTGAGCGCCGAAAGGGGCCCAAATGGTTGGAGGGTACAGTCAAAGCACCTTTTGGTGTCACCGACTGTGGGCAACTTTCCAAGGCGGCCTTTTGGCACTGTTCGAGAAGGAATCCACAGGTGGGACATCAAACACATCTCTCAGTTTCCCCTTGGGGACCCAGAAATCAAAGGTTAACCTGTTGGGGGCATGACTTAAACATGGACCAAACATGGGAAATCAAAGGTCAATTTGTCCATTCGCTTTGGGCAGTGAGAAATCTAGATGTGGACTCTCACAACTGGGGGGGACCCTTTGAATCTTTTTGGTGGCCCAACCGGCTCTACAGGCCAAGCATTTTTCGTTTGAACTGAAGGCCTGCAGGCGCTGCACAGTGAGGGCGTCGTGGATCTCCTGAGAGAGGCACCTGAGTGGGGGCTTTTTGGGCCAGTGGGTAACACATGGGGGTTGATCAAAAGGTCCCATGAACATGGGGTGGAAAACCACAAAACAAAATTTCATATTTCAACCACTAAATGGGCAAAGCTAGGCATGGTCATTTGGGGGCCGAAGGCAATATTGATCAACCCCCAAATACAGAGGTCTTTCCATCATTCACATGTGAACGCCCCATGTTTTCTTACAAAGGGTGCAGAAAACCCAGGCTAAAGATCCCCAAACACTAACTCAGCACCTACTTGAACGAGACCAGTCAGGAAGTTTCAGATTGGTTCCACTGTGGTCCACAAGACGGGCCATGGCTTGGAGGCTGGAAGGAACCCCGCCCCCGCCTCCCCAACCCCGCCCACTGGAAGGAACCCCTCCAACCCCGCCAAAAGGAAGAAAAACACAGAAGAAAACGCAATCAAACAAAGAAACAGGGAAACATATATCAAAAACAGCAAATAACCAAAATCAAATCAACCGAGCAAAAAAAACACAAAGCAACACTCATTGGGGTTTGGTCCTTGGCCAAAAGCAACCAGCCTTCCACACCAAAGCACGCCAGCGCGTAGGCGCAGGGCGGCACCGGCAGTTCAGTGGCCGCATCGTCCAACAGCTTGGGAGCGCGCTGCTGGACGAGCTTCCTCGAATCGAATGCCGAAGATCGCCAGGGATAGATGGATGTATCTAAGATTGTTCGGACTCCCAAAAACAGAGGTGGAAGACCCATTTCTTGCCGGAATGTGTGGAGCGAAATGGCCAAAATCAGTGCTCAGACTGTTTATGATCAAACATGTCATTTCCAAAGAGCCTCAGGTCCTGCAAGGTCGGGGAGCGAGTTGTGGGGGACAGATGTTCCTTTGTCCAACATAAAAAGACCGCTTCAGCCGCTTCAACCATATCACGGCGGCCCCCTGATAAGCAGGTCCCCACTAGATATGCCAAAACACGCCACACGTGCGCGCGTAGTATGCCAAGTAAAACACATACCTCAGTCATCACAGAAGTTAACACACGCTTCTGCCAAAACCCGCCTGCCAGCTTGCAGGATGGCTGAAAAAGAAGGGTATGGATCCCAAGGTACATGTAAACGCTGTCTGTGACAGTGGTCTTGGCATTGCGCTGATTTTGGCATTTTTGGATGACCATACTTATATATTCATGCATGGGTTTATGTACATGTGGCATGCTGATTTGATTGGTCAGGAACTGTTTACAGTTGTGAGACCCGAAAGGCCGATGATGAAGCGAGTGGCCAACATACAGTGCGAAATCGACTATGTCAAATGGTATGGGGGGGTGTAAACAGTTCTATCTTTAGGTATCCGTGTATCTGTTCTTTAAAGCACAGTTCATCATATGTCCACGCTACAGGTAACAGGTAGCAATAGGTGTATTGTCTTCATGTATGGGGAGTAACAAGAGGTCTATCTGTCTGCTAGGTGCGCGCACGCAACTAAAAAAGGCCGGGCTTCAGCAGGCTCCCCGGTGCATAGTCCAGGAGAGGAAGCTGCAACACCTCGCAAGAAAGTCCTTTTTGGTTGCAAGGGTGGGGGAACAAACTGGCAAGAGAAATCAAAACAATCAGTTACTTGCAGGATCCAAACATAAAAGGTTACCCTTGTGGGATGAATACAAGAATAAATATGACAACACGGGAAAACCAAAGGTGCAAGTGTTGCTGGTGGACTTGGAAGGGAAGTACCCAAACCAAACAACACGCAAAATTGAAGATTGCGTGTGGCATCTCAGGAGCCATAGGGAACAGCCACTTATTTTCTTTGAGGTGTTTAATCAAGTCCCGAACTTTAGCGGACTTCCTGTGCGCGCAGGGACGCTTTTTTGGAGTTGACACTGACGGGCGGCCCATGGGAAATGATCTGAAGCAAACAAGACCAGGTCCCATGCGTTTCTCAAATCTGAAACACCTACCTGGGTGATTTGTAGGAATGCAACAGTCTGACTTTCCATAAAGGACCCCCCCCCAAATAAAAACAGATTGGGGTCGAAGCGACGCAGGTCCCAAATTGGGGGTCTGATGCAGTCTTTTTCGAGAAAACAACGTTTCAGCAACACCCCCTTCCGGTGTTTTTGTGTTGGCGAAATGGACACCTTACATCTGGCTGCCATCGCCGGACCTAGGGCCCAAGGGTGGACCTTGACTTGCCAATCTGAAAAGACCACACGGCCAAGACCCGATCAGAAGGGTCGAACATTGGGCCCTGGTTGAGGGAAACCAAACCAAAAACCAAAAACCATTGAGTACCCTGAGCAAAACCACAGACCCAAACGGGAGGCAGAATCCCCAGTCTGACTGATTCTGCTTTCACCCCCCCGACTCGATCCCGCTCGGGTCGTCTGAGGCAAGATCCAAATCTCTGAGCGGCTGCAGCTGCCGGGAGAGCGTGTCCCAGTCCTGAACGGCTCAACCACCTTCCAACAGTCAAATGGCATGGAGTGCCCTGATGTCTTCACTTCCTGAAATTGGATTGGACATCGAAACGTTCCGAAAAAACAGATCCTCTTAACACCAAAAAACAAAAACATATTGACCTCCAAACACTTGGGAGGTGAGCTTCAGATTCATGGCGCTGTCTGGCCTGGTTAGCTGAATGACAATGACTTCTCTCATCTTCTCTCTTGCAAGTCAAAGGCGCTTGGAAGGTGATGGGCTGACCTGGTTTGCAAGCATGACTAAGACTGAAACATAAGCTGCTTCGTGTTTCCTGATATTTAGGGGGCCCAGAAACACTGAACAAAAATACCCAGCCCTTTCTGGCTGCTTCTTTGCAACACTGAACGCATCATTTGACGCATCATGGGCCAGTTCTCGCACGCAGCTTTTGTTGGGGTTACCTTGAGGGTGGTCCAGGACGTTTTCCATGGTAGACATTCGCGGAGTGCCACATCTGCGACCTCTACTTTGTGAATAGCTATTGTCCACCGAAGGACCGGGAAAGGAAATCACTTTCTGGGACCTTCATGAGTGACTCGGCCCGAGCAACCTTTTGGGCTTGACGAGAATCAACATTGAAATCGCTCTTGCAGCCCATGTCAAATTCGGCTGCATTGCAAGTAAGAGTCGCACTGCCAGCAGTGGGTGATACCCACGAGAAGGCACTCCAGCAAGTAAGGCATCAGATCCTGACCCACCTTCCTCGGAAACGGCGCCATGGGTTTCGCGAGACGCCTAAAAAGGCGGCTGGATCGGGTTCCAAGTAGGGGCGTCTGAGAGAAATCTGTGGCTTCCCCTTGCTGGTGCGATTGGTAGGGAATGAGAAATGCAATGAACCTAAGGATGTTCTCTCAAAGGAAACCAGGGATGGTTTATAGGGGATCGTTCCCTCATTCCCTGCTGAGCGCCAGGAAGTCCTGTTGGGAACATTGGAAGATAAGGGGCAAATGGTGCACCTGGTTAGATGCAGAGACCAAACATGTCAATCTTAAACATGAAACATATCCAGCAAACTGGGTGGTTGCAGCTGACTGGTGGGAGTGCCACTTTTGGAGGTTCCAACAAGGGACATGGAGGGAACGTCCAGCAAACCACACGAAAGTAGGCTGGAACCAGCGAGCAGCTTCCTGAAGCCTTCTGCCAACTCTGCCCCAGCCTTGGAAACCATCAACCCTTCCGTGAGGGTTCCTGTCCAGACAGGGCGCAACAAACAGGGCAAGTCATTCAAAGGGTGTCTACTTCACCCAAGGCCCATCTTGTGTGGGCAGTGTTGCAACATCTTGAAATACCTACCGGGCAAAGGCAGTAAAATAATGCACGAATGATCTTGCTCCCCAATAAAATATTGTTTGCGGGCAGGGACAGCGGGGACCAACCCACACATTAAACTGTGTCCACTTGACAGCTCTGCCTGTTTGACTGAGGGAGGACCGCATAGCAACAGAATACAACCTTCTTGGATGGCGCCCAGTACAAATTGCAGATTGTGCATTTGCCACTGGAACTGCCTGCCCAAAAAGTCCAGGAAGTCCAGGAAGTCAGGGAGCAAAATCTTTCAACGTGGGCGCTCAAAGTCGGAGCAAGGAATCCTCTGAGGGAACAGGGTCGGCCTGATTGCCCTTCAGCCCTTCCTATGTTGGTGGCACCCTACAACCAGCGGTGGATGATGGAGTTTTAGGCGAGTGTTGTTGAACCGTGATCTTGTAAAAAGGCTACTTGGGGTTGAAGGGATGATCCGCGGTGCATTGGCAAAAGAACCTTGCGGTTTGCGGCTGGCTCTGAGACAAGATCACAACAGAGGGGTTCAGCAGAGGTGAACCCTGCTATATGAAACATGCCATTACCTTGGTTCGCTCCCTTCAAAGTAGTCTGCCCAGGACCAACCCACTCCCCAACCAAATTTCAGTCAGTTGGACTTGGAGCAGCAAGTTGTGGAGCAGTTTCTCCAACCTCGTGACCCACCCCCCACACAGAAAAGGGGCCGCGGGTTGAGCGCGGTCGGGGGGACCGCAGCGTGCAGGGTTACCTCCAATTGCAGGACCGCCTTCAGCAAAGAAGTCATCACCTGAATGGCAGCAATGATCCGCCACGTTTGCCAGGTGTTTCGTTCCATTCGTTAGAGGGTCCGTGCAAAGCACATCCCTGGCAGGCTGGCTTCTGGGAAAGTGAAACAAACAATGTAAACTATGAGCTTTTGTGGCTCCCAGTTGTCCCGGGCTATCATTTTTGCTGGTTTAGTGGGGCGGCCCGGAAAGGAAGGAGCTTCAATCCAGAAAGGGAACCCCAGGTAAGCCCCGTCTTTTGGCATTTACTCGTTCACTATGGCTTAAAGGCAGCGCAAGGGATCCAAGGCCATGATCTTGTTTTGTTGAGAAAGGCACGCCAAAACAAGGGTTTTTTGGACACGAGGAGAGGCAAGTAAGCCTGTTCCAAGGAGACATCCGCAGCGCAATAGCCAAACACGAGGAACAACTTGTTGGTACCTAGATAGCCAAGTTGCAATCGCTTTTTCGGTCATGGTTGCTGGTTTTTGGGGGTAAAGAGCATGGAAAAAAGCGATCGCAACTGGCGATCCAGGTAGGCATGTCATGGTTCCAACCTCTGAGACAAACCCATCAACGCACGCCTCAAGGCGTGGGTTCTCATTCTCTTCGGTTCAGTTTTATTGTGTTTTTTTAGTTGTCCTGATTTTTGGGCTTCAGGGGCATGTCTGGAACGAGGTTGATGCCTTCAAAACGTTTAACTAAAGCCCTGTTTGTTAAGTGGGCTGTCATCAGATCCACTGCTAAAAGTTCAACTTTTAGTGGGTTAAGCACGGAAATCTCCACACCAAGAAGCTAAACAAGCAAAGGAACCGAATCGCTGCGAACCACCAAGTTGACATCCAAAAAGGAAAGCTTCAACCAATCTTTGGACGTCCCCCGGTTGCGGCCTTGAGGGAAACCCAGACACCGGGGGCCCCAGCTGTGCTGGCCCCGAACCAATAGTCAAAGTGCTACCCTACCCACATGGAACCCATCCGAGGGTGAAAGGAAAATCGTCTGGCAGCCCTCAGTCGACGCCTCAGTCAGGCTCCAGGCTAGTGGACAGGAAGGTATGTGAACCTTACAACGCAACCAGATACAAGGGAGTCCCCAATTTTAAGACAAACCCGTTTGGATGCAGGTCGAGACAAGTCTCTCCTAAGGGCAAAAGGTGAAAACGGCAAAGCTCGAGTTGGTCGTGGACATGGACCGAGTTGGCTCAAAATTTGCAGCTTGATTCGGGTAAGGGTCGAAACAACAGTCTATGAAGCAACAGGCTTAGGGAAAGGGTGGAGGCACCCGCAAGGATGGGGCACTTCCAAAACCCACTCTGATTCTCGACGTCCCTTTCCGGCCCATTCAACCAACAACAACAACAACAATCAAGAGCGAATACCAATGCTGCGACCCGCCTTCAAGGCTGGCCCCACCGAATAACACAAATCTCTCTGATTAATCCTTGCCCTCTCCAGCCCGAAAACGTAACAAATGCCATCTCCTTTTACTTTCCTATTGCAGTCCTATTGGCCAGACAGAGGTCCACACAGGATCCGTTTTCCAAAACCCAGTTTTCCAAAACCTGGTCCACCTTGAAGGGGGGGTTTTAATCATTGGGGTGAGTTTTTGACGAAACATGGAAGCCCCACCGGTCAGATTACAGACACCAAAGAACCACCCTCTTATCCATTAATATGGAACCTGACTTCGGAGGGCCGAAGTAAAACCAAAAAAAAAAAAAGCGGCTTGGAGGTGCAGCGCGACCCGGGGTAAAATGATCCGGAAAACCCAAGTTATTCAAAGTCTCACTCTTTCAATCTTGTAGGTTGCCACTAAAACGGCTCAAGCCCAAAGTTGAAAGTCCTTGCCCTTCAAAAAATGATCGACTTGCTGATAGTTTCCATTGAATGGATCACTTTGGAGTATCCACAGTTTTGGGACATGGCTCGGAAGCCTCTGTAGGCCAGGGGCCTCTTTTTGGGACGAGGTGCCGGGACCGTCTCCGGCACTGCCACCTTGCCTTTCATGATGCAGGCGCACTCTACCTCGAGCGATCGTACTTTTGTGCGAAAGGGAGGGCCAAGGGGCCGGCGCTTTTGGAGGGCCTGACCTAAATGCAACCCAAGCCGCCCACACCTATCTCCGTTGCCCAAAGACATAAAAATACAAGGGTCACTTGGGGCCAGACTCATGACTAACAACGGTTGCCCAAAAGGGAAAACCAAAAGGTCTAAGGTTAACAGGTCGGCTTTGGGCAAGTGAGCAATGGGAAGCAAGGCAAACTCGTGGCTTGAGAGTGCCACCTGGACCCACAAAGAAGACTGCCGCGGCATCAAGTCTCAAGTAACGCGCGCTTATTTGGATTGGTGGCTTGGTGGCTTGGTGGCTTGGTGGCTTGGTGGCTTGGTGGTTTGGTGGTTTGGTGGTTTGGTGGTTTGGTGGTTTGGTGGTTTGGTGGTTTGGTGGTTTGGTGGTTTGGTGGTTTGGTGGTTTGGTGGTTTGGTGGTTTGGTGGTTTGGTGGCTTGGTGGTTTGGTGGTTTGGTGGTTTGGTGGTTTGGTGGTTTGGTGCTTGAGGGCGTTTTTGTTTCCATTTACCCTACAAGCACCGGGGCGTCCAATCCAAATCCAGACCAAGTGGAGGTCACCCGATGGTCTCTCGACCCGGGCCACTGAAGGCCTTCGACCCCTTCGGCCCAGGGGCACTGGCCCATGGGGTTTGCATGGCATCCGGACGGCTTTTTTGGTGCTCCATAGGGAGAAGCCCCAGCTTTGGGTTTGAAGCCCTGGTAAATGGGAAACTACCCTTAACCAAACCTAAGGTTTATGTGAGACTTGATGCGTCATTTGGGGTGAAACCGACTCTGGGCCATGCGTGTAAAAAGGTGAACCCTCCCTTCTCGTAACATTCCACCCACGTCATGGAACCAGCCCATCAAACGGTCCCTCTAGATGGTGCAAACAGCAATGCCCAGGCTCCGTGGCAAAGTAAACGCATCATTCTGAATAAAGCTCAGCATCAGATCCTCCAAAGTTGCAGTGTCAGATTTGGGAGCAAACAGAACCCTTCGCAATTCCATCAGCAAGGTGGGTGCATCAAAACACACCAAGACCAAATTGAATTTTGATAACCCCTGAACATGTTCACTTTGACCCATGCAAAAGAACAGGGGCACTGTTTGTTGGGATTCTTTGTTTTTGTGGTTTCAAAGGACCACCAAAAGGAACACCACCATTCTATTAGTGTTTTCTTTTTTTTTTTTTCTTTTTTTTCGGGGGGGGGGGGGGGTAGCTAGAAACAGACGCACGAATGGTGCTTTTGTTGATTTCCTTATGTTGCGGATGATTGTGCGATGGTTTTTGCCATTTTGAGTGGGTACTCCCCCACAAAAACTGGTCGGGGTGCTCTCAAAACCAGGCATACCCATTGACCCAAGGCCCACCCACTGCGATTCGTCCGAGACGCCGCCAAGACCTGCTGCAGGCGCTTGGCGAGCATATTTTCCGGGAAGTGGCGCTGCAGCGTCGTCAAGGCGTCCAGGGCCTCTCTCGACGGCTCGCGCCGATTGGTTGACGTTGGAAGGGGAGCGAAAAATGAAAAAAATAGCAGTGAAGTGGTTGGGTTTCGACCACTAGACCAAAATAAGCAAACATGCGAAATGTTACCCAACAACAACCATGAGATGGGTGTGTGACTCATTTATTTTTAAGGGGGACCCTGGTGTGAATCTTGTTGGGAAACCCTGACAGGACAAAGGTGAAGCTTCATGTTCATGTCCATTTTTGAGGTGGTTCCCAACGCTGTTTCTATGGAACACTTTGACACTTGGATGAGTGTCTTGGGGAACCTTTGGATCCATGATCTAGGTGAGTGTCCACCAACCACTTTTGAGGTGGCTGTTGGGGATGGCTGCTACCCACTTTCAATAGGTGAGGGTTCATGACCACGAACCACTTTTGAGGTTCCCTCTGTGTCTAAATAGGCTTCGGATCGGAAGCCACCCAAAGAAAAAGTGTTGCGCATTTGAATTCCCAGTCAGGATGTGTCTGACCATGTAGCACCCAAGCAAAACTCAGAGACCAAGGGAAGCCAATTTCTCGGTCTGACTTTACGTGCAAAGCAAACGCAACTGACCACAAAGAACTCGTTGGTGGGGTTGGATGCTAAAGTTCCCTTCCCAACTTCCCATCATCCCGGAATCATGTCCACCTAAAAACCGTCCTGCCCCTTGCAGAGTACGTGACTCAACTTGTTCGCTTTACCAACCCGCCAACAAAACAAGCCAACCAACCAACTGAAAAAAAGCAGAGACCAAGAAAACAACAACACACATCCACACTAAAAGCGGCACACCATCACACCTGCCCTCAGATCCCCTTCTGAAAGCGACTAACTTTAGTTGGTGAAATGGAAACTACCACCAAACCAACTGAAAAAAAAACAAACAGGGAAAAAACAACAAAACAAAAAACGAGCCGTATACCACCAAACCAACTGAAGAACAACAACCAAACAACTAATGAGCCCAACGGGCTTCGGAAGCCAAGAAATTTGAACTCAAGTGCCGCGCCCATGGCTTTGGCTGCCCCAATTCGATCAAATTACGCCAACTGGGTCCGAAAAACCTCCAAAAAACACCTGGCTACAGCCGGGATCCCTACATCAGCTATTTGGGTGATTTGCTGACCGGACCTAGTAATGCATCCTACAAGCGAACTCTGTTTGTGGCATGAAAGCTCCGTTTCAGCAAAGTTCAGGTGCACTCCAGTGGCAAGAAGGGTTGAACAAGATTCCGAACCAGGTTCTATCGCTAGGGGGACAGCCCAAACAATCCTCCCATTCTCCATCCACCTAATGGTGGAACATGATTAATAAACCCGCTTTGATTAAAGACGTCCGGTTTCCCCAGACCATTTCCAGGCAATACTACTTTAAAGGCACCCACAAGGTTTGGCCAAAAAACACCCCTTATTTTTTTGTGGGCACCTCCAAAACCCCCCCCTGATTAAAGACGTCCCTGTCCGGCCCAAAATTCCGGAAAAAAACAAACAAACAAATACATTTTTAATTGCCAAAGCTATTGCCAATACTTTTGCCAAGACCAACTCCTTTCATAGTCTCAAGGGTTGCCATTCCAGAAATCAAAAAGAACGGCTAGCCGGAAACAGCAAATTTATTATTACATTTTGTTTAAAACAAACAAGGTTTGACAAGCTCGCAAAGGGTACCCCCCTTCAAGGCTAGCCCCCCCCCGAATAACACAAAACCCCCTCTGATTAATCAAGTCCCTCTCCAGCCCTGGAAAATAAGAGAATGCAATTTGCCATTGCAGTCCTATTGGCCAAACAGGGGTCCACAAAAGGACCGGAGAGCCTGGCAGCTGATCAGAAACCTCAAGCCTCCAAACCTCAATCGTCAAGCTTCTCAAGCCTCAAGTCCTGCAGATCAATTATTAGGGGGAGGCCCCAGGGGAACCCCCAAAATCTGATTTTCCCAAACCTTGTCGACCTTGCGGGGGGGGGGGGGGGGGCGGGTTTATTAATCAAGTTCCTCCATTAGCTTCCTTTGGGTTCCTTTGGCCTGGTGGAAAAGACAATGCGAATGGCCAAGCTCCATCTCGTTAATGAGCCTTTAAGGGGCGCCAAAGTCCCAGCTTCCATCGGCCGCGTCCGCGCCCGCGTTCCCGCGTCCCCTGGGCCTCGCGGGCGTCGCGCGAGGCCACGTGCAGCGCCGCCGCCAGGCGGCTGCAGAGGACCAAAGTCCTGGCGCCCACGGCCGCCTTTACCGGGCTCCGCGCCATCCGCTCCTCGGCTGAGTCTTGGGCGTGGAACACGCGGCAAAAAGTGTTTACCATATGTCCCAAAACGAAGGAGCGAAGGAATCCGGGCCTCTGGGAGCTTTGGGGACTTGGATTCTCAAAACCTGAACAAGGGAATTTCAAGTCTTGGTTGCTGTTGACCCCCCTGCAAAAGTTCAACTTTTTGGGGGTTTAGTGGAAAATACATTTATTTATCAAAAAGTGAAAGTCTAAAGATCCATCCCAATAGCGTTCAAGAAGTGAAGGATCTTTGTCATGAGCTCGTTTTACCCCAGAGCTCGGCACAAATTATGAAGACAGGATTCGCATCTCTTGCGAGTTCTTGAAACAGGAGGGCAACTGAGAGTGCACTTGGTCATGTGAGTTCTTGAAAAAAGGGGGTTGACATGTGTCTAGGAGCGCCTGTCCCTTTCTTTGGCCCCGTTTGGCCATTTTGCTACATGCGTTGAGTCGCTCAACTATCCTCGGGAGCCACAAAAGCCGCATCGAGACGCCGGCTTCCCGGACCTTTCCAAGCCTCCCCGCTCCCCCGCTTGCCAACGGGAATCAACCAGGCTGCTGGGCATGTGGGGGCCCTTAGGGTAGAAACCTGGGGTTGAGTGCATCCACATCCCTCAATAGCACCAGGAACCCTACCTGCATCTCTTGAAAGTTAATAATTCCACTCCAAAAAGAAAAAAGTACTTTCTTCCATGCTGGAGTGATAATTTTCACTCCGTGTTAAAATGCCCGTTCGGGTAGTTCCGACTGCTCAAGCATCCGTTCGGACCCGTTCAGAACCCGTTCGAAACCCGTTCGAAACCCGTTCGAAACCCGTTCGAACCCGTTCGAACCCGTTCGTACCCGTTCGGACCCGTTCGGGCCCGTTCGGAGGTACGTAAAAAATACGCCAACATTACGCAATAAGCCTTTGATAATTTATGTGCAGTGCTGATTTATGAACACTTCGATGGTAGTGAAAATATCCGTTCAAGAGTAGAAATACCCGTTCGAAAGTGGAAATACCCGTGTCCTCAGGCCAAAAAGTACTTTTTCAATTTTGGAGTAGGAATTATTAACTTCCAGGAGATCCAGGTACGCACCACCCCCTCAAAAAAAAGAACCCTACACCCCCTCAAAGCCCCCCCCCAAGAGTAAGGGTCAACTAGCTTGTTCAGGAGAAACACGACCCGCAGAATTCAAAGACCCGTCCGTGCCCCTAGTGTGCACATGAGCTTGCGACATCTTGAAAAGGAACCCATGACGGTCAACCACTTTTAGCGTCGTCAACCCATTGAAGGAGCACCACTTCTCAAGTGGATGCACACGTTTTTGTCGCGTTTTCATGAGGTCGCCGGTCGCCTCTTCTTCGGCCGCCCACAATCCCCCGCTCGTTCGCCATGGCTCCGGCCACGCCCAGGGGCCGCTCAGCTGCTGCAGCACTTCTTCCAGCTCCATGGCGACTCCGCCGGCCAGCCGCCCGCGCGCGAGACCGCGCGCGCGCGAAAACCGGCGGCTGAGTGGGACATGGAAAAACGCCGGCGGCCGGGAAATTTGCACAAAGAGCTCCCAAATGGATCAGCCCCAGAACTACAAAGCAACAGTCCTTTGCAAGACTCTTGCTGTTGCCCACTGCAAAGCCGACAAAGTGGGCTGTTGGTTTCATGGAGGGTTAGCCAACACCAATTAACCCCTCTGATTGGTTCAGTGGTTTGGAGCAAACCGATGGTCCATTTACCCGGAAGAACCAAGGGTTCAAACCATTTCCTGGTTCTCGTCAATCCAAACCAGCAATCAAGGGTACCTGAAGACAACTCATGTTGATCCCGGATGAATAGACCCATCGCATTAATAGGGCTGAGTTGTCCCTCCAAACCACATCAACCGGGCCCCACTTGCAGGGGACCGCCCGATGAAATTCTACGACTCTTGGCATGGTAGCAAACAACTTTGTGTTTTGCAGCCCCTCAGTAAAAATGAGCAGAACCAACAAACTGTTGCAAACCCGAACGCAAAACAAACACCTCCTTGCCCGCCGAGGCTAAGAACATCCAGCTGCTGAAACTCCGGGGTTGGCGACCAGACCTGGAGCTCGAAGCTCCATCGAAACCCCACCGGGCTGCCGCGCGCAGCCCGCCCTTCGTGTTCACCGCATGAACCAGGACTTGCCAGGCCTCACTCGTAGGTGACCAAGGCATGCGAGAAAACCGGCTACCAAAAAAATGGCGATGTTTTTTTTGCACAACAAAATGGCGAGGTTCTTTTTGCACGAGCTGGGACATGGGAAGGGACCCCACATAAGATCTATAAGGGCCCCGCACATCTAGGAGGGGTAGGTTACCAAAGGGAGCCCACCTCTTGGGTCTCACGGATGGCAACAAGAACTCTGATGGGCTCTGTGGGCTGCCTGGGAATTCAAGAGCAGACGTCGGGCAAAGGCGCCCCTCCCAAGACGATCCAAAACTCACCTCCAGTTCTGAAACTACGCCCCCTTGATAGCAAATGAGCCAAGGGATCGCTTCGAGCTTCCAATTGCTTCAACCACAATGATGCCAACCCTGTGAATAAACCACTCAAAGGGGTCGTTTTTAGTGGGGAATCGTTTCTTCCAGGAAAAGCCCCCTGATTCATCACTTGGGGGTTCATTAATCAGGGGTCGACATTGGACGCCGCAACACCTAGGGGTCCTTTTCAATTTTCACGCAACGGAGCCCTAAATGAGCCAAGCCTCCGTCTGCACGAGCTATCATGGAAGTCTGCGCATTTCGACACGCAAGAATGAAATGCAGTCCAGTCCTCAAAATAAGAAGACCCCACAACAAGGCCCTTCAGATTCATGGCAAGCTTATGTTACTCCTGGGGAGTTTGCCATCTGCAACAGGACTTGGACAAAAACATCTCTCTCAGAAAGCTTCCAGGGCCTTTGGAAGTTATTGCAATGGAACCGCAACCATGTATCTTTGTCTCAAAGGAAAAACAAAGTGGGTTCTGTCCCTATGTTTCCTTTAAACAAAACCCCCCAAACAAGAATCTCAAAGGACACCTATGCTCATGTGGACCTACCTGTGGACAGGGAGCCCAGTGCCGAGCCGTCTCACTTGCTCGGCCTAGCCTTGATCCTCTGCTCATCCTCAAAGCTCAAACTCCTGCGAGTTGAGTCGCGCTGGCAGAAGGATTATCCGAGGACCCCCGCTTTTTTTAGGCCCCATGTTACTACCCAGAGCCAAAGACAAAGACTCGCATCAAGTTTTAGAACTTGTTTGCCCCAATTGACTATGGATATGCATATTGCCTTTTTGGCAGATCTTGGACCTTCTCAAACGCTCATGACCTCCAATGCAAATCTCCGGGCGCCCTCCCCCCCTTCAATAGATGACCCCTCACGCGCCCTTGCCGCAACCCTTTTTTGAGGCGGGCCGAGACAGCTCCAAGCTGCCAGAATCCATCTCGAGCCCCATTTACATTGCCAATAGCATCGCCAACCACCATCCTCATCCTGAAGTAGCATCAAATTCACCCACAGCCTTTCCTCGTTTGTTGCTTTGCTTTTCAGATTCTGACCGTGAACCTGAAACCCGAAAAAAAAAAAACCACGTGAGGGGGAAGAAACCAAATGGACCAATCAGCTCAAGCTGAAGCGATCCAAAAGTCCTCTGGTCCAGCAGGGCTCCCACGATGGGCGCATTGGAACGCTCTGGCCAGCGCACGGCGCACGGATCTGCACTGCACCAATTTGAAGCTAGCCGCAGGAAAGCAAAGAGCTATAGATACCTCAAGAGACAAGTCCTGTTGACTTAAAGTAAACCAAATGAGAAGAAACGGAAGGGAAACAAGTTGATTCGCCTTGGGTATGTGAATCATTCGAGGAACCACTTTCAGGGGACGCACGAAGAACAACCCATGCTCCCCCAAAAGCCACCGCAAGCTAAAGGCGGACATGCAACTTCTTCCAGCGCCAGCAAAGAACCATCAAGTATGTGATTCCAAGAGTCAAGAGTCTCCGCTTATTTTGGCAGCTCAGCCACCACCAAACACATCACCTCCAGCGAAGACTGAAAAATGCTGAAAGTTGAGAAGCCGCGTCTCAGTTGCCCCATAAAACACGTGATCGCCTTTTGGGGCCTTGACCAAAACTGGGCAACTGGGACTTCCAGGTCGATTCGACAAATCGCTCGCGTCGCCAGCTGGCCAGCGCCTGGCACGCCCAGCGCCAGCTGGCCAGCGCCTGGCAAACTCGAACGGGGGACCCAAGGGGCCTGGGAACCCAGTTCTGCATTTGCGCCCCCGGCCTTATTCGCCTTATACCTTCTTTGGGGGGGGGTTCTTTCAAGAAAAAAGAAGAATGATTGCAAAGTTGCCAAGGGTAAATGCACCTCTGGCCGACAAAAGTAGGTAGGGGCCCAGGCCTGCGGATGTGCTTCTTGGCCAGCGACCCAAAGACGCGTACAGAATCACGGCATCCCCAAAAACCACACAGAGGGAACTTCAGGATGACCGTTTTTGAGCTACATGTTCAGTGCCTTGAGATCCCGAAGCCCAGAAAATCATGGAAACGTAGCCGTGGGAAAATGCAAAGGTGCCTACCTGCATCTATGGCTGGCAATGCCCACCCCGAAGGGTTGCCCCAAAAGTTGTTTTAAAAGACCCTGGCAGGGTAGAAATGTGTCCCCGGTCCAGAGAAACAGTTGGAAACTCAACCAGCCGTCCTATCTCCCCTTGTGATTTGATCTACCCCTGCCCCCGAAGAAACATGCTTTGAGTATGGTCAATATTCCGTAAACCTCGAGAAATTCAAACAACAAGCAACAAAGATGCCAAAGGTCTGAAACAAGACCAACATTTATTGGCGGAACTGGAGTCCACTGTTTGCAAGAAAAGCAAGCTCATTGTGGTGCGAGGGGGCATTTAGGGGCCCGCAAGCTGAGTGGCAATCAGTACTTAGCTCTGCGTTTGCTGAGAATGGACATGAGACTTCTACGTTCCAGAAGGCTTCTCGGAACATGGCCCATTCAGACTAAGGTGCCTTTCGATTCTTTCATGGGTAGGGGGAGGGGTCCTTCAGAATCCTTCATGTGGGAGGGGGAGGGGTGCAAAACCCCAATAGCTAGCTTGCAGTTGCACAATAACCCTAATTTGCCTGGAAGAAAAAGAGCACCTTTTGTAATGGTTCACCATGAAGATCTTGAACAAGCTCGACGCAACCCTTCGCCTAGCGGCAGGAGCCATGCCAAACCTGGCAAGTGACGTCACTTGCCCGGTTTGGCGGAAGAGGAAGTCGCACCCATTTGCAGGTCAGCCAGATTCAACCGATGACGGAAAGCGCTTCTTGAATCGCTGGGAGTTAGTGTACGAAGTTGTGGGGGGGGGGGGGGGGTAACCTCGTTCCGGGAGATTTCAGGTCTGGTCAGCTGAAACATACTCCCAAAAATGGGAGTATTTTTTGGAGCACTTTCTGCCACCGCAAGGCTGGTTTTTGGTGGTTTTCCCTGTGTATTTCGCGCTTTTTCGTCGACGCTGCCTATCATGTCTGACCTTTTCGTCTGTGGCTCTCGCGGGCCAAAAAGCGTGCCAGTTTTACGTCATTTTACTTTGCTTCCGGCCTCGCCGGACTTGGGCGCACAAGGGGTGCCGGGGATGCAGGGGATGCCGGGGATGCAGGGGATGTCGCTTGTTTTGGAAGTTTTTGTGGTGGTCGGCGATGCTGGGGATGTCGCAGGAAAAATACTCCCATTGTTTGGGAGTATTTTTTGGAGCACTTTCTGCCACCGCAAGGCTGGTTTGCAGGTCCCAGGGAGACGACACGGGGTGTGCAAGTACGGGCGCTGGTTTGGGTTGTTGCTTGTATGTGATTCAGTGCAGGAGGGTTGTGCAGTTGTTGGTTTGCTCTGACTTGGGTCAAGCTGGCAAGGGACAGCAAGGCAAAGCAAGGCAAACCAAGGAAAGCAAGGGCAAAGGAAGCGAAAGTAGGGGAAAGCAAGCCAGGCAAGGGAAAGCAAGGCAAAGCAAGGGACAGCAATGGACAGCAAGGGAAAGCAAGCAACAGCACGGGCAAAACAAGTCAAAGCAAAGGAAAGCAAGGGACAGCAAGGGACAGCAGCAAAAAAGCAAGGGAAAGCAAGGGAAACACAAGGGAAAGCAAGGGACAGCAAGGCAAAGCAAGCGAAAGCACAGGCAAAGCAAGGCAAAGCAAAGGAAAGCAAGGGACAGCAAGCAAGGGACTGCAAGGGAAATCAGGGGAAAGCAAGGGAAAGGGAAAGCAATGGAAAGCAAGGCAACGCAAAGGAAAGCAAGGACAAGCAAAGGAAAGCAAAGGACCGCAAGGGACAGCAAGGGAAAGCAAGGGAAACCAAGGGAAAAAAAGGGACAGCAAGGGAAAGCAAAGGAATGGGAAAGCAAGGACAATCAAAGGGAAGCATGGGAAGGCAAGCAAAAGCAATGGAAAACAAGGGAGAGCAAGGCAAAGCAAGCAAAAGCACGGGCAAAGCAAGGCAAAGCAAAGGAACACAAGGGACAGCAAGGGAAAGGGAAAACAAGAGAAAGCAAAGACAAGCAAAGGAAAGCCAGGGACAGCAAGGGAAAGCAAGGGAAAACAAGGGAGAGCAAGGCAAAGCAAGCAAAAGAACGGGCAAAGCAAGGGAAAGAAAGGGAAAGGGGAAAGCAGGGACAAGCAAATGAAAGCAAGGGACAGCCAGGGAAGGCAAGGGAAAGCAAGGGAAAACAAGGGAGAGCAAGGCAAAGCAAGCAAAAGCACGGGCAAAGCAAGGCAAAGCAAAGGAAGGCAAGGGAAAGCAAGGGAAAGCAAGTGAAAGGGAAAACAAGTGAAAGCAAGGGATGGCAGGGCAAAGAAAGCAAAAGCATGGGCAAAGCAACGCAAAGCAAAGGAACACAAGGGAAAGGAAGGGACAGCAAGGCAAAGCAAGCAAAAGCACGGGCAAAGCAAGGCAAAGCAAGGGAAAGCAAGAGACAGCAAGACAGCAAGGCAAAGCAAGCAAAAGCACGGGCACAGAAAGGCAAAGCAAAGGAAAGCAAGGGACAGCAAGGGAACACAAGGGAAAACAAGGGAAAACAAGGGACAGCAAGGCAAGGGAAGCAAGGGAAAACAAGGTAAAGCAAGGGGCAGCAAGGCAAAGCAAGCAAAAGCACGGGCAAAGCAAGGGACAGCAAGGGAAAGCAAGCGAAAACAAGGGAAAGCAAGGGACAGCAAGGCAAAGCAAGCTAAAGCACGGGCAAAGCAAGGCAAAGCAAAGGAAAGCAAGGGACAGCAAGGGAAAGCAAGGAAATGGGAAAGCAACGGAAAGGGAAAGCAAGGGAAAGCAAGGCAACGCAAGGGAAACAGCAAGGTCAAGCGAAGGAAGGCAAGGGAAAGCAAGGGAAAACAAGGGACAGCAAGGCAAAGCAAGCAAAAGCACGGGCAAAGCAAGGGAAAGAAAGGGAAAGGGAAAGCAGGGACAAGCAAATGAAAGCAAGGGACAGCCAGGGAAGGCAAGGGACAGCAAGGGAAAACAAGGGAGAGCAAGGCAAAGCAAGCAAAAGAACGGGCAAAGCAAGGCAAAGCAAAGGAAGGCAAGGGAAAGCAAGGAAAAGCAAGGGAAAGCAAGGGAAAGCAAGTGAAAGGGAAAACAAGTGAAAGCAAGGGATAGCAGGGCAAAGAAAGCATTAGCATGGGCAAAGCAACGCAAAGCAAAGGAACACAAGGGAAAGGAAGGGACAGCAAGGCAAAGCAAGCAAAAGCACGGGCAAAGCAAGGCAAAGCAAGGAAAAGCAAGAGACAGCAAGACAGCAAGGCAAAGCAAGCAAAAGCACGGGCACAGAAAGGCAAAGCAAAGGAAAGCAAGGGAAAACAAGGGAAAGCAAGGGACAGCAAGGCAAGGGAAGCAAGGGAAAACAAGGTAAAGCAAGGGGCAGCAAGGCAAAGCAAGCAAAAGCACGGGCAAAGCAAGGGACAGCAAGGGAAAGCAAGCGAAAACAAGGGAAAGCAAGGGACAGCAAGGCAAAGCAAGCTAAAGCACGGGCAAAGCAAGGCAAAGCAAAGGAAAGCAAGGGACAGCAAGGAAATGGGAAAGCAACGGAAAGGGAAAGCAAGGGAAAGCAAGGCAACGCAAGGGAAACAGCAAGGTCAAGCGAAGGAAGGCAAGGGAAAGCAAGCGAAAACAAGGGAAAGCCATCGCAACGGCGCTTTCGTTGTTTGCCGGACTGGTTTGCAGTTGCAAGCGATGTCCAGTGCTTCGGGCGTCACCGGATGGAGCTTCGCAACTGGATGGGACCTCGCTGGAAAGACAAAGTCTTGTTACATTCTCTAGTTCCATACTGCTGACCCAGATTCAATCGGAGGAACATGGCTGTGCTTCCCCGAAAAGCTGGGGGGGTGGCTATTGACCAACCAGGGGTAAACAAAAATCCTGGGTTCCATCTGGCCCCTTGCAACAATGCAAAATTGCAGGCATCACACAGGTCTCTCTCTCTCTCTCTCTCTCGCTCTCTCGCTTTCTCTCTTCTTTTTCAAGGCAAGGGCCTAAGGGAAGCCATCCATGATGGATTCCCCCAAAAGAAAAACCACTGTGGATGGACGAAATCCGTTCGCACCACTTGGAAACCATGGGAAACCCTTTTGTTGGGGTTGCAGGGGAATCATCCTTCCAGGGTCTCTGAGGTGGTGCGAAATGGACTTCGTAACCATCCACAGTAGTACCCATAGGTTTCCGGGAGCTCTGCCATGCGACACGACGGGGAATCCAACATCGAAGAACCAAAGGCCCAGTACCCCCTGCAAATAACACGGAACTAGAAAGGCGGATCTCCCAAAAGAAGCTTGATTAAACAAATGATGGTTTCCTGAGCTCTGTGAATTCTGGCCCATAGTTTGCCAACCTCAAAATGTGTAAAATCAGTTCAACTGAGATCCCAGGTCCAAAATGGACACATGAGGGGAAACCGAAGGTTCAAGCGCCTGCGTCTTGGTTTGGGCAAGCCAGACGATTCTTACTTGCTAAAAAACAACTCCCAAGAAGCGTAGTCCAAGAAGCTCGGGGAACACATCTACCTCGGCTTTCGCCAATAAGAACACAGCGGTCCATATTTAATAAACTTCAAACATCAAATACCCGGCTGCCAACTAACATTGACCCAACAAAGAGAGTCCCTCGTGGATGGTTCTGCTGGGTTCCCTGTTAACTTGCAGCGGGTGCAACGTCAAAGGAAATCATGCCAAACATAACATCAAAAGGCCGGCCAGAAACTGGACTTCTCTCGTGGAAAACTCACTTCCGACCAAGTGGGGTTGCCAAACACAAGTTCAATCAGTTTGGTTGCCAGGGGCCGCGGTCTTCCCAGAAAGCGTGTTAAGCCCAGGCAATCAGGAAGTGGGAAAAAACAACAAAAAAAAACGTATGGCCAGTTGCCAGCCTGCCAGCCACATCAAGACCGGGCATGAGCAAAGAGTATGTGTGGGAAGCTCCTTGTCAGCTTGACATGGGTCTGTCTCAATGTAAGAGAACCCCTTTTCAAGAACCGGAAAGCCGCTTTGGGATTCCGAAGGAGGCAAACAGCGCCACTGTTAAAGTTTCCCCTCGTTCTGAATGGTTGAAAAGGGGAGCCAAAGGCAAAACAGAAATGCCATCCGAATCATTTTCAGCTACAAACGCAACACCATAGCATCAACCTGCAATTGCTCCTCAAAACCCACATCTGTTCCGCGGCCCATGCAAATCGCGGGTAGTTTTCCACATCAGTTACCCTCCCTCAAGGGCCCCTGGGTGTCTCTTTTTGAAAGGAATGCAGTCTTCCGAAATGGGTCTGCCCACTTCCATTTGAATATGGCGGAGAATATAGTACTACTGCCTGTCGAGCAAATCGATCAGATCGGCGGCGGCCGAAGCAGCACATCAAGAGGATGGGGAAACCCATCTTGAGATTGTTCTTAGCATCGAATCCCCTTGTTGCATGATTTCTCACTTCCGATCGAGTGCATTGACAAAACAAAGTCCAAGCTTTTTGTTTTCCACCAAAGAAAAGTCCTCGCAAAAAGGATAAAGCGCAGGAAGTCGGGAGAGGTGTTGAAGGAAACCATCGCCTTTCAATGGTTCACCTGATGAGACTAAACATTTGGCCCCTGGAATTGGTCAACGTTCAACCCTAACCTCTTTCCAACAATGGAAGTCTTTCATTGGAGGGAGGGTAGCCAAGTCAAGGACAAATGTTGGGTGCTCCCAAATCGTTGTGGCTCAAAACATGTTACCCAAAATGGAGCCCTGGCAAGTGGAAACAAAGACTAAAACCTGCGTAACCCTAGGTCTTGATTTTTGAGCCACACAAAGTGTTGAAGGACAATCAAAGGAAGCCTCTGCCAATGGCCTACCGGATGGGCATCGCTTGAGATCGAGGAACTGGACAAACCACCCGACCCTAGACAGAAAACGCGAACACAAACCGGGGGCTCGGCGGGTTTTTTGAGAACGATGCCAAACAGAATACAGTAACAACACAAGAGACCAGTAAATCACTCATGTTTGGCTTCAGCCTGCCAATCTCGGCAGCTTGCTTCAACACCGTCTGGCTGGAAGACCAAACTAGCGAATCTGATAGCAGCAATATCTCTCAAAGGGGCAAAAGGCCTGGGGTGTAGGGCGTGTCACCGTCTAACAGGGAGCACGGATTGCAACATGGTCAAACATCCAGCCGGTGGCCTCTCGTTGGTAGCTGATTTTAAAGGCCCGCGCCGGAAGGAGGGTCTGAGGCTTGAGGGTGCCGGCCAGATCCAAAAAAAATCTGGCGGTATGCAATACCAAAAATCGTGCAGCTTCTCGTGGGAAGCGTGAACCACCAAAAGCATACTCAGCTGCCTCGTCTTCAGGGCAAAACAGTCCCAGACCATTCTGGCTCAGATTTCCCCAATCATGATTCGGGCCCTGGATGTCAAACGGGAAACATGGCCTAGTGGTGTCCCTTCCCGGGTGGACAGCCCAAAGTCCAAATATGTCCATTTGCTGCTAAAACGGTTTTCCCAAAAGTATCGTATGACGTTTGCCAAAAAAAAAAAAACGTTCTTCAAGAAGATCAAGTTCAGAATCTCGGGGGGGGGGGGACCACAAGTACAAGGTTCCCCTTTTGGGGCCTTGACTCAACATGGACCAACTTGGGAACACCGACAGGTCAAAAGGTAGAAACATCAACTGAGTATAATATGGCCATGGGTCAAAATCCCTCACCCCCAATGAACGTCCCAATCCCTCACCCCCAGTGAACATCCCAATCCCCACTCAAATAGGTTCTAAAATGGGTGGAGCACCTACCCCAAGATGGGATCCCATTGGTTTCTTACCCCTTAAAACTCCAAGCCCTGGGGAAGTTAATCTTTTACAGACATATAGCCCATGTTACCCAAAAAGTTGAAAAGTTGTGCTTTTAAGAGGTAAGGATTTGACAACCACGGCCATATCAACCCAAAAAAGGGAGGGCCACGAAGCAAGCATCTCCCCCCCTCAGCCACGCGCCCGTTTCGGAGCTGAGACCTCTTGACCTCACGGAGGTTCTTCAAACAAACGGCTCTCAGGGAATTTCCATCGTGAAACGTCACCAGGGGAAACTCACCTGAAGTATCCCAAAAAAGGTGACGTTGAAAACCATGAAAGAGCAAAACATGTTTTTGTGCGTCTTTTTTAATTAGGGGAGCCTCCTAAACCAAAAAGACATGACGTGTATTTTCCTGTTTCCCTTTCAGCCAACCAAACGGGGGCATCCAACAAAAAAGAAAAACTAAACCTGCATATAGAGACCCCTGTCCAACAAAGGACTTCGAAACTTGCAGGCTGTAAGGGCCTCGGGCTTTCCCACCCCCACCTTTCCCATGAGACATGGCGGCCATTGACTCCACAGAAGCGAAGAAACCCAAACCACACCGATTTTATTTTGGGACATGCAATCTTTTGGGTTCCGGGTTCCATGTGAATTTTGATTTACCCTCCCGCCAATTTAGCATGGAACCTGGCAGGGGGTGCCGTTGAAAGGGACAATTGTCTTCCAGGACCCCCCCGGTCAGGTTTCATGTTAATTGGCAGGAGGGTAACTTGTAGGGTAGTATCGCTACCGACCCACGCCCGAGGGCGCCTACAGCCCAGGGAAAAAGGGAAATGCAGCTGGTCCCCTTCACAAAGACCACCGGGCGCCTGAATCTTGCACTTCCTGATATGGATGTCCACCCGAGACACAAGCCCCAATGGCATGCTAGGAGGCCGCACTTGCCGGCTCCGGCTCCTCCTTCTCACCTCCAGCCACTGTTGGGTGCTCTGGTTGTTTGTGGGAAAGTTGTGAATGCATCCATCAACACATGCAAACATCAACGGCAACGTGTCAGCGCCAAGAAAATGATAGATATGATGTGCACGCTGTATGCACATGTAATTGTCGTAGCACGTACGGCAACTATTCCTTGTTTTATTCACGAGGGATGCTGGAACGAGAGTTATCCTGCCGGATTCTGACTCATATGACTTTGGATTCAAAAGGAAAACCATCATAAACCATACTTATGCAAGGCCTTATAGGTGTATACACCCTTTTGTTGGGTTGCATCAACAGGGAAACAACGGAAGTGACGCACCATTTTGAGGGGTGATCCTATCTTGACTGGGAAGACTTGAAACAAACCCAGGGCATGCCATAAGCACCATCAAGGAAACTCACTCCGCCAGCTCAAAAGTGGATGTTTCATTTCAACTAGCCGAGGGACATATGGGTTAGCTGACCTGCATTTCTGGGCAACAAAAGAGCGCCCTTCGGATGCTACCTTCAGCTTCCCTCGAATTGGTGGTTTGGATTGGTGCTTTGGGGGTGGCGGGGCAGGGGTGCGATCCGGGTTGACGTTGTGCGACGCAACATAATTGTTACCGGAGGCTTCCGCTGGTAGCTTCTCTGGCGCCTTGTCGCGTTGGTTGCAGCGTACGTGACAGGTCGGCTGCTGGAAGGAGCGTAGAACGCCAAGTATTCCTTGCTCAAAGGCAAC
Source organism: Effrenium voratum (assembly GCA_963377175.1). Lineage (NCBI taxonomy): Eukaryota > Dinophyceae > Suessiales > Symbiodiniaceae > Effrenium > Effrenium voratum. Next base: position 377,151 of record CAUJNA010001502.1, read on the forward strand.
CCCGGCCCAGCGGGTAAGTCGTGGCAACCGGTTTGGCGTTCAGGCGGATATTGTTGTGGCCACCGGAGGCAGGCAACAACCCCCTCTATACGGTCCAAGTGAGCTGCGCTGGACACCTTCTCCTATGATCAGGAATGTCGCCTTTTCTTTGTGCGATGGCTCTTGCTGCAATTGTGCGAGGCTCAAATCCCCCGCCAATTCACCTGGGCCGCCCTCAGATCTGCTAAAAGTTGGACTTTTAGTGGCTGAAACGGAAACTACCACTAAACCAACCAAAAAAACACTAAACATAGGTAATTTGGGGGGCCAGTAAAAAACACCAAAGGGCCACTCGCCACTCGCCACTCGCCTTCCAACTGGACAGTGGCCCCCAGGTCCCGCAGCAACGCCAGGACGGCGGCGCCTGGCTCGAGGTCTCGGCAGTTTTCCGCCCGCGGCCCACACCCCGGGTACTTCTCCCACACCCCGGGTACTTCTCCCGGGTACTTCTCCCAACACCCCGGGTACTTCTCCCTTTGCGTTTTGGTCCCCTGGAAAAAATATATATAAAATAGTCCCAGTAGAGAAATCGATTCCAACTTCAAAACCAACAGGGGAAAATGAGACAATATTCTTAACCAAATGGAAGACACATATTTCCAGATGCGCGAGCTCGGTGCGGCCTCAAAAGAAAGACAAGGGGTGATGAGACTCCTGGCACGTTTCATCTTCAGAGATACGGTTTGTCTCATATGTGTTGTGAAAAAACAAAAGAACAAACAAGACGGTTGGGTTCCAAGAGCACATTTCCCTAGTTGGAACTCCGAGTCCCATGACCTACCTGCGGATACACCGTCACAATTTTCACAAAGGTCCAAAAACAGGGAACTCCCGCTAGAGATTCCTCCACAAACATAGTAGTGGGTGATATCTATCTGGAATACCAAAGTCGGAGTCCAATCCACATGACAACTTTATCACTTCAAACGGAGTTCTTATGGTATCACAGAAAGTGGCACAAAGCCACATGTGCTGGAGAATGCCAGGTCTTGCGAACGATTGCCAAACCTGGTCAAGAGCCAGTTGGCAACCGAGCACGAACCCCTTTCAAGGGACACACGTTTTAACAGGTGGCTGGCCTCACACCGCATTTCAATCTCAAAGCGGTGCGCACCATTGCATGCGTGTTTTCCCTCCAGGTTGGCTGTTGTTTCAACAGGCGAATCATCCTTTCAGCGAATGGGAGAAAGCATCCAGTGGACTCATTGATCATGCCGATGCGAACGTTCGGGCCAACCTCAAGCTGCAATCATTGCCAAATGAAGCTAACTTATATTATATATTTATCAAACATCTGGGCGACACGCGGGAAATAAGGAATCCCAAGCTAAGGCTAAGGATACTTATTATTTTGGTGGAAAATGCCCCCCGTCACAAGAAGCCCCACTCCCCCACCAAGAATTCAACAGAACCCGAGCCCTCTGCCTATGGCGGTGCTTGCCGTCTGCTTTGCTAAGAAGACCTGGGCAGTTGGCCCGCACCCGCTCAAGGCTCAAGGCTCAAGGCGTGCCAACAGGCACATGCGATATGCACACCTAGGAAATGGAAGACGTTGACGGTTCAAACAAACAAACGAAACAACCAACCAAACAAACACATGCCATGCAAGAACAAAAACGCAGCTAAAAAAAACATAGCAAAAAAACACTAGGAGCACTCACACACACATACAAGCTAACCAAACTAAGCAATAAACACCGACGCAATGATCCAATGAACCAACTAGCCAATGAACCCATGAGTCTTTGCAGGGATGCCCATGAATAAATGCATGAACCATTGAACAATTGAATGACATAATGAAAGAATGCCTCCAAGACCCTGACCAAATTGGCGTAGGGCCTCGGGGGGGTGGATTCGTTTGGGCCCGGTAAGGCCAGCATTCGGGGAATTCCCTGCGGCCGAGCGCAGCGGAAATTGTGCGCTTCCCATGGGAAAAAGTGGGTCCCTGGTAGAAGACTTGTTGAGTCCTCCATGTCCCTTGTCCTTTTTTGACAGTCCCCCTGTTTTTAAGTTGTTTTTGCTTGGGAACCAACACAAACACCACCGCCACCATTCTTGGGGCCTCCCCAACTGGCCCAAGCTTTCACCGAAGCGCAGAGCTTTGGCCCCCGGGCGGGCGGCTTCGGCGCCGCGGCGAAGAGCACCGAGACCAAGTCCAGCGCGGCGCCGGGGTCCTCGCGCGCGAGGGCCGCCCAAATTGCTTGGGGTCCGTACCCCTTGACCCCCCCACCCCCCCTTCGTGCCGGGGGGGGTGGGGGGGTCCCCAATTCCTCCATGGATGTGTCCAAGGTTCATAGGGGGTTTTCCCATTTAAGGGGGAGCCCCTGACAAGAGGGGAACACTCTCAAGCCACCAGTCGATGAGTCTGGGGCTGACATGATTCCTATGGTTGTCAAGGGCCCCCCAACTTGGGGCCGGTTCCCCAACCCCAATACAAAAACTAAAGCAACTTATAAAATGTACTAGGGGCCAGTTGTGTTTTTGTTGGGTGCCGTTTTTCGGGTTGTCCCCTCTTTGGGGGCCCCTGACGACCAGGGGAACATGGCTGCACCGAGGCCAATCTGTGGATTCTCCCACCATCGAATCCCTTTGTTTCATGATTTATCACTTCCTGAGTGGATTGGCTAAGAAAGAGTGCAAACCCTTTGTTTGCCACTAAAGTTGTCTTCCCAAAAAGTGGCGAAAGTCAATGAAGTTAGGGAGTGAGCACTAAAGCGGTATCACAGAAGCTGGGCCAGAAACTCATAATTTGTCCACACGTGGTCAAAAGAAGATTGGAGATAATTTGTTTGAGAACATTCGTTTAGCGGAAGGTGGTAATGTATGTGCACATCACAACTATTTTGGTCCAAGGGTCCAAGTACACTTTGAGGATCTTTGAGGGGTTAAGGGGATCAAAGTACCTCCAAGTACTTCCTTAGAAGATATCGATGCTCGGCAGCAATCAGGATAGAAAACGAACAAGCCAGAAGGGTCCGATCCCGAAAGGAGTTTCCTCTGAACAAGTGGGGCCTAGTACACCCTCCCTCTGACTGACATGGAAGCTCTAGACGGCCTCTGTAAATGGAACCAAGTCTTACGGGGTCCTGGGAGCTTCCATGTTAGCCTGCAGCAGGGTAACACTTAGGGGTTGGCTGGAAAGTATTTGAAAAAAAAACATGCGGGTGTTGTCTACTCTACGTAACATGAGCTATAACATATCCAGTGACCTCGAACTGTGCGCGCCAGTATTGGGGATCTACCCTGAGTAGGGTGGTGGGCCTTCCCTGTGACAGCGGTGCTGACAGAAATTTGTAGGAAGTGGAACCTTTGTACGGATGAAATGTTGTACCTCCACACGGGACCCCTCCATGTTTGTACTTCCCTTGCACCCACAAATGGAAAAACCGCACCCGATATACAAACCTTTTTCCATAGATTCATTGGAAGAGGGGGGGGTGGGGTGGGAATCTGCTTAAGGTCACCCCCTGCAAGTGCCAAAATTCGGCCATCCTCGTCCTCGCGGGCCGCCGCACTCTCTGCAGCTGCCTGCTGGTTGCTCACAGAAACGGAAGATGAACAGTTGCTCCGGAGTGCGGGGTAGAATGTGGCCATGGCCGGACAACCCTCCAGCCTGGTCCTATAGTCCTGTCACTTTTGAGTAAGTACCCTACGCTCAAGGAAAGCAAGCTCAGGAGGAACATGTTACCACTAAACCATGCCAAAAAACTTTGAAAGGACCTCATTTACGCAAATGGAAGCGGCGCTTTCCCGAAACCGTCCGTGGACTTTGGCGGGAAACCAGACATCTGGGCCAATACATCATGCTTCAAAGCAGCAAGGGGAGCCAGGGAAGGTGAGGGCACTTCGTCCCTTTTTGGGCCCCTGAGAGTCACGAGTAGGCACCAAGGGTCACGATTTCGCCTCTGCCCAAAGGACTTAATGAACAGTTGGTGGAGAATGGGCCAAAATGGGAACAAAACGGTACCAGGTCAGCTATTTGTGCAAATGAATCGTTGCTCTGGCTTCAAATCAGTATGATTTCCGCGGGTGAATACTTTCCATCAGCAAGATGAGTGGATTGCAGCTGACGGTCCTCCCGATGGCAGCTTCAACCTCGCGCAATGCGCGAAGTCGGCGCGAAGCCTGTGGATCTACGGCATGAATACCCGAGCGGCTACATGGTGCTCGTCCGCTCGTCGGCCGATCCACCATCACCACGCCTGCAAGATCAAAGCGTGTCCTAAGGGCGAGGCTGTCACAGCCACAGCCTCCCGTCCGTAACCATTCCCATGGGCTGAAAGTGCCAGTCTCCACCTCGAAGCCCGGAGCCACACAAAGGGCTCTCATGATGAACCGACCCCTGGTTGATTTTAATAGGGGTGTCCCCTGTTCGTGGGGATGCATTTTTTTGAGGGAACACCCTATTAGTAGGACGGGTTCTACGTGGATTGGGGGTCAACATGACCCCACATCTACGGCTGGGACCGTCCTTCCACCCTTGCTCCATCCGGGGTTTGAGCAGGAAATAAAATACATCGCCGAAAAGGCAACTCTCTGCGAAAATAGGAACCCTAAAACCGGTTCCCACAGCAAGGGCGGATTCTAATCTAATCGAAATCCACCATTTCAGGGAAACCACTGAAGGGATCAACGTTCACCACTAGGGAAGGAAGCTCACCGGTGATGGTTCACACCAAAGAAGAGTCGACATCTTTCAGCCTGTGGTACTTGATTGCTTCCAACTCATTCTCCCTGGGCAAAAGCTCAAGCCTTTTAAACCTCCAACGGAGGGAAAACACAGGAGGGCAACTGCAGTCAATTCAATCTCGAACCTTGCGGGAGCCAGGGAATGTGACATGAACCTTGAACGACAAAGAAGTTGGTGGGAAGCCAAAACATAAAGGACCCATCTACATGAACCCCAGGAGGGTTCTGCGAAGGGGGCGGGGTTCTGCGAAGCTCTGCAGGCGTCTTTTTACTTGCCGTGTTACCCTCCTAAATTTGCCCTCATTAAAAAAAAAGAAGAGTGTCTAGTGTCTGATGAAATAACATTAAGCAACACAAAAAAAAGAGAGAAACCAAAAAAAGAGAGCAACGGGTTCCCTTTAAACTCGTCTTCCCGGTGCCCCAAAGCCGTCGCGCCATCGGCTTCGGCTTCGGCGCTAAGACGTGCGTCGCACTTCGCGCCTCGAGGGGCGTTCGCCCGAAGGCGTCCGCCGCTTCCGCGCTGGCCTGGGACTCCGCGGCATTCCGTGGGCACCGGTGGCTCAAAATGCTGTGGATGGTTGCGAAATCCATTTCGCACCACCTAAGAGGGTTTGGAGGG
>CAUJNA010001502.1:387500-507500 GCA_963377175.1 Effrenium voratum
TGGAAGGGAGGGTCACTTATTCTAACCAATGGAGAATATATCGACATGTTTTTGGCCGGTTTGTTTCTTCCCGGACTTAATCTTTTCCATAAGAAAAGGCTATACCATTCTATGATTCTATTCTCTCGTCTTGCTACTTGGTGGTGTGGATTGGTGGTTTTGAGGGTTTGAGTCTGGCTTCCCATTTGTCTACAAGAACCAGGGGTTCAAATCCCCAAACCCATCCAAACCACCAATTATGGGAACCTGAGATTGGGCCAATCCCTGGTGTGATCCAAGGTGCACGAAACCAACCCAGGCTTCACTTCTCAGTGCCAAGAAGCTTGAAGATGCGAAAAGTGACCTCACTAAGTGCGTGGGACACATCGTGGCCACCACAGGCCACCATCCCCAGCTGACTCTTAGCCTATCAGGAGCACTTCAGGGACCTGAAAAAGGGTGCACTTGTTGGCCAGTTTTTTTAGCGGATTGGCCAAGAAAATCCAAGGAGTGAGTTGGTGCTCATTGACTAGCTGGGGAGCTTTGCTGGAAGGCCTAGAAGGGAAGCAGAGGCGAAATCATCGGAATGGGTTTGGCGGGGTACACCCAAGGCCCCTGATCATGAAAGAATACATGCTCTTAGATATTCAGCCTCGTCAGGCATTCTGCTTCTTAGATCAATCTTGCCAAGCCTCAAAATGCAAAACTTTCGCGCAAAGACTCCGATGTTGGTCGCCAAAAAACGTGTCTTGAAAGCCTAAACGTCCCAGAACATCGGAGTCCCACAGCAAAGTCTCAAAATTTCCCGAAAATCGCCCAAAGTCAAACCCCAAGCCGCCGACTCTGACTGCCCCAAGTTCGCGTTTTGGGGCCCCGGCGCGAATGGCGGCCCGGAGCTCCGAGCGCGGGTCGGGCCTGCGGCTCAAGGGAACCGCCCACCCGACGAAAAAAAGGGAAAACGGGGGAACGCGTGCCACGGAATGTCTTGATTAACAAAAAAGAGGAAAATGGAAAATGGTTGGTGATTTTCCTTCTGTGGTGGCTTGCCTGGTATTGACTGGGTTGCAAAGGGAAATGCTTGGGTTTTGGTGGCTTGCCTGGGATGGGAAACACGTGGAAAGACAAACTTGACCTGACTAGCTGGCTCTCAGATTACGATGAAGTGAACCATCAACACCCAGCTAAGTCCAAGGAACACGCGGTACCGGGAAAAAGCCTCCGGCCATGGCGATGCACCAAGCGTAGGTGTCCTTTTTGGAAAATAGATGGCCCTGGTGGATTGAACCACCAGGTAAACCAGGAATCGCCCGGCCTATTTTTCGGCCAAAACCAAAAACCTGAAGCAAAAGCGCCTAGGGCTCTGGAAAGGCGCTAGGCCCAGCTCACCCGTGCAGGAACTCGGCTTCGAGTATTTGTTTGCGTGTGTCCGGAACCCAAACAAAACGGGAATTTAGAGGGGATACACTGAACTGCGGAGTCTTTGAGAAAGAAAACATGTGTTTCTATCGGATTGTCTCTGAAGAACTGCCCCCCCCCCCCCGGGGGAAAAACAAAAAAAACTTGTGCCTTTGGTTTCCTTTCAGGAGCCAAGCAAAGAGCCTTCCTTCTAAGCTCCTCAAAACGTCCGCGGCGAGCCGCTTTCGGCTGGGCCCCGCGCTCGTTCTCAGCGGTTTCCTGCAGGGCAGGGCCTCGTGCAAATGTCTTCGAATCGAATGCGGACCTCTCATGCCCTCACATAATAAGCAGCTAAGAAGGTTCAAGGGGTTGGGGGGGGGGTGGGTTTGTATGGTCCATATTTCCACCTGGAATCCCCCCCAAAAAAGAAAACAAACTGTTCTGTAGAGAACTTAACACGGCAATCCAAAAAGGGGGGGTCCATCCGTGAATTTTTGCAGGGGAGTACCCCAAGGACAGGAGCATATGACAAGGGAAACAGTTTTAGTTGGTCGGTGGCTCGTCAACCAGTTTTTCCAGTGACACCTGGCGCATGCCGTACATTTTATTCATCACTGGCAAGCCTCTCCCTGGGCCTCCTTTTGGGATCCCCTGAGTTGGCCATACTAAACTACGCATTGGCAAGTGATCTAGTAAAAAGGGTCCAACAGTCCAACTTTAAATACGGCTTGGCATCTGACAGTTCGGAAGTGATTGATGAACCGTGCTAGAGTTCGCTTAAGTAGATCGCAGGGCCCGTCCTTCTTCAGGGACTTGTGAAGTTCAGCGTGCTCAATCCGAGTGTTTGCCGGACCCAAACCCAGGGCACACCAAAAGAAACATGGCCGTGGGTCAAAATCCCGCACCTGCAGTGAACATCCCAATCCCACTAAAATCCCGACTAAAATGGGTGGTGAATTCACCTACCCCGAAATGGTACCATTGGTTTTGACCCACAGCCACATCTTCATTTAAAAGACGCTTCACATTTTGGAAGTCCACAAAGCCCTCTTGCAAAACCACGTTCCATGTACAAAGGAATCCTGCGCGCCAAGAAAAAAAATGTTGGTGCCTGCATGGCCTTTGGACATGAATTAGGCTATCTTGGGGCCCTCTAACCTTGGCTTTCTGTTTGGTTTCAATGTGCGGAAAAGAGCCTCCCGAACTCCACTTGTGAGGGGGCGCGTGGCGGAGGTCTCTCCAGTTCAAGCCTTGCCTTGTTCAAGCGAGTAAACGCAACAGCGGCCCCAAGACGTCCCCGGCTCGCTCTTTTGTCCGCACGCAAATCCTTAAGAATGGCAGGTACAGACCACTCGGTCAAACGGATCCGACCCCCTTCAAAAGGGTTTTGCTTGAAAGCAACGCCTGTGTCTGCTCGTTCCTGTTGTATGTCTCTCCTTGGCAAGTCTCGTTGCTTGAAATAACGTGTGAAAAAATATCGGGGACCCTCCAACGAAGAAACCGGGTGGTTTCTGGTCACACAGCAGGCGAGGTCGCTAGGCAAGGGTCTGACCTTCTCGAGCTCTATTTGCTCTGGTTGTTCCTCGTGGACACCTGTGCCAGGGGACACGAAGAACCGTTGAAACCAACACTACCAAAAACAAACATGGAACCCCTTCCTGGAAGACCATGTTCCCTTTAAGGGTGCCATGTTTGATCTTAGGCGGGCATTAAATGCACCGAAAGAAAATCGCTCTTTTACAAACCCTGGGGGCAGGGGGCGTAAGGGGGCGTAAGTATTATTACGTACTGGGGGGAGGGATTTCATAATCACGATTGCAACATGTTTGAAACAGTTTTCTCTTGGCTTCTCTGTGGAAGAGGACTTCCATCTGCAAATGCGTGCCCTGGTCAGTTTTCACGCAAAACAACTGTAGTGAAGATACACCATATTCTAAGGCAAATGGAGGGGACCAAGGGCTGGTTGTTTGAGGTTGTTTAAACACCGGGCTGCCCTCAAATCCCCTGCGAAAAGTTTAACATTTTTAGTGGGTTAAATGGAAACCCCCACTAAACACTAAACGGCTAAAAGGCTAAGGAACCGGATGGCTGGGAGCGAGCCACCGAGAACATAGTTTGCACTCCGACCTGCACCACGCAGTCCTGGGTGAGGTTGAAGGAGTCGATTAGCTTGGGGCTGGCCTCAAGTTCTCAAGCAAACCGCAAAAGCGCTTGCTTTTGACTTGGTTGCTGGAACGACCCCCCTGCAACAAGTGAATCACTTTGGAGGTTTAGTGGACAACCCACATTGGTTTCAACCAAAAAGTTAAAGTCTAAAGATCCAACCCAATAGCAGTCAAGTTGACAACCTTTTGACAACCCCAATGCCGACTCAATACTAAACACAAGTTGGCCCAACCTGATACGCCCAAAAAGAAAAATGTTTACCTTCTGTTTCGGTTTCCGTGCACCTCAACATCTTTTCTGAGACAGTTGCTAATTCAGGAGCCAAAAGAGCTCAGTCGCAACCCAAAGGCCCAACCAAGTGTTGGGCCATGCGATGCACTCGCAAAGCTCACTCGCGGGGACCTAGTGCACATGTTGACGGGTGTGTTTGTTATGGGAGTCGTTTTCTTTGCAGCACCGTTTGGAGGGACATTCTCAGGAACCTTTAATGGACCCATACTACCTGGAAACACATTCACAATATCCCCTCACCGTGACTGCTGAATGAATTCGATGTCTGGCGTGAGGTATTGCCGTCGCCCAGGATTTTCATCACCTGGTTCGACCTTGCGCTGTGAGGTAGAGATCCCTCGCCTTTGGGGTCCGATGTGCACCTGGAAATCTGCAGGATTTCTATTCTTTTTTAGATATCAAGACCTGGAATCAGAATTGGGTCAAGCCAAGAACCGACTTATCCCCAAGCTCGCAAGTGAAAAAAACAACGACATCAGATGCAGATCCGATGTAGCAGTCGACTCAGTCACAAACTCGCTTGCACGGAAGCGGGACCTTGACACAAAACGTTATATCACCTTTTGGAACCCTTCCCAGGTCCTAGCTGCCACTATATAACCAACCATGTTCCTTCTGGTGTTTATATCGGGTGGCTTTGTTGGCTAGCGGCTGTACGGGGACATGGAATCACTGGGTTGACGAGCAACATGGTTGCAAATCAAAAAGACAACCAAGATGTCACGACAAAATGCACCAGCCAAATCAAAAACAACAACCAGGAGGTTGCTTCCCCCCGAAACTTGCTGGTGCTCAGTATGGAATGACCTTCCTTCCAGGTGTTGGGAATGACCGAAACGGGATTCCCCGAAAGGAATCCACAGGGGATGGTTTTTCTCGGGTCATTCCCTTTCTCCTTCCCTGCTTACTCTCAACGATGGGACACAGGGTCTCTTGAAAAAAAATGTGCAAACCTTCCCAGCCAAGTGCTCCTAGATTCCTCGGAATTCTTGGGAGCTTGCACCTGACAAAAACTGTCGCCAAAGGCTCATTTCCACCACCACATTATTTCCGGGTACTGAGGAAAGTGGCTGCCCCACTCAATGATTCTATAGTAGAATTGAGGGGGGGGTCTGGAATTGCTTAAGGTCCCATGTGTCCTTTTGTGGGGGAGACTGAACAAGTGGGTTTGTGTCAAAATCGATGGTCCCACAAACTGGGCTCTCCTATTTTTAGGCCACAAGGCTACCAACTCCGAAAGCAGGCTCTTCACATTTAGTCACCGCGAACTCGTGTTGCGTGCCGCAAGGCTCGCACATGGAGTTGCTTGAGACCCCCAACCATAGGTGTCCTTTTTGTGAAATAGATGGCCCTGGTTGATTGAACCAGGTAAACCAGGGAATCGCCCTCCATGGTTCAACCAAATCGACCAAAAAGGACACCTATGCCCCCAAGTCTGTCAGCTGAGTTGCGAAGACGGCGCGGCCAGTAAACTCGCAATCCCAGAGCGGGTCGGCGCGCTGACCTCGTTCTCTCAAGGCCTCAGGGCGTCGGAAATTCGGCGCGCGCTGGCCCCCAGTCGAATTCTTTAGGCTGGGCACCATATGGCCATGGTCAAAACCCAAATCGTACCCCCAGTGGACATCCCAATCCCCACCAAAATCCCGACTAAAATGGGTGGTGAATTCACATACCCCGAAATGGTACCATTGGTTTTGACCCATGGCCATATGGATGTGTCTTTTTCTTCGGGGACACCCCAAAATGGTGGTTTCTCTTTGGGTTTTCAAACCACCCAACCCAAAGAAAGACAGACCCATATCCCAAAAAGCGTGTGTGTGTGTGTGTGTGCAGTTTTGTTGGGAAAACCCCTTCCTAGCTTGGTTTCAAGGAATACCAAAAGGAAAGCCACCTTGGGGTCCTAATCTACCAGAATGGAATCCTAGGAGTTATGCGGCCCTGGTTGACTTTGATTGGCGTTCCAGGTGGACATGAGGGACAGCAAAGGACGGCAAAAGGAAAGCAAAGGACTTGCCTCTGCCTTTTTGGAAAATAGATGGGCCGGGTAGATTGAACCACCAGGTACACCAGAAATCGTCATTCTGGTTTGAGGCAACCCTGCCTTGTAGTAGGACCCGAAGACGTAGGCCGCGTTGTCCCAAACGCTGCCTTTGCCTCACACAGCTCGCTTTTGTTGGACTGGCCTGACAGGGCCTTCAAATGGGAGAAGCACCAAAACGGGTGGAATTTCTTGTGGTTCCCTTTAAACGGTGGGGGTTGGGACCCCTTTTTTTGGGGTGACCAGTTGGTCAACCCTCCTGGTCACGTGGCAAAACACGTTAAAATCGACAGTCACACAAGTGATTTCACGATTTGGCAAACTGCCCAGGCGCCAGATCCAATGCAAATGCCCTGCTTCGCAGAACCTTTGGACCTTCGTATGAAGGGGGTTGAGTGGGCTGGCAACACCGGCCTTGTCAAGAAGTGAAACAGGTTAATGATGATACATGTTTGGTCATGGTGGCATTCCTTCAACTGGAAGATGACAAACACGCACATGCACAACCACAGGCATCTGATTGGACAGGTTGCTAAAACTCGTTGCAAGCTTGCTGCGCAGACCTTGTCACAAGGGTACAGAGATGGCCCCGGAAATAAGTTTGGACCCAGTTGGTTTTGTCATTGCTCTAAAAGTGTGACAAACTGGCCAAAGGGCCAGTAAACACCAAAAATGCCATTTGGCCACCACATGGCGAGCGGGTTGTCCTGTTCGATTCGACGCCTAAGCAAACATGAAAGGAGGCGTTTAGCAAATATTGGGAAGGGCTCAACCCATTTTTTTGACACACAAGGCATGGCATGGTTTCCTACACCCTCTTTGGCTTACACGGCTTGGCCGAGGGTTCAACCCAACAGAGGAAATTGCCAAGAGGCAAAGAGGTCTTGTCTGGTCTTGTCTTGAAACCATGGCTCACTCCAATGGGAGATCTCGAGTTGAAATCCCTTTGGATTGGACCTCTGCCCTCGCCGATCCTGGGATTCATCCCCGAACTCCTCCCCAAAGCAAAGCCCGCAAAGAACGCTGCTAAAGTTCAACCCGCAAGGACTTGTTTGTTGTTTCCTCATGCTGGGAAAGGCTCACTTCCTGCAGGAAAAGTTATACTTTTGATTGCCACTCACATGGTCTCCAGGAACTCAGGGCAAGGTATACGACGTTTCCACCTGACCAATCTCCCCAAACGGCGATTCAGAAGCGGCTCTCTTTGCCCGGGCGCACTTCTCAGGGATAGTCTTGCAATCAAAAATCCCCTTGGAGCATACCACACCTCGGATAGCACACGCACAAAGGCACGACATCAATAAAAAGCCCAGCGGGTGTCGAGAACCAAGAAATGGCACCCTGCCTTTTTGTGTTGGTTGGTTTTCCAGAGCAACCCTTTCAACCTTCCCCAATCAAGACAGGGGTGGAATGGGACAAGCGCCGAGAAGCCGGCGTTATTTGTAACGTGTGGCCTCTGCCCGGAAAAAGAAGGCGCAAAAAACTGGAGAGCCGACTGAGCCCAAAGGAACAACTGGGCCCAAAGGGAACCGACTGAATCCCAAGCATGTGATGACCCGATTGCTTGGGTTGCTTGCAGTTTGGCTCCAAACGGGAGGGGAGTGGCTCCATAGACCAAAAATGGGGTGTTAAGATAGGGGAACCCTCCACATACATGCGTGTGCATATAGACATAAATACATAAATATATATATATATATATACATATATATATATATATTATATATGTATATACACGTGTGTGTGTGTATTGAACGCCCCTCTTTGACAAAAATGGCAAAAGGGTAGTGGTGGCAGTGGAGCCTGGAGGTCTGGGTATAAGGATCTCTTCAAACCAGGGAAAGTAAACGGATGAAGCAACCCGCAAAGGAGCCTGTCTGGCGTGTCATGACTTGTTTGGTTCAACTAAAAGCAAAACAAGATATCCATCTCCAACTGGGAGAAACATGGCCTGCCCCCTTGTGCCCACTGCAAACAGGCCGCCAGGCAGCCAGGCAGCCAGCCAACCAGCTAAAATGACCAAACGAGGAAACAACAACCAACCCAAACCAACAACAAACCAAACCAAACAATCCAACACCCCCTCCCTGCCACCCTGAACAATGGCCCTGCACCGGCTTACATGCACTCACCCCAAATGACCTGGAAATAACAGCTTTTTGGGGATGACTAATTTGGACAAACGAACAAGCGGGGATACGGAGGAAGCGGGGATATGGGGGGATTCCAACTTGGCGCCATATCCCAGAACAAACTTAGTCAAGGTGCATCAAACGGGGGAATCCTCCCGTATCCCCGGTTCCCCTGTATCCCTGCTAGTTGGTTTCCCTGACTCGTGGACCTTGGGAAAGCCACAAGTTGTCAAAAGCTCGGTTTTGGACACCGATTACGCCAGTTCACAAAGGAAACCGATTACGCCGGCAACTGGTCTTTCTGGGGAACTGGTCTGTCTGGGGAACCTGCACATGTTCAGATTCCGACTTGCTGAGTGGAAGGGCCAAGACAAGTCTAGGATCACCCTGACTTCCATTTTCTGGAAAAAGTAATCATACTTCCAGTAGTGATCTAGGATCCCTTCCAAACCAACGGAAATAGAACATGTGTATCTCAGTAGCTGGAAGCTTATATCCGTGGTCAAAAGTGGGCGACCACGCCCGGTCGCTTGGTGGGTAAGGAGGGGTTTCTCATTTACCCTCTACGAAAGGCCAGGGTTCAATTCCCAAACCACAAATCCACCGCCAACTAGGGGAAGCCTGATAGCATTGCGGGGGGGGGTTGGGGAACACTAAGACTAAGCGGGTTGAACATCCAAGTATAGAATGACCCCTCGATCGGTTTGGAGGGGGTTTCCCATTTAACCACCAATCCAAATTCAAACAAAAATGCTTGTTTACCCCAACTAGGGGATTCCTGACTCGAAGTGGTTGCAAAAAGCTGAATTAAGGGATTCCCAAGTAAAGGACCTTTATCATCGTGAGCTTGTTATACCACAGAATCGGTGAGCTCGCCATTCAATAGGCAGCAACAGTGACCCCTCGAAGGCGTTGCAACCAAAACAGCTCCGATCACTTCAAGCGAGGCGCCGATGGCGCCGCCTACCTCCCGTGCCTTGGCGGCCTTGTCCGGCACGCAGGCGGAGCTGGGACCCCAGTAGGCCCAGGAGGGGCGCGTGTGCAGCGCGGCCTCCGTAGCAAACAGCTCGCTGATTTGGTCTTTGTTGTTTTTGTGTTGTTTGCTTGCTTGCTGGTTTGCTGGGTGGATGGGTGGTTGGTTGTTAGCTGGTTGGTTGGTTGTAACTTTCCGCGATTCAGGGCCTGATTGAGGTTCCAGACCCTGAGCGGAGCGATTGTTGTATTTGAGCTTCAGGTTTCAGGAACCTGACTGATCCCAAAACCCTGAGAGCAAGAGCGTGATGGGGCAAAGCACCATCACACCTTGCCACCCTCTCTGCCGGTCAAAACCTCAAGCAAAACCTCTTTCAGGCCAGCTTTCGGGAAAACATCTTGCAACATCTGATGGCAACAACAGGAACGCAGCTGCGAATGAGACTGGGCAAGTTACTACAAGTCAAGCCAGAAGTGAGGAAAGCAATGGGCCCCCGAACCCAGGAGAAGCTAGGCTTAGGCTCCCTAGCTTCAGGAGGGCCCCCAAAGCAATTGGTCTAGACTTCCCCACAAAAGGGACAATGGCTCACCCCACTCACACAGATTTAAGGGTTTGATGGAGAAAAGCATTTTCCCCTTGGCAACTACATCAAGGACAGCCTTTCTTCTCAATCCACACGAATAAAACAAAGGTCCGTATTTTGCGCTTTCAACTAAAATTGTCTTCCCAAACGTTTTTTTGTTGTTTTAAGTTTTAACCAACAAATCCGGGGTTTTAGGACGTGTGTAGGAAACCTTAGGTAAAACTTAGGCCTACGCCTGGCTCCTGACACCTGAGGCTTCGCCGGAACGAAGCCTGGAGCTGTCGAAAGCTGCCCTCGAGGCCCAGCATCTTCTGGATGAAGTCCTCCTCAGCATGGGAAACGGGGACCGGGCCCCGGAGCTGGGGGAGATGGGGCCCCTGAAACAGCTGAAGCAGCTTCGTTTACTCTTAAAAAAAAAAAACACGGGGGGTGGGGGGGGGGAAGGATCCCTGCGGCGCCCTGCTTTTCCTTCGTCCCTCTGGGGACCGGCAAAAAGGGGTACCAACTGAACACACTTCTTACATAGCGCAGGGTGCATGTTGCCTACCCCAAGGTAGACTTCAACCCGGTTCTCCCTTTGGGGAAGGGCACCACCACCTTGGGGTTACAATGCAACCCTGACGACACATAATTATACATATAATCATATTTTATCTGCGCAAGTTGTACAATAATCCCAAAACCTGAAAAGAACAGATCCCGAAGTAAAGAACCTTATAATCATGGTGAGCTCGTTTTGAATATTTGATCCTTAAGGCCCCCCACAATTTCATTTTCAGATAAACAACCCCTCTGGACTCATAGTTGTACTTTTGTCTGACCCCGCAACCTTGTTTTGTGTGTTGTGTTTGCATGCGCTGGCTTGCTAACCCCAACAAGCCTTTTTCAAACCAAAGGGAGGCATGTGAGTGAACCATAATTCACCAAACTTACAGGAGCGGCCGAGCTTAGGATTATTTGACTTTAACAGGAAGATCAGCTGTCTGGATTGGTGGTTTGGAGGTGTTTTGGGTGTGGTTTTCCCGTTACGCTCCCAATCAAAAGCACCAATTCAGGGTAACCTGACCATCTGGTCAAATCGCCCAAAACAACGCCAAGTTGCAACAAATGTGCCCCAAGAAAGGAGCGCAAACCAGACTCGTAAGGTACACATTGCGTTGCCCGCCACTTTTGAGGAACCGTAAGGAACAAAGCCGACAAGCAATTCCTACCTGATCTTGTTGTAGTTTCACTGGACCATTTTAACCCTGAGTCTGCCCTGTTTGTTGCTTGTTTTGAGGTTCTCATGCTATCCACTTGAACATGAATGCAAAACAATGGCTCCCTTCTCCCCTCTGTCGGGAGGAAAATGAATCATTTTTAAACAGGGATCCTTACATTATACACCTGAACATTGCCTTGTAAATGGTGGCTTCCTTTTATTTTGGTGGAAAAAGCCATGTTTCAAATGGGCAAAATGTATCTTTTAAGGAGCCCTGTTAAAGGCACCCTTCAAAAGACCTTTTATGACCGTTCGCGGTCCTTTTCAACTGCCAGCACAAATATCTTCCCAAGACTCCAGGCTCCTTTTTTTGTTTAGCTGATCTTAAAGGGAACTGCCTCCCATCAAAAACAGCGAAAGGTAACCCTGGCAACCCTTCTTTCGTTTTGCCTGATGATACAGTTTTCTGTTGTTCCCCTTGGGAAATCTGACACGCTTAGCGCCTGCCTCGGGGTCAAATGGCTTTGCCTCTCAGGAACCCTAAGTGTAGCCCTTTTCAACTTGGCCCAATCCTGGGGGACACCAAAAATGTATTTCGGCTTAGGCCTTCTATCAAACCAGTTCACCTTATGTTCTCACATTCGAGGTGCATATTCAGCAAACCTTGAGATAACACATAATAATATTGCAGGAAACAGGCCAGCACCCCTTTAGGTAACTTTTCCAATCGGAGCCGAAACCGGCGCCAGGTCGGCTGTCCATCACAAAGAATCGAAACATCGTCTGTGTCTTCCTTTACATGGCCATGGGTCAAAATCCCAGTCGTACCTCCAGTGAACATCCCCACTGCCCCCCTAAAATAGGTTCTAAAATGGGTGGTGAATTCACCTACCATTTAATGGGATGCCATTGGTTTTCACCCCCAGCCACATGCCTTTATATCCCATTTCCTTGTTCCGGTCCTGCCCACGTCTTTCAATCCTGGGAAAATTTGACTTGGATCCCTAAAAACCGGCAAGCCGACGGTGATAAGCCGTGGTTGCAAGCCCCCAAATGTGCGATCACCAGACCTAGCAACCCTATTCAAAACAATGAAATCACCTCTACCCGATTTCCAGGATCCCGCTTAACATATATGGGCTTGTCGAATGGGCCGCCAGATATGTCCCTGCCAAACGCTTCCCTTCGAGTGGGTCACAAGCAAACCACCACTAAACCACCCCCAAAAAAAAAAACGCGCCCCATGCCCCAAAAGACCACCGAGAATAAGTTCCCGCCCACCGACCCACCGGAAGATTTCCCCTGTAGGGGAGAGGGGGGGGTGGGGGGGCGCCCAATTCCATTGATCTAGTCCCAATAAAAGGGAAAATGGAACCAGATTTCTGAATTTCCAGGGGTCGAATGAAAGGGGTGGGGATGCCAGAAGTTCCCCTGCCCCAGGCGCCGGCACTTGGCCGTTTTGCATCTCCCCGCCCGTGTGCTCCACCGTCCGGCGGATGAAAATCCTCATGGCCGTGGGGTCCTGGTCGCTCCTGGCAAGACTCCATTCGCGTTTTTCGGTCCCTGAGAAAAACAATTCCAGTCCAGGTCCTCCAGTTTTTTGTCTTCAACTAAAATGGTCTTCCCAAACGTTTGGTGTTGAGACAAAACCAGCAAATCCAGGGCCTTAGGACGTGTAAGAACTGGGCCTCCTATCCAAGGACATGGAATCAGAAAAAGGAAGCTTCTAGCCTGGGGTTTTGGTTCAGAGGGTCGGAACAACCCTTCAACCAAAAAGAGCTACACACGCGCAAATACCCTCCTGGGCTGTCCGCAGATCCCCCACAAAAGGTGGGCCTAACTTTTCGTGGGCTAAATGGACAACCCCACGAAACACCAAAAAGCCAAGAAGCTAAGGAAGCGGACGGCTGGGAGTCACTGAGTTGCGCTTTCGCCCCCCTGGGAAAAAGAAGATATGTCCAGTAGTGATCGACTCCTTTTAAGAGCAACAGGGGGGAAATCAACAAAAACAAATATTCTTAAGCACATGGAAGATCACACAAATCGGATCCAATGGTCCAACAAAACGGGATCCAAAGATTGAGGGAGCCAACCATCAGTATTCGCCATCCAATTGTGAGGGGCAGAACTGTCCAAGGAAGCTTCATCACCCTCTTAGACTTGGGAGGCTGGTTGCAAAGGGTGCTATGTCCTACAATTACGCTGTAAACAGCACTCAATCAGGCAAACTACCACGATTCCATAAAAAAGGCTTGTGCATGGATGTATATGCATTAAGCCTGCGAATCTAACCTCCCGACAGCAAACACCTGCATATTCTACAAAGATTCCAACATCCCAGGTAAACCAACCGTCGTGGTGAGTTCGTTTTATCCCTGTATTGAGCTCGTCATGCAAGTGCACATAACTAAAACGTATTGGCTATACTATAAGGGCGAATGTAATTGGACTTTGGTTGTGGTGGGGTGTGCCAAACTAGAATCACAAAAAGAGTCAGGTCTGGATCTACCAGGGAACTTGGTTCTGGCAATGTGTCATATTGATACGTCCAACGGAGGCCTGTCAACAGGGCTCAAGACAAAGACACAATCGCCTCACACACCATGGTTTCAGGTAGATCAAGCTCGGCATGGAATGACAACTAGGGGGTCTGGAGAAGTCAAACGATCATTCCCTGGTGGCGTTCCTTTTGGAACGTTGAAAGCCAAAGGTCCAAAAGCTCGATTGCCTTTGGGCCCACCGTAAGGGGTCGGGTAGGGCTGGTTGGGGGGGGGGATACCACTTTTCTCGTTGTCCTCTAGCCTTCCCCGAAATAGAAATCAAATTGCAGGTTGAACAATCCCCTAATAATAAACGCGCCCCCCCCAATCCCAATAAAACATACTCTCTGGGGGAAAAACCTATTCATTGACAAGGTCCTTTGGGGTCGACCGGATTTCCTCTTCGGTCCTCGTCCACATGGGCTTTTCCCTTCCCGGACGGACACGCAAAACTTCAAAACCGCAAATTTCCGAGTAATTCAGATAAAACCCTTCAAGGTTGTTCTCTCTTTTTTTTTGCGGTTCAAAAGCAAAAGGCACAGCTTAAACTTAGAATTACAATTCAAGAATGTAAATTAATAAAAGGTACTTATGCATTTGAAAAGTAGTATTGCGGACTGCGGACCCGGCTGTTTCAGCCAGTCTGAAAGAAAGTATTTAGTAATAGGGTCCATGTATTAAAAGGGGGAGTGGATTAAGCTCCTCCTACCAATAGGGTGTCACTGTGTCACCCACAAAAGTGCAGGAATGGGGACGCCTCCCTGTGAATCAACCGGTGTTGTCGCATAAAAAAAAAAAAAACGGGAGTTTTGTTTGTTTTAGCCCCGGTCCAGATGAGGTGAAAGCCGTGCTGGGTGATGAAGACCTTGTTGGGGTCGCTCCAGCCCAAAGGCACCACACACTCGGGCTTCAAGGGCGACTTCTTCCAGATGCTCGAGCGCACGAACTGGGCGGAGCCATCCAAGTAGCCTCAGCTTGGGCCAGTTTTCAACGCCAGGTCCAATTTTTTGGTCTAGGAATTTCGCTCTCGCTTGGCAAACGTTTCTAGGGAGCGTCCTCTTTTCGGCCAGTTGATTTCCCGCAACCCGGGGATTCGACGCGGGGGGAAGCCATGGGGTCACCTACCTTCAGCGATCCAAGGACACGAGGCGGACGATACGGTTGCAGGTTGGGCGCGAAGGCCCTCCCGTCGGGTCGGACACCTCAACCCAAAGCCGTGTAAAACAAAACATTTCCAACACGTGCCAATGAGTTTCGTTTGTTGTTGTTGTCGTTGTTTTGTTTTTTCTTTTTAATGGGGGGGGGGGGGAAACTCCCAAGCTGAAACTTACTTCCTGAGTGGATTGGCCCAAAACACAAGATGCCACTATGATTGTCTTACCAAAAAGTACAAAGTGCAGGACCTCAGGGAGTGAGGGAACAAAGTATGGAGCATTGGGTGTCAAGCCGTCGATCCCAAGCGAGGAGCACTGCTGCAAAGGCTTGGGCGGCGAATCTCGGGCATACACCAGCTCCTCAGGCGGGCTCGTCCCAAGTTGCAACGCTTTGCCTCTGGGATTCGATGAATAAAAAACCAACAAGAAGAGGCACCCCCCAAATGGTCTTCCTAAAGGGGTTTGCGTACGTCCATGTTGTTGGTGGGAGGGTGCTTGTTGGTCGGTTTTTGAAACCTCGGCACAGAGGACATAAGGCTGGAACTCGATGGAACAAATGAGGCACGGCAGCGCTTGGCCTTTGCCCTTGCAATAACTTGATGCAAAGGCAAAGTGACAGCCTCAACATGTGGCTGTGGATCAAAAATAGGTGCCCAAAATGGAACCCTG
Organism: Effrenium voratum; assembly: GCA_963377175.1. Taxonomy (NCBI): domain Eukaryota; class Dinophyceae; order Suessiales; family Symbiodiniaceae; genus Effrenium; species Effrenium voratum. The sequence goes on from CAUJNA010001502.1 coordinate 402,622, forward strand.
ATAAATGGAACTCAGGACTAAACCCTGCGGTCCATTTCCTGGTGGTTTAATTTTGACCCATACCCATGTGCCGTGTTGATCCCTTTTGATGGATCGGCAGGGGCACGCACCCCCAGAGCATTTCGAGAGCACCTTGCACTTTTCTATGGGTTGATGTATTTTCCATTCTTTTCAACCATCGTTCTTTTCAATAACCGGATCTGTTTCCCCAGGGTTTTGGGTGGTTTTGGAAAGAAGGATGCCTGAAAAGAATGGAATTGGAAGGTACCCCTCGAACTTTTGGTCTTTGGCTGAAACTCTTCATACACCCTAGTCCAAGATCCGCACGAACCTCCAGCTGGCAACTCAGTGGATGGACGAAATCCTGCACCACTTTAAAACCATGGTTGAAACCATCCCGTTTGTTGGTATTTACGGTGGGGAATCGAATCATTCCAGGGTTTATGAACGGTTGTGCTCACGGAATCTGCCGGGGGGGCTATGGGGGGGGGCTATGGGGGGGGGGGCAGGATAACCCAAAAATCAACCCTTACTAAGGCCTCATTCAGGGCTTGATAAGGGATAGCCCCTCCCCATAGCCTTTCTTGGGGGTCTATGTGCGTTGGATTGTCGCAAGCCCAGAGTTGCACCAGTCCTTGAAGTGCATCCCAAAGGTCCAGGAGGCCGCGTTCCAGACGCTCCCCTTGCAGCTCGGAGGCATCTGAGAGCAGTCCGCATAGCCCAGCCCACACACGTAGCCTCACGGAGAAAAAAAGAAGAAGAAGAAGAAAACGATGTGCGGTTCTCAGATTGCGGGAATGTCAGCTAGGCTCTATTTGGTGGTTCGGTGGTAGTTCTCATGCACCCGGTGCAAGAACCAGGGGTTTAAACCCCCAAACCCGCATCCAAACCACCAACTACAGGGAAGCTGAGACTTGAATTGGTTAAACAAAAACGATGCGCTGAACCATCCAGCTGGTGTTGTCCTAAGCCCCAGAATTTCCTTTCCAAAACCCGTGAAACTCGGTGAGAACCGGCAGCGGAAAACATATTCGGGGGCCGTGGGGAAAAAGACTTAAACTATGTGATCAAAATAATGAAACACACATATTATGGACACAATCATGCAACAAACACATGCATACTACACATGTACGAACGACAAACACACAGGCTGACCGAAAACCAATCAACACACACCCCGGGCGGCTTACGGCAAGTGTGCGCGTCGCGATTTACATACTTAAACTTACCCTATCCATTGTGGTCGGGACGCAGCCCCAAAAAAACAGATTCTCAAAATAAAACTTAGCTTTGAGAACCCCTCAATATTTTACACACACACACAATTGTAGTTTCCCTGTACCTTCCCTTTCAATCCTCCAAACATGAGGGGGTTTTAGGCACCCTCAAAAAAAGACAGACCCACACGTAATGTTGAGCGACATTGTCTACAAGTTTTACAATATTTCCAAAACGTAAAATAAGGGGTCCCCAAGTAAAGGATCCTTATCATGTTGAGCTCGTTTTTCCCCGAGGTGAGCTCGCTACAAATCATGCAGGCAGCTGCTTCCATGGGTGGCCTTTTGAAAAGTATAGATGGCTGATGCAAATGGAATAAACCCCATCTAAACCTATTTTTAACCAAACTGACCTAAAAAGGACACCTGCTGCTTCTCGCACGTCGTTGTTTCGGGTTGAAGCGCTTCAAAGCGGCCGATCTTTCCTCCAAGGGAGGACTCGAGGGCATGGGCGTCCACGGTGCACGCGGAAAAGGTGTCCCACCTACTCGCGGCTCGAACGCGAGCCAAACCGGAAGCAGGGACTTCAAACAATCCCCACAAAGGTAACCCAGAAAGTCTTGGACTAAACAAAGTTTAGTCTTTGGACTTCCTGGGGTAAGACTTTAAGGAGGAACTTGTTTGCTTTTGAACCCCTTAAAAAGTAAACCACAAACACCTCCCTTTCGCTTGAAACCAGCAGAGGGGAACTCACAGACCGGTGGGCCGGTGGACTTTTAACCACCAGCCCCAACTCTCGAGCAAGTTGCGACCGCCAACCTAAGGAAACCCAAAGGCTATGGCGAACAAAATCCCGGCCCTAAGCATCAGAAAGGACACTCCATTGAGGGGGGAAAGGGACCTCCCAATGGTTCCGGTTCTGGGCTTCATTTCAAGGGCCTCAATAGGTGTCCTTTTATGGCCCTAATGGTTGGCATCAAACCCAGCTAAAGCAACCCCATCTACTTCCAATCACCGGTGAAAAGGACAGCTATGACCATCATGTGGACAAAAACTCCGCCCATTGAGGGGCTAGGTCCTCCAGAATAAGGGTGCCAACTTGTTTCAGTCGATTTTAGTAGAGTTGAACCCTCCCCCCAAACACAGAAACGGTAAAAGGGCACCAATCGCTGGGAGCCCTGGGGGGGGGAAGGGGCCTCCCAGTGGCCTCTCGCTTCATTCCAAGGGAAGCCTTCGATTCGAACGGCGAAACGGCACGAGCAGCTTCGAGAAGCTTCACGCAGCCTGGCCCACTGGGGGTGCGCCGTGAGTAGCTCTTCCAGGTCGTGGTAGTTCGAGTTGGAGCCCGGCCCTCAGATTGGACCAACGGCTGGCGTTTTTGATTGTTTGTGTGTTTGATGGTGTTTTTTCCTCACGTTGTTTCCTTTGTGTGTGTGTTTTGCTGTTGTTTGTTCCTTGTTTGTGTCGCTTGTTGCTTTTTGTTTGGAGGGGGAGGGGCGCATACTTGGTTCTCAATTGCCACCCAAATTGCAAACTGAAAGGTCCGAAGGTTGCCCACAGCGCTTTCGGGTTGGTGTTCAAGGCTTAGAGGTCGCCGAAAGCTTGAGACAAAGCAGTAGTAATGCGACAAAGCTGACAAGAAAAAAACAAGAGAAATAAAAGAACGCCATCACCAATTCCGAAATGAAAGGTATCATCACATTTGGGGGAAAACACGTTTGCAGCCAAAGTTGCTCAAGTCTCAAAACGGGACCCCCTCATTGAAATGATTTGGAGATGATTTGGAAGCTTTCTCTTTCCCACGCGCGCTTGATTGTTTGTTGCCGCATCGACAATTTAGAGCTCTTGACCCAGTGGCCTAATGGGCAAGGCGTTGCTTATGCTTTGTGGAACTTGTGTCCGTGCCCGGTGCCCAGCAATCAATTGTCCCTGGGTCGCTTTGTTGTTTGTTTGGTTGGTTGCCGACCCCCCGAACAAAAGAGAAAAAAGCACACCAAACTGTCGATGGAGTTTGCCGAAAGCATGGTCTTTCTCAAAATGGGGGGAGCCCCTTCTGCGCGCTTCAAAGGAATTTGTTTAAACAAATCAACCACTCCGGGCCTTTACCAAAGACACACCCCAATAGAAAGCTGCAAACTTTGAAAGAGGTTATCACTAACTAATAGCCCCTAAATGCCAAAGTCGAAAAACTCTCCACCTCGTGGTAAGCAGCAAAGAACACAAATATTGGCAGCCCAACATTAACATGAACAGAGCAAAAAAGTGCTGGATGCAACACACAAACAAACTGCCGGAGGCCATTCTGTACTGAGTTGCCACCCGCCGTTGCACATTGTCCCAAACGCATGCTTTGGTTTTGCTTTGCAACTTCGATGTTCCTGTTTTGTTTTGTCCTGGGCTGAACTGGTTTCCCACCTGCCTTTACATCTTGCCCGGACATATTCTTCTACATCTGATTCGATTGCCACTTCGAATGCCACTTGCTGGTTCACCGTGGGGAGGGGGGGAACAATACCCACGAAAAGGACTTGTCTAGACCAGTGTGAAAAACAGCATTCGGTCTCTCAAGTTTGTGGTACGGGTTTGATCATGGTTCTGAAAGTTCTGTCCATTGTTCTGGACGCTGAACGGCTGTGGGTCAAAAATGCGCATCCAACATCCCACAACCAAATATCATATTGTTTACAAACCCTTTGACGCGAAGGCACGGAGGAAGAGCTCGGCAAACTCCTTTGGCACGACGAAGGGCACGAAGCCACCTAGCCTTAGACACCCCGAAGGCATTGCACCACAACCGAACCATTCCGCAAAAAACAACCCTATGGCAATCCCAAAAAAGGGGCGCTGGTACCACCTCGTGCCACTAAGCCTCCTCTGATTGATTCTTTTCCGAGCGAGGGCAACCCTGCCCCATGGAACCTGCAAAGCAAAGTCCCAAGGATACATCCAAAAACCACCTTTTCGACAAGGGATCCTCTAAATCAGCTGGTATACTCTCTAACTGGCACAAATGCAATGCCAGCTTCGGACTAATGTAGAGGACCGTGCTAATCAAGCTTCCTCGTTTAGCACAGGAATGATCCATTTAGAGGGGCTTCTAACTAGCCCCACCCCCCAGCCCCCGACGAGCCGGGCCCAGGCACTTCTCCACCACGCGCTCGATGAACTGCTGCATGGAGGTGATGTTCTGGAGCCCCACCTGGCACTTTCACTTGGTTTCTCGACCCCTGGAAAAAAACTAAAAAACATGTCTGGTAGTGAAATCCTTCCATTTGGTAAAAACACCTGGATTTTTGCATGTCCAGTCGTGAAATCGATACCCTTTAAAACCAAAAGGGGAAAATGAAAAACATGTTCTTAAGAAAATAAAAAAGCAAGCAACAATGTGGCAAACCTGCTTGTCCAACATGGGGCACCACAGTGCAAGGACCTGACGCATAAAGGCGCAAACAAAGTGTCTCTCAGAATGACTTGTTTGTTTCTGTTTGTTTTTTTGTTCTCTCTCTCTCTCTCTCGCTGTGTCTCTCTCTCTCTCTCTCTCTCGCTGCGCCATCCCGAAAGAGCAGTTGGGGGTCCGCCGCTTCTCAAAAGCAGCCAACAACCAGAGCTCTCAAACCAACCCAGCATTTAACAGGTCAGTGATCACAACGCCCTGCCAGCTTGTTTTGTTGTTTTAGTATGTCAGCTGAACTGCCTTAGGGCTTGCGTCCCTCCATTCTAGCGGTGCTGTAGATCCCCCAGCTTTAAAAGCATAACTTTTAATATGCGGGGAGATGGGAGAAACCAAAAAGCTAAAGTCTAAAGATCCAACCCAATAGCAGTAGAGCTAGTTGTTTAGACCCTCATGTTACCTTGGCCCATTCGGGTGTGAATCTTGATTTGGGACCCTTCGGTGGTCAGTTTCCAGGACTTTGTTTCCTCATTTTTTTCTGGGAAATAATGTTGGACCCCCAGTCTGCACAGGTGACCGAAACTGGGAAAATGGATGGGTTTACCTGGTTGGATGGGTTAAAAAGGAAAATGGATGGGTTGGATGTTTCACAGGAAAATGGATGGGTTTACCTGGTTGGAGAGAAAAAACCCAGCTAAACCAGTGGAACCCATCTATTTCTAACCAACCAGCCGATCAAAAGGACGCCTATCGTAGTCTGCCTTCCCAGTGCCCAAATTGAAACAATTTGGATTGGAGGAGGCCTTGCAACCAAAGGGCCCGGAAATGACACGCGGCGGAACTTCTAACCATGCCGTATGCTGCATGCACCCTCCAGGGATCCTTTGGGGAAGTGAGAATGTAGAAATATGCACATGCAAAACAACACCGTATATCTATATGCAAATAAACACACATGGTTGCATCTGTCTGTCGAGTTGTTTTTGTTGATTGTTCCCTTAGTTTATTGAAACATGTTTATTCATTTGTCGCGAAATGTGTAGAACATGTCTTGAGCACGCCTTTTCCGCAGATCCACCTTCCGAAGCCCTGAACAACCGCCCCAGTGATGAACAAGCGCTCCATCTGGATCTCGGGCGGGGGGGGGGGGGGAACACCGGGCAACGTTATCTCAAAAAGTGGCGCACATACATATTTTTCACAACTCTCGTATAAATATACATTATGCATACTCTTGTCTGCGAGCATCATAAATTGTCCATGGGAACCTGAGATGAACGGAGAATCAACCTGTAGCTTATCCGGGAGATGTCGTGATTCCTGCTAACGGCAAGCGAGCAATTGGCGCAGTGGAGCGGTCTGCAATTCTCGTACTATTGTTGGGTTCCTTCCGGTTTCCCCTCAAACCATCCTTCCATTTGCTTAAGTCCCTGCAAAAACATGAAAACAGTTCCAATTCCCTGTAAATTCAGCAAGGGGACACATAGCTTATTCTTAAGCAAATGGAAGCCATCCGAAGAGAAGCAACAAAAAACCTCCTGCATGCTCAGAACCCTGGCTTCCACTCACTTCCCCAAATCCAACCCAGGCGTGGCCCTGTCAATACACACTTTCTGTGGATGGACGAAATTAATGTCGCACCGCCAAAAAGCCAAACGGAATGAGTCAATTCCCCAACGCACTTACTGTAGATGACAACAAAATCATGGTTTCAACCAGGGTTCCTTAAAGTGGCGCGAAATGGATTTCGTCCATCCACACAGTATGTTCACTTCTGCCCGGGAAATGATATGTCGCAAGGCGAGCTTTAGGGTACACACCCTTCCCCATACCTTACATACAGGGCAAGTATCCTGTCTAACCCTGCATGGGACCCAAGAGACACAAACAGAACCCAAACAAGCCAAAAACAAAAGCAAACACGTAAACTTTGAGGCGGACAGCAAGTATCGGCAAAACTGATACGCTTCGCCCGGGCCATCTGTCTGAAGCCGTGCTTGCTCACCACCACCTGCCGAAGAGCCGTTGTTTCTGCAGCAAAAAAAATAGTTGGAGCACTTCTGGGGGTTGTGGAACTGGTCCAATCTCCAAACACCAAACCAATCTCCAACCATCCCCTTGTTGGACCCCGGCGCCGGTACGTGCAGCCCCTCAACAATACCGGAATCTTAACTTGAACCAACTAGAAGCTTCACAAGAGCCGTTGCGGCTTGCCAGGGATTGGTCCACCCGCTGCTGCACCATGGCTCAAACCTCGAGGTCTGATCTGAGGGGGCATCAGGGAACGAGGGGGTTGCAGCCCCACTTGTCTTTTTCCTTTGAAGGAACCCAGGGCAGCTGGTTGTTTCAACAAGCTCCGCAAGCAACCATGGCGACAGCCTTCTCTTGGCCCAACCTCACTTTTTCGTTGCATCATACATGGCTGTAAGTCAAAAAAAGGTACCCAAAATGGAACCCTGGTAAATGGAAACATGGACTACAACCTGCGGTCCCCTAGTGGTTTAACTTTGACCCACACCCACATAGCTAACCCTAAATTGCCAGGAGAAGACGCCCCAACCAAAAGCCTCTGGCTCAACGTCTCTCTCTCGCTCGCCTGCTGGGGGTTGGGCATGCACAAGCGCTTCGGCTCGATGCCCGGGCCCCCGTAGGCCGTTGTGAGCTGCTCGGCAATGGTTCGGCTCCCGTCGAAGACGGGGCCTCAAGGCGAAAGAGCTTGAAGCAGTCAAGGGTCAAGGGGTCAAAGACACACCCAGGAACCCACACCCCATGTGAGGGTCGAAAGACCCCTTTTACATGCAGCAGCCCCTGTAGAAGAAATAAAAGGAACCTTTCAAATGGTCCCTAATTACAAAAGAAACGATGCCCATGGCCCGCATTAACCAGTTTTGAACCCAGCGCACGGGAATATGTCGACCCTGATTGATGAAGTGCAATCAGAGTGCGCGAAAGTGAAGGATTCCCACCCCCCGATGAATCAGGTGCGGGTTGATCCCCCTAAATGGGCCACTTTTTTAAATTGGGTTGTCCAGGGTGGAATTCAACATCTTTCCGAATGTAACGTCTGAACCCAGGGATTCGTCTTTCCAGACTACCGTTGGCTGTTCGAAAGAAGGATGGTTGCACAGAACGGAGAGCAAACCAGATCCCAAGGGAAAATTCAAGCGGGACCCTGTCCTAAAGCGGACAACAGGTTCCGCGCTGCTGTCCAACCTAATGTAGGAACAGGCAAGGTGCGGCCTTTTGCTTTTGTGAAAACGGTAATGTTGCAACTGCCAAGTGGCTTCAGGGTTTATATATATATATATGATATATGTATAGATGGTTGCTTATTTTTATATGTATGTACCAAACACATCTAAACACATGGTGGACCGTGCTGCTTCCTGTTGAAATTCCTACAACCAACAAAGGGTACCCACAAACAAAGGCGCTCAGAGCATAGACAGGCTTGCGCAACAAGCCGGGGTACCCACCCCAGGCTTCGGCGCATGAAGTGACATGCGATCAATGAGTTCAAGTGACCCCAAGTGTCACAGGAAATGACGACTTGCCCCCTGGGGTATGAGCCCAGGACATTGAACAACAACATGCATAAATAAATAATAAAAACAAACTAAATGAATAAATTAGTTAATAACAATAAATAAAACGATAAATATACATATATGTGTTCAGCCTTGACCTTGATACCTCATATTTGGACACCCCGTTCCCGGTCTTGTTACACTTAGAGGCCAGGCCCTCAGTTTGAAGGAAAGCATGCCTAGATATGCCTAGAAGGTCCGTAGGCTTCATTGCCATTTACCTATTCACCAGATCATGTCACTGAACATGGCCCACACCAACCTAGCGCGAACGACAAGCTTCAGAGAGCCTGCAAAATGGATTTCGGCTTCCGCTCCCTGAACAACCGACCGGGGGTAACCCCCAATCCAAACCAACAACTAATTAAGAGTTACCTGAAACTAAAAGCTAGTCCAAATAGCAAACCTTGCCGGGTTCAGGCTTGTTGAAACCAGGGTTAGTAAGGCTCTGGTGGTAAATAGGGGGTCTAGAAATATTGAACAATGTCCAATCTGTTTTTTTTCTGTGTGGCTATGGCCCCAGGCGCAAAAGGGGGGAAAAAAAAACAAGTGCTTTCCCAAGCAGGTTAAGGTTCAAGACCCAGTGGCAAACACGCTGTTGTTTTCTTTGTGAAACCATTTCCTACCGGCGATTTCGTAGGCAGCTTATGCTCACGTTGATGGAAACCCAATCCCCCCCCCCCACCCCCCAAAATGGGTGGTTTTTCATTGGCTTGTTTCCTTTGAGCCGATCACAAAAAGGGCACCCTGGACCAACTCCATGAGGATTGTTAACATATCCCCTGGAAAGAGGGTGGTTTCCCTTTCAACCCCGAAAAAGGGGGCCCAAACATTTTTGAGAACCTCCCCCTTAAACAAATAATAATAAAATAAACCAACACAAAAAAAACAACAAAAACGGGCCCCGAGATCCCTGAGATGCCCGAGCCCAGGGGCTAAGGCAGGGAACTGAGGATGAGTACTCCTGGAACTCCACCCGGAGCTTGGAGGAGTTGTCCTGTGAAGCGACTTCACCCGGAGCCAGGCGCGTAAAAAATTGAACCCGATCCCGGCACACCCGAGAATGGCTGAAACGGAGTATCCAGCCACGGACACAAATGTTCCGGCCCCAAATTCCGTCTGCACCAGTTCGTGGCTCATCGGGCTTTACTTCTCCCAACTGGTGCTGGATTGTGTCGTATCACCCCAAAAAGAATCGCTATTCACATGGGACCCTTGGGAGGCATCGTTTACATAGTAGCTATTTATAGATAATACGAATCCTGTACTAAACATGACCATCATGACCCAAGAATCCTGAAGCAACAAAGCAACCCCCTCATGGCCAGCTTGAGCCATGTCCTGCTGCGGGTCGAACATACCCCAGACCAAGTGCCCCGCTTGGTCGTAGCCTCGAATCGGTGCCATGAAAGCTGAGAAACCCTCAGGGGCTTGTCTTTTTTGAGACCCCCAACATGAGTGGTGTACTTCCACCTCCCCGTGAAAAGCCAAGCCCCTCCAGGGTTCCCAAAAAAAAGCAACAACAACAAGACAACCCACATGGCGATCAAATGGTCAAAAGAAACTCATGTCACGGTCAATCAAACAAAACTAAATGGCTATCGCATGGTACCCAAAGTCTCACTGCCTGAGTGGATTGGCCAACAAGTCCAGAAACTGTCTGTCTACCCACTTAAATGGTCCAAGACCATTTAGTGACTAAAGTCAAGAAGCACAGGGAGTGGGCATCCAGAGTGGATTGCAAGAAGTCTGAACTTTGCATTCTAGTGCCTTCCCCAAAAGTATCACGCACAAAAACTGCAGTGGACAACCCTTTGGCTCCTATTTGCCATGACAAAACAAAGTTCACATTGTCAAGACAACGTGAGCAACAGTAGAGTTGAGTGTACCTTAAAATAGGACCCCCAAAAATGGTGGGTTTACTCTCGGTTTCCCTTTAAACCCACCCAAAACGGGTGCCCTCAAACAAACATGAAGTAACAACAGGTTTTCGGGCTGGACCGTTTTTAGCGGTCACCCTTCCAATGGGTCCGGGGGGGGCGGGCTACTCCTCTATCAGTCTAGGCTCGGCCAGAAATGCCTCATGCAAGGTTCGAGGGGAATGGACTCCTCATGCCCACCCCCCTGTGTGTTCAGCTCGATGTTGTTTGACCCAGCCTTGGGTTCCGCCAGCAAATGGAGATTTTGTTTCGGTGCTTCTTTCGTCGATCCATATCGCAGTCCCTTGGGGTTGGCGAGTGACTCTTTGACAGGGCATTTGCCCTGGCCTAGACTTATAGAGGAGTAGCCCTCCCCCCCCACACTAAAAATTGCCCCGCTAAAAATTACTTCTTTGTGCTTTTGTCTTGCCCTACGGGGTCACAAGCGGGGGTACCCCAACTGATCCAAGGGCACAGCAAGAACTGCAGCCATGGGCTCTTCAGTGGAGCCGCGCCCAAAGAAAGTGGATTGCACCTTTCGACTTTCCCCCATTTTTGGGGTTGCCCATGGAGTCAAAGTTCCCTCCTACATCACAAAATGTCCCCACAGAAACCAGGTCTCTCACGAAATGCCGTGCCAGGTCTCCTCCAAAACTACTTTGTCTTGCTGGCGACAGCTAGGGAATTACCTTTTCGGTGCTGGGAATGATTCCCATTTCGGGGATTCCCTTAAGGCCTTAAGGGAAACCACCAGTTGGATGGCATTCATTCCATTTCTCATTCCCTGCCTATGCAAGTTGCAAACCATCCGGAGGTTCAGGGGACCCCCCCAAATCCGGCTTTCCCAAACCTTCTCGAGCTTCTGGCGGGTGGTTGAATCATTAATCAACAAGGATCCTTACATTATACACCTGAACATTTCCTTGTAAATGGCGGTTTCCATTAAATCTTGGTGGAAAAAGCCAGGTTTCAAATGGTTCCAAAATGTATCTTTTAAGGAGCCCTGCTTTCTCCTAACATCCCTTGGCAAAATGCACCAAAGAATAGTACCCGAAGTCTGATGAAACGTCTCGGTCCGAGCTGCGGTTCTGGAACTCGAAGAAGCTGACGCCCAGCAGCAAGGGCGAGCTCTGGGCAATTTCCAGGATCTTCTGCAGGTCCGCCTGCGACAAGGAGAGGCATTTCTCATTTGCCCTTCTTTCCTGCGGACAGTGGAGGTCGGGGCAATGTCTAGCTCATGTTCAAAACACCCCCACCCGCTGGGAAGTGGCATTGAAGTGGTTTCAGCAAGCTAAAATGACTTTCCCAAACTATAAGCAGGGAGTGAGATACTAGAAGTCTGGGATCGCGACTCTGCGACCTCCTATGCGCACTCGTTCTTTCAAAAATCAGCTGTTTTCTCATGGTTTTCTAGAAAGAAGGATCCCTGGAAAGAATGGGGAAGCTACCCTTAGGGCCAGGGGAGGTTTGACTTTGGAATCGGTTGATCCGGCCAGGCTCCAGATCTGCCTAAAAACCAACCCAACCCAAACCAATTGGATCGGCCTGCGTATCTTTATTGTAGGGGTCATGGTACTCGGCGACGAAGATGGGCGTGGTGGGGAAGAGCCTCATCCGAGAGGTTCCAACACGCACACCGCCTGGCCCTCAAATAGGGACAATGGGGTGAATCACCATCACATCAAGATGAGATTATGAATTCAAAGTAGCTATACTCCATTTTGCCCTGGATGTCTTGGTTGCCGTTGACCCCTCTGCAAAAAGTCTAACTTTTTGTGGGTCTGATAGAATAATATCCACTGTTTCAAGATCTAACCAAATAGCCAGAAAGATGTGTTAGTTTGGGGGTGGAATCCGTCTTAGAGGTTAGAGAGAAGTTGATCACGTCTTGTGTTGCCCACCCTTGCCATGTTGACATGGAATCACAGGGCCAGTTTGTAGCCGCCGGTCGAATTCCATGAATATGTGGGTAGGACGTAACACCCAAACAATCAATGGCAAACAACGACAAAGAAAACCAACAGGTTTGCTGTGATCACCTCTTGGCTTGCCCTCAAGAGAGAAACCGGATGCAAAGAGGGGTCACTGGATTCCCCTTCCGAGGTTGCAATTTCGGAAACTGCCACTTTTGGAGGTTCCAAACAGGGCATCTATCAGCTTTCCAACCAGGTCCTTGTGTAATGCCGGGTGTTTGGTGGAACCTTAGCCCCTCGGATTTGCTTGACACATGAGCCTGTGACATACCCTGCATCGATTTGCTCAGGACAGAAGACCCACCCAGTGCTTTGTTTTCCAATTCACGGAAGTGGCTGTTCTGGGTGCTTTTGGATGCTAAGTAGCCAATATGTTTGTGACCCAAATGGACGACACAAAGGGGATGGATCACTCTGATTCTTCAGACTCCTTTTTTCATCCACTTCCTTTATCACACTTCGGTGTTGGTCACCCATTTGGTTGGTGGGTTATGAAAAACTGGAGATATGGGTAGGGAAGTTGGCCCCTTGGCAAGTCATTTTACCAAACTCAGCTCTGCTGAACTCAGCTGAACCAACTCATCATCTGCAAGCCAAGGATCAAGCGCCACCATCCGAGGCAATCCAACGTATGGTCTGTGAAACAGAGGGAGGGAACCTCCAAATTCGGTGCTCCTGTCGCTTTTGTTTTTCTCAAAATCGAAACAACATAAAAATAACAATACAACAAAAGTTGTTGTTTTCCTCAAAATCGATGAACGCAAAAAAAGAAAAGAACAAAAAAGCAGGAACTTGTCCCCAAGAACTCCTCAGAACGGCCCCGAAGCTTTGGGCCGAAGTGGAACCTGCCGACTAAGAGCTCCAGCAACTCGCTTGCCCGACTTAAGAAATCGAAGTTTGGTGATCACCTAGAACCTCATGGACAAAACGTGACAAACATGGGAAACTTCCAAAAGATGAGATGGACAAAATGGGAAACTTACAAAAGATGAGATGGACAAAATGGGAAACTTCCAAAAAATGAGATGGACAAAATGGGAAACTTACAAAAGATGAGATGGACAAAATGGGAAACTTGCAAAAGATAAGATGGACAAAATGGGAAACTTACAAAATATGAGATGGACAAAATGGGAAACTTATAAAAGATGAGATTGAGATCAGGTCGACTCGCTTTGAAGAAGTGAGGCAACAAAAGCCGTGCCGGGCTCCAAAAAGCGTGCCAACAAACTTGTGAATCAGATTGCAACTCAGGGGCTGCTGGTACTGCGCCAAAAACATGTCCTCGATTTCCTCCGCCGGGTTGCCAGAGTTAAAGCCTGGAGCTGATGCGCCAATGACACATGGGCTGCGAACCTCACAAAGGGAACTCATGTCATGGTCCAACAAGTGATGCTTCAAAACAAAGAAGAGGAAGAATAAGAACCACTGAAAAAGGACATTCTGTTGAAGGGGAAGTAAGTGAAGCCAACCCCCAGACCACCCTTGGCACAGGACAAGGGCCAAGGGCATTGTTTTGCTCGCTGATTTTACAAAACAAGGGCACGACTGAAGGTCTGGAACCCGTTGCGGTTGAGTTGGAAGGACCATGCTTAGTGTTCAGCCAAAGTCAGGCAGGTTATTTGATCATGGGGACGATCACCGCAGCTACACCAGCTATGACCATCATAACCTACTTGCCTGACGTTGGTTGAACGTCCAAGTTGGAAGGACCAGCTCTTGTCGCTTTCTGGGCAAGGTTAGAATCGCTCACATTGCATTTGTTGCACATGTGCGGGTTTAAGGAGCCCTTTTCTGCCATACCATTTGCCAAAGCCCAGGGCTCCAGAGTTGAGGCCAGGGAAACGGCTGCGCCGGAAGACCTGTACCCCCCTCGATTTGCCTGAGAGCACACACACCGAAAGAACACCCATCTTGAATTGGCACAACACTGGTGTTGAAAATCACCCAAACTTAATTGGGGCAAAATATTTCGAGCTGGTCCAAGGGTGCCCTGAAATCTGCACATCCCAAATTCTCCTGGGAGAGGGTTTGTTGTTGTTGTGCTGCCCCCAAGCGAATTTCGAATTGCCTGCTTACGAATCAAGGCTCAGCCATCAAAGGTGATCCGCTTTAAGCTCAGTCGCCGCCCCCCCAAAAAACAAAAAAACATGAAGATCCTGTGAACCATGGCCCTTCGCCACCGAAAAATACCCCAGATCAACGTATTTGCTTGGCGCAAAATGGCATGTTGTTTGTCTCGGTGGATCCCAGGCAAACCCCTGCCCTTCGCCGTTTTCCTCTGCTTCTATCGGGTTCAAGCCCTTGGTTCCCTAAACCAGGAAAATGGAATCAAGTCAGGTTTGGTTGCCGCTGCGCCGGGAGTGAGGGTTCCTTTCGGGGGACCCCGGTGTTCATTCCCTCATTCCCTACGTATCGCAAGTTTGGTTTGGCAAGCTCGCGGGGCTGCGGCCTCTTGGGCCCTCAGTGACTCAGGCGACCCTGCTTCCCAAAAACGGCGGTCGCCGAAGAACAAGGGGATTCGCTAGTTGCCTACTCACCTTGCTAAACAAGAAACCCATTTTGGGTCTCACCACGTTTTAGTCGGATCTCCCCCCCAAATCAACAAACGTCTCAAGGGGATCTGAAGGCCGCTGCTGAGCTAGTTCTGAGCAATAGAATCCACCGGCAAAGCCCCGCTAAGCCCGTCCGCGCGGCTATAGGTGAACCGCGTGCGGAAGAAATCTGTGAGATTTCGCTGGGTGGTAACTCCGTACCTCGCGTCCGCAACCGAGCGATCGCATACCCGCGAGTACTGCAGGCAAAAGAAGTTCCACTCCTTTTTTGGGGGGTTGACGCAAAGGGAAATCCGTGCCACAAAGGGAAATCCGTGCCACAATTGCTTTCCATCCCGTTTCCAAAACACATGCCGGAAGAGGTGGTGGGAATCCGCACCGGAAAGGGTTGGGGGCCGATCCCAAACAATCAGACCTTAACGACCAGGGCTCCCTCCATTTCAGCTTTGAACATCACCCCACCGAAGGGAAACTCACTTTAAGCTGTTCCAATTGTGATGTTCACAACCACTAAAAAGGGACATCTAAGCAACCTTGTGAGCCTGCCATGTGAACAACAATGTGTTTGTTCAACCCCCCCCGAGCGCCAACATGAACAATAAGAACGAAACCCACCAGCAAACTGAAACAACATTCGACGTAAAGCCTTGACGCAACGTGGTTGCCAACATGGGAAAACGACGAGGCTAGCTTCGGGCAAGTGAGCTTCAACTAAGTGAGAAGGTTTCACTCATTCCACAAATCCTGAGTGGGACTGGGTGATTGGAATGGGATTGGCCAAATCAAGTCCAAGCGTCCTGTTCGCCACTCGTAAAAGGTGTTCTTAAAAGGTGTCAAGTCCTCCCTCAAAAGGTTGAAACATGTACCTGGACCTTCAAACTCCGGGAAATTTCTGGGTGTTTCAGGAGACCCCTACGATTTACCGAATTCCAGTGGTTTAGCTACAATTTGGGCAAAAACACATACGAATTGCGTCGTTTCCAGTCGTGCATTGGCCATACAAAGTAAATTCACCTCGCAGCACTTGCCAACGTGCCAGTGAACCGCATGGGATGCCTTGATCATCAAAACTACGACTTTTTCTGATTTGCGGGAGTTTGCGGGTTTTTGCGGGAGATTTGCGGAAATTTGCGGGCGTTTTGCGGTCAAAATGGGTACGTTTTTCTGCACTGCACAACTTTGGACCGCCGTTGCATGTGTTGACAAACTTTCGGGCTGCTTTAAGTCGTTTACCCTGCAAAGCTTCTTTTAACCTGTCAAAGGCCGCGAGCATTGCAATAGTGTGGTTTTTAGGAGTTTTAGGAGTTTCAGGTTTTTGCGGCAAAAAGTGCTACGATTTCCCGAATATCCAGTCAAAGGCGGAAACTACGTTTTTTTTTCAGGAGGACGAAGATCCAGGTAGTTTCGAGGGTGCTCACTCCTGATTGTCAGAAGAAGGGGCCTGTTTCGGTTTCATCTTCGTTTGAGCCATCTTCACGTTTTCCCCTTTTGAATCAAGTCAACGCATCCAAGGAAAGGCATCCCTGGTCAAAGCGGCTTAACGGGATTTCTCAGCGCGTCGAAGAGGGTCCAGAGCTGGCCAAGCCCGGGCTTCGTCTGAAACCTGAGCACACAATAGCACACACACTCTCGGCGCGTGTCACACATTAAATCAGGGGATGGCGCGTCCCCGCCAGGCATCGTTGGAAGCTCAGCCCCCAAAAGAAGCTAAGGCTTAGAGAACTCCTGCTAGCACAGCTAGCTTTCGTGAAAAACCGCCCAGTTTCAAGCGAAGGCCCCATTCTTTATTGAGCGAAGGGCTCAGCGCTCAGCAAGGCATCATTGCTTACGGTGTGCAAGCCGGAGTAAAAGCGGTGCATGGATTGGGCAATAGCAAAGAGTCTCGACTTGCGGTTTGCCACCTCAAACTGGGTTTCAAAAAAAAGTAAAGTCCAGGAATTCAGGGAGAGGTAATGAATGCTATTCCTTCCATCCAAGAGCCAGCAATTGGCAAAGCAACAAACAAAACAACTTGCTTTCTCGGTACTCACCTGTTTCAAGCAGCGCCGGTTTGACACCAGCTGATTTGTTGTTCTACTCGGTTGTAACGGTTGATATGGGCCTTAAAATAACATAACAAAACCATACAACGTGTGGGATCCAACAACGACGGAAAACAATGTGATTCCGTGCTGAGAACCAGCAAGACAAACGCACCGTTGCACTAGGGGATGTTGACCCGGGATTGCTGATTTTCCTGAGTACACGCCAAGGGGGATGGGTATGTTGTGTGTTTTCCCCAGGCTCCTGATCTACCTAGTGCTTTCTCGCAGCACTAGGGTCGCTGGTCGCAACTGGGATCCAGCAACGCAAAGCGGGTTGCCGTTTGTTCTTTGGCTTGTCCAGGTCGGACTTGCCTCATTCATGCTTGCTGATGTTGATAACCGAAACAGCCCACATCAGCACATCAGCGCAACTCCGTGCCAAAAAGCGAGCAAAGCAAGTTTGAGAGTACCCCCCTTTAGGCGCCATAGCCATACCCGCGGCTGTGTTTTTTTGGGTTTAAACACCTTCAAGCATGGCTCGTGCAAGTAAAACCCTAGGTCTGGCCTGATGTCCAGGAACTTACATAAAGTGAGTTTTAAAGAGAGGCAGGGGCAGCGCAGCCCAGTTGCCGAAAGATAAAAAGGCTCACCTTTTGGGGGCCATGGCTAAAACTTGACCAACATGAAAAGGTTTCCAGGTACAACATCAATAACATCAACGTCTTGAAGTAGGGCCCCCCTGAAAAATGTAGCTTCCCTCAGGTTTCCGCCTTAACCCCCCCCCAGAAGAGGCTAGCTTTGGAGTGGTCTTCTATTCGCCTGGAGACTGCTCGCACATGGCGCAGGAGGCGAAGGAGAAGGTCACCGTGAGGTTGGGCTTTGGCCCCTGCACTTGTGCCTCCTCTTCGGCCTCCAAGACCCCATCCTTAGGTTCGAATCACTCAGCGAAAAATCGCGTTCTGGCCTCACGCTGGCTCGAATTCGCCAGAAAGGTCTGAACTGGCAACTACCACTACGAGTGTCTTCCCCAAAAAGTTTTGAGCAGAACTCAGGGAGTAAGTTTGGATGATACCAAATTGGGGAGGGGAAACGTTTCCCAAACCTGGTTCACGGCCCATAGTACAAGAGGTATACCGGAGGTCCGAACAATCTAAAGTGCTTATCGGTTCCACTACCCCCAATCCGGGGGAGGGTATGAGGGGTATATACCCATTGTAAAGCGGCTATATATGATGTATATAGAAATATTGGCCGTGTATCCCATGAACTCTCCGGAGGTCTGGGGACAGTGGGCATCGCAGAGTCCTCCACCCGCCAATTGCCCGGTGCCCTCCTCCTTTATGGATGTGTACCTCCAGCCCCCCCCCGGTAAAAACGTGGGGGTGCTTCTAAAATCTCCCATGGCCGCAATCCAAGGTTTCCAAAGCCTTGGCCCTTGAGAGGGGTGGGGGTTCAGGGACAGCTTGGGCGTTCAAGCGAACGAGCGGCGTGCCCGACCAACCCAAGAGCAGAAACCCCCTCTTCTTTCAGTCCGTGCTCTTGGATGTTTTATGGCGGGTATTGGCGGGTATGGAGGAAAACAACTTGCTTTTGGCGCTTGACTAAACAAACTGATGGAGAGACCCCCACAAGAAGTTTGCCGACCTAAGGGGTGCCGCTGAACAAGGGGGGGCCCCTCAGGACTCTGCCCTGCGACGCATGACTGAGTAAATTTCAAGAAGACATCCTCAAATTGACCCTCTAAATGGGTCCTGAAACAGAGATCCCCTGTGCCGTTTCAGTACTGCAGGCTCTTTTAGTATAGGAACATAAAAACCATATTATTTGGCTGCTAAAATGGCCGTCCAAAAAAAAGGTACAAAGTCCATGAAATGGGTGGCTCTTTTTTGAGGGCATCATTTTTGTGGTTGCAACGGGAGACCAAAAAAATAACCTTCTTGTTGGCAGGCGCCAAACACCAAAATATGTATCAAATGAATTCAAGGGAGTCAACAAAGACATGATTTGACCATGGGTCAAAATCCAAATCGTACCCCGAGTGAACATCCCAATCCCCACTCAAATAGGTTCTATAATGGGTGGTGAATTCACCTACCAACCAAAATGGGATCCCAAAACGGTTTCGACCACCACAGCCATTTGGGTATGGGTCAAAATTGAACCAGCAGGAAATGGACCGCAGGTTTTAGTCCTTGGTTCCATTTACCAGGGCTCCACTTGCGTGCTGTAGATCCCTCAGCAACAAGTTTAGCTTTTTGGTTAAAGGAAATATGAGTGGAATCCAAACAGTTAACGTCTAGAGATCCAACCGAATAGCAGTAGAGCATTTGGGGTACCTATTTTCGACCCGCCCAATCTGTGCCAAAGCCGCGATGGCGGAGACCACCGCTCTGGCGAACTTCTTCGGCTCGGACAGCGATGGGAGCTTCAGCTCGGGCTCGTTCACCACAATGAAGTACTTGATGGCCGGGTGGTAGCTACCTCATAGGTCACTGGGTGCCCGGATTTGTGACTGTGCGTTTCGTTGGAATCCTGGAAACCCAAGGCGGCCTTGGCCAACAAAAAAATGACCATGCGGTCATTTACGGCTTCTTGACAACAGCTTGTCATTCGGCTTTCCAGGTACCTCACAGGTCACCGGAGTCGATGCAAAGATGCAAATGGAGTTGTGGCCGTGTTTTTTGGGTTGGAATCCTGAAACGGCCCCAGCAAGTTCAACATATTTCTCAGGGACAGCGTCTGGAAGCCAACGCGTTTGCGCCATACATATATATATATATATATATCCATGCAAACCACCAGTTTAGCAATATTTTGTCAGACTATTTCCACCAAATATCACACAAACACATCTACCAAGTCTCTTTTACAGGGCTGCCTGATAACTTTCGGATCCAGGGCGCGGACTGCGAGCAAAGTTGCAACCCGGTGGACTCTCTCAATGTTTGTCTGGTGCGTGATGTTTTTGAGGCTACGGCTGCTTTAAAAGGAAAACCGAAGGTTTCAACCTCCGATTCCTTCGAATTTTGAGGCAGGATGTCAATAACAACACCCGATCTTGGAGGGATGGCGCATCCGGATGTCCAAGCCGTGAAAGGGAGCAGCCTGAAGCTGGGCACAATTTACAGGGAAGCCCAAAAGCAGGAGCTCCCAAAATAGGGCTTTTACCGGTATGAGTTTCGGAAGTATGGAGGTGTGTATACCACATATAGGGTCTATACCGCCTATGTTTGTGGAATATAAGCATACCTCCAAAACCCATACCTAAAAATGCCAGGCTGTCCTCAGATCCCCTGCTAAAAGTGTCTTTTCGTGGGCCAACATGAAAGCCCCCCCCCCTATTGCAAACGTAAGGGGACGGCTTGAAGCCGCCAAGTGATACATGTCCTCCTGAAAAACCGCATGTCACCCCACAGGAAACTCGCTGCACATCCGAGCGCTTTTTGTCGCCCGGGGAAGGGGCAGCACCGGGCTGGACGAGCGGCGGTTGGCCTGGAGAAAGCCTTTCTCCAGGTTCCTGGGCGAACGCAAGCGGCGGATCTGGCGATGGGTTCTCATGAGTGGAATGACCCAAGTGGGAACAACGGGTGGTTTCCAACGGGTGGTTTCCAACTCGTGGTGTCCAACTGGTGGTTTCCAACGGGTGGTTTGCAACGGTTTCCAACTATAGGGTAATCGTTCGGTTGTTCCCTATAGATAATCCAACTGGTGGTTTCCTGGAAGGAAGGGTTATTCCCAACACCCAGAAGGGTCATTCGGGCACCAGCAAGTAATCTCTTTGGGACATTGAAAGGGACATCACCCCCAAGTGAGTCTCGCTTTTTCATTGCGACCTTGGCACGTTGGGAAGCCAAAGGAAAAGCAAAGGCTCAAAAAGCAGGCAATCTAGGTCTGGCACCTCCCCTGACGTCAACCTGTGATGCAAAACAAGACAGATGCCAAGGCACAAGTCACGTCACGGTAACCCCGGATTGGGCAGAACCCCTGCCCTGGTTGAGTGTGTGCGTCCCCTTTCACTGGGAATCCAGGTCGCTTTTGGGGCCAACCCCCCCCCCCAACTGGGCGGCTTCTTGTTTCAGATGCAGGGAAGTTCTCGGCGGTGTCTGGATATCGCGAACAGTGCCCGCCTGATCTGATCATTTCCCCACATGCAAAACTCTTGCAATTCAATTCAGACATCACCAACTCACTTCCTGAGTGGATCGGCCAAAATGGGCCAAGCGAAAAAGTTCAAAGTCCAGGAAATCCCTGAGTGAGCCAAAGAACCATGGGTGAAAACCGTCGGATACATCAAAACCCGAGATTGCTGTCCAATGCAAACCACTGCTCCTGTGGCGCCCCTTCTCCTGAAACCTGTTCAAAGATCTTTGATCTGACCTGAGGCTAGATAGAAACTAAACTGAAGAAATCTGCCAGCAAAGTGCTTGAAGTGTTCGAATGGGACAGGTGAGTCTAACCCCCCTTCCCCTTAAGGCCGTTTTTGCTGTTTCCTCCAATCAAGATCTTAGACAATAAGACTGCAAATTAAGGTCTCATTGTAAATAGGGGAGGAGGGTTGGAATCCGATGAACTGACGTGGCCTCAAAGGGAAACATAGTGCCGGGCCTCTCTTCACGTTTTTTCATGTGTGCTGCACAGCTCTGTTCATTAGACTTGCGAATTTGCAGATCCTACTGCAGCTAGCCCTTGATTGGCTGCTTGGACTGGTGATTTTTGGTGTCAGCAAGCAGGGGTTCACACGGGTCCCACACGCCACCCATGCATGCAAATCAAGACAATCAAAAGGGTGGCTGCACATATGTATAGTTGGGATTGTCCCAGATGGCCAAGGTAAATCGAATGAAACCAATCTACTCCAGTGCCATCTTTTGCCTAACCAAACCTACTGTAATCTTGGCTGATAATAGGATCCCAGCACAAAAAACTAGTTTCTTGCCTTAGTCGAAAGCAAAGGGGACCCCGAAAAAACACAAAAACAAATCAACAAAATAACTAATTCTGGGGCAGTCATAAGGCAACGAAAAAAATCGGGGAGACGATTCATCGCCGGGATTCTGGGCATAGGCCTTCTTGACGCCCTCTGCGCAGGAGAAGTCCCCGCTGCCTTTGCATGGCGGAGTGGCCTCAGCTCGAGCACTTGCCCGAACCAACCCAGGCCTTGTGAGTCGCCATGCTTCCATTTCAATATGTCCAGTAGTGATAGATTCTCTTTGAAACCAAGACGGGAACATAAAACAAGAGAAGAACATGTTAAGAACACTTTAGCATTCGCCCCTGATGCGGGGCCAACCAACCGGTTTGACCATAGAAAACAGGTCACACTTTGTCTAAGCCCTCAGAACGGATAGTGGACCTATCTGCTGGGCGGGGTTACCCATGCTTCCCACATCGAAAGCATCCTGAGTTCATGGACTTTGGACTTTTCGGGAAGGCCATCTGTGTAACCATGGCCAGGTATTCAGCTTTATTGATCAGTTTTTAAGTGGATTGGCCAACAAAATCGCAAACTTGTTCTTCGCCCACTCATCTCACTTGCCCCTTAGGGACAAAAGGTGATCACCTTTGGGAACCTTGACTAAAGATGGGCCGGCCACATCAGGGAAACTGAAAGGTTGAGTTAGATCCGGTCGATTCGGTCGATTCGGTCGATTCTCCCAGGATCTCAGCACCCCAATGTTTGGGGTGGCCTGGAGTTTGGGCCAAAGTTGACTGTCTAGGGCACAGGGTTCCCTATATGTCTTTAAACAATAACTAGGTTCTCAAGTAGAGAGGTTTGACTAAGGGTACCCTTTTTCTGTAGTCTATTTTAGTAGGGGAACCCTCCCCCAAAAAAGGGTAAAAGGGCACTACTGGGGGACCTAGTTAACCCACCCCAAAGGATACTCACTTAAACCGGGGGTAGGCTCCCTCAGATGAACATCGAAGCTCCCAAAAGGCCACTGTAAATGGAACCACGTCTTCCAAGGGGTTCTGGGAGCTTGGTTTTGAAGGGAAACCGAACGAAACTTGATAACACTTTGTTTGGTAGTTCCCTAAGAGACGGGCCACCTACCCCCCAAACACCCCCACCCATTGAGAAAAAACAAAACCGATAATTGTTGGAAGTGCGCTTGGAGGTGCGCTTGGAGGTGGTGGCGTGCTTGGGTCCTAAGAAAAGTTCTATAATCTTAGCTATACAACCCCAGCTATCGCAGCAAAACCAACTTGTGTTGAAAGACCTGAAAGCACTTGGGAGCACCATGCCCTTTTGTTGGCAGCCCCTAAAACTGTACAGAACAAACAAACCAACCAAAACAACTAAAAACAAGTTGCCAACAACAGCGAGTTGCCGACAAACCATGTCGGCCTTCGGCCTTCGCCAAGGCACGAAGGCCTTGTCTCCCATGCCCGGGATCACGTGGAGCCCTAAACTCCAGGCGTGGTCCAAAAACTTCTCGTGCGACAGCTGAGGGTCGTTGCCATAGAGCCGCACCTGAGAACGTCAGGATCAGAAGCACCATCATCTGAGTACTGGTAATTGCCTATGTCATGGAGCCCCGGGGGGGGGGAGGAAGGGCATGGGGGAGGGAGCCCAAATCTCCCCACCCCACCCCGGCCCCGAGATTGTTGAAACCATACTAAATATGGCGCCACTTGCTCGGGTTTGGTTGTGGCTCGCCAGTTCATCACCCACCAAAATGAATCCTCACTGTGCAAAAAGGCTGTGCTGATTTGAGTGCCTGGAAAAAGTGAGGAAACCTAGACTAAACTGATAAGAAACCGGTTCGTTCCTTCGCTAAGGCGGTGATGAAGCCAACTCAATGGTGTCGTTGGCCCCCCTCAACCGTGACATATAAACGAAGAGAGAGAGAGAGAGAGAGAGAGAGAGATATATATATATGTATATATATATATGTGAATACACTATGTACATAAGCAATTGTTTCCTAAAACCAAACATGACGAATATAACAAGAACAAACACTTTTCAGGCCCTTCTCAGCCCCTTCTTAGTCATAGGGGCCCAATAGACAACGCTGCGCATCAATCAGCAAAACCGGTACGGGCCCATTCAAACGCGATACCCGGGCAATACTGTCTGTTGCACCTGTGGCTGATTAAGACATGCTTGAGTCACTCGAACATGTGACCTCCAGATATGCTTCAGGTCAGGCAGACACGCACCGTACTTCTGCAATTAAGAAAGCGCTCGAAAAGACCATGGTGATGTCGAAAACGGATTCATAAACCTGGCGCATGATGAAGGGGGTGGGTAAAAGCAAAAGATCCCCTCTCAAAGGGGGCACCCTCACAAAACAAACAAGCAAACAGAACAACAAACAAGCAAGCACGCAAGCACGCAAGCACGCAAGCAAGCAAGCAAGCAGGCAGGCAGGCAAGCAGACAGAGACAAACGAACAATCAGAGAAACTAAAAGCAACCAAACCAAACCAAACCAAGCCTCACAAAGAAGCTTCTCCCGAGGCCCCGGGCGGTATTTGCGCCCAGGCTTTTGATGACTCGGAGATCTGCACGACCAGAGTCGCCCCACATGGCCTCCGCAGAGTCACAAAAGTAGTCATAGTGCCTCGAGCGCTCGGAGCACTCGCCACTCGCAGCTCCGATTTTGCTTTTGGCCGTGGGTGTCAAAATAGGGTAACCCCAAAATGGGACCCTGGCAATAGAAAAGTAGAGTAAAACCTGCGGTCCCCGGGTGACTTGATTTTGACCCATACCCATTTCCAAAAAAACAGGCAACATACGGTGGGACGAAATCCATTTCGCACCACCATTCAGAATCCCTGGAATGTTGATTCCCCTGCAAATACCAACAAACAAGGGTTCCCATTTGGTTCAAAGTGGTGCAGGATTCTGTCCATCCACAGTAGGGACCTCCATTTGCTTAAGTCCCATGGGGAAAAAAACAACATATGTCCAGTAGTGATAGGCTCGCTTTAAAACCAACATACTTGGATGTTCGGCCAAGTAAGCCACCTGGGATATTTCACCCAATGACCGGGTTGACTCCAATTGAGGCTTATAAGCGGGTTATAATCTCGGATACCAACAACCCACAACCCAAGCAACCCTGAAATGATTCGATTCCGCTGTAAACACCAACCAACAATGGTTCATGGTTTCCAAGTGGTGCCGGATTTCGTCCATCCACAGTAGGGAGTATATGTCCGTTGCCCGGTCTTCCTTCGCAGGCATAAACTCGGTTGCTTTCTGCTCCCCTGTTAAAAGTTTTTAACTTTTAGTGGTTTACTGGAAACCCCATTGGTTGGCAAAAAGCTAAAGTCCTAACATCCAAGCAAAATGTACCAAAGTAAACATAGGGGTCTTCTTAAATGGAAAATGGGGAAGCCCAGGAAGCCTGAGGTTCCGATTTTCGTAGGGGAAAGAATGATCAAGCCCATCGCTAGGACATTGGTAAACGGTGCCCTTTTGGTTTCCCACCTGCCTGTCCCCTCGCAAAAACCGTTTGCATTGTAAGGTTGGCTAAAACATGAAAGATCAGAACTTCTGATGTTTGGTGTACAGAGTTGGGTTGGGGTCAAAGCTTTGGGGGGGGGGCAGACGCACCCCCCCACCTGGTTACTGTCTTTTTGGGCATTTTCCCACCCACTGTCTTTTTGGGCATTTTCGCACCCACTGTCTTTTTGGGTATTTTCCCTGTGTATTTGTCCAATGCAGTCTGGAAGGCACAGCCCTTTCCCAACAGCAGTTTGTTCTATCAACTTTCTGGGCGTCTCCATGTCCGAGGCGCTTGTTCTTCGCCGGTGATGTGAAGGGCGAGGGTCCATAGCTCACGCCTTTCCTGGGTCTCACAAAAACGGCTATGGCTCAAAAGGTGACGCCCTTGGGGCTAAGCTGCTAGGTTGACTGGCGACAAGCTTAAGCTTGAGTCTTGAGTAAAGTGAAGCAACAAACCCGGGCTGCCCTCAGATCCCCTGCTAAAGGTTTGCCTTTTAGTGAGTTGAATGAAAACTCCCACTACAGACACTAAAACTTCAAAAGCCAAGGGGATGGCTGGGAGCCACCAAGAAACCACAAACAAAAGCCTTCAAGATCGACTTAGCGAGACATTGCCAAGCGTCATGAGTGTCTTCTCGGCTTTTGCCGGAAGCAGGCGCCGCTTCATCTGTATCAGTTGCAAGGTGTTGTCCTCCATCTCTGCACAACTGTCCTTACTCATGTCCAAAGCCAAAACAAGTCTGAACTGCCAGGTGGAGAGAAAACGAAGAAACTTGCTTGCCATTGCGCTGCGCTACCGTTTAGATTTGATCATCTTTACTTGCTACACGCTGGGCTCAAATCAAAAAGCGCTACAGCTTCCCTGCTTCCAGGTCCTTGTTCTTTGTGGCCAACCTGCCTTACTACCATCCCCCCCCTCCGCTGCAAATCAACGGAAGGAACCCTGCAAAAGGTGGGTAAAAAGAGGAAACCAAAGGCCTCAGACAGAAAAGGACCTGAACACCTTTTGACCCTTTGATCATGGCTTTGTGCGTCGCCTTACTTTGCCGACATCTGGAATCTGGATACTGTAAAAATATGCTGTTCAGATTCTGTTTCAGATTTAGTCTACCCTAGAACAAAGAACGTGAGAAGACTCCGGCTAAGATTCAGAGTCCACCGCGCAGTCGATAAATGCCTGGGTCTCATCCAGTGAGGCAGCAATGCCCACCAGCAATGCGAACAAAGCGATGCACTTTGGCATGGCTTGGCCGAGCAGGGTCATTCTCGGCATTTCTCTAGGACATATCTCAAATTTGGGCCAAACAATGCGGCAAATAGTCCAAATAGATGTTCAACCATTTCCGTAGGTAGGTTATGACCCCGGTTATAGCTGGGTTCATCGTCCCCTTACAACCATGGTTATATAAGTTGTAACCTACTTACCTGACGTTGGCTAAACACCCAGCAACGCCTCCCCCCCCCGCCAAATTCCAATCATTTAGTGACTTTAGTGGAATCGCCTCAGCCCCAAGCAGGCCTGCACAGGGTCCGACCCCAAAGCTAGCTCTAGAGGACTCGCAAAAGGCGACCCCTGAAAAATGTGAATTGTAGCGACGGCAGGCTCACGTTGGGGAAACTTGACTGAGGCACGTCCAACAACACTAACCTGAACTAGTAGGACCCAACATGAGGCGTGTCTTTGTTTTGAGGGTACCCCCCCTTTATGGGGGGGGGGAACCAAACGGACCACCACCATTTTGGGGCATCCCCTACAAGAAGACATACCCAATATTGATGCAGAGACACTGGACAGGTGGTCACGGGCCTTGATTGTTTGTACACCCCCAAACCTTTTTCGGCACTGTTACCCTTCCAACTTGATGGTAAATACCTCCCTGAGATACATGCAATTCCCCACAAGTCAGAGTCGGATCATATGGATATGGAACAAAATGGGAGCGGGGCGCCAACAAAAACATGCGGCTGTCCTTTTTGCTTCCCTTCGAATCAAGGTGAAAACAGGGTACTTTCAAAAAGCGCACGCGCATACGAATACCAAACAATGTTCGGTCAGTGACAATGATGCCCTTTACCCCTCACACGGTTTTTGGATAAGCTATGGTTTGCCCTGTTGATAAAGGACACCCCTTGATACTCACTTTAAATGTCACCACCGGAAGTTGACGCAGGACTACTCAACACCTTGTCCGTTGCTCCTGCCCCCTGTTTATGAGGCTTGTCTCATGAAGGCGAGTTGCCCCAGGGCCCTGATTCATTCATGAGCCAGGCGTCCCTCACTTTGCCAGTTCATAAAATCCGGGACAAGACTCAGGCTCCGGGTGCGGAGGTGGGCTGTTTGTCTATGTGCATGCGTGTGTGTTTTCTTTTGGCGGGTCAGCAGAACAATGTGAAGGCAGCGGAAAATTGGACAAGCAACCTATAGAACATGTGTACGTCCTGGCAAACCCAGGCTCAAACACTACAGTATGGGAGCATTGCTTGGGATACTGGTCCAGGTGTTTTTTTCTTGGTCAGACTCCTGTGAAAACGAATCGAGCACTGGTCGCTGGCAAAAAGGAAGCCAAACAAAGGAAGCAAAAAGATGAGGCAAAAGCTTGGGACTCCAAGCGTCACTTTCTCTAGTTCCCGGGGGGTAGGGATCGGATTGCCATACTGATCATTGTAGGGTACCTACCCAAGGAACAAAATCCATTCCAAGACTTCAAGGGAAGGTCCAATGGAGGGGGTTCTCTAAGCCTTTCCTGAGGAACCCTAAGCCCGAAGGAACCCGAAAGAGGCGCTCAACTACTCACCCCCCGTGGCGTAATTACCTACCCCTTAGCTTGCTGGTGCTCAGGGAATGACCGAGACCGGGTGTTGAGAATGAACCGCCAGGGGTTTCTTTAAAGGAAGCCACCAGTTGGATGGTTGTTCTTGGGGTCATTCCAATTCTCCTTCGCCGCTCGATCTTCGCAAATAGAGAGGACGGGGTCCCACGCGCAGCGATGGAAGAGAATCCACGTCCAGCGCGCCGCCTTGCTGCCTAAAGAAATGCCAAGCGACGGGGCCATGGGGGGTACTCCTTTCGAAAGGGGCACCCCCCATATGGCTGTGGGCCCAAAATATGTACCCAAAATGGAACCCTGGTAAATTGAAACATGGACCAAAACCTGCGGTCCGCCGGTGGTTTAATTTTGACCCATACCCATATGGCTGTGATTTTACCTAAATGATGTCCACCCAAGAATCCCTAATTCAAATTCGTTCCCATGCTAATAAAAACAGCGGTTTATTCATCCGGGGTCAACAGAAAAAGGGGCTCCCTGCAGTTCGGCCACTCCGGTTGTGTTGGACATATTCCAAGTGAAACTACCTCACAAACAGCACCCTCCGAAAATGGCACGAACCAGTCTTCAGGCATCCTCCTTCCACAAAACCCAGTAAGGGGACTAACATGAACTAACTGGTTGTTGAACAGAACGATGTCCGAAATCGGGATCAAGCCTTAACCATTTTTGAACCAAGTGGAACTGCAGCTTAACGGAAGGAACATGAAGGAACCCAGAAGATCAGAAGTGTCCTTTCCCCAATTGAAGGGATGCAGGGAAGACCCAACTAGATTCCTCACATCACATTCGGGTATAACAACTGGAGAGTGGATCGGTTTCAAAGTGAGGGTCAACCCAAGCCGAAGACCAGGAAATGCATGGCCCAATCGACCCCTTCTGCCAGGAAAAAAGAACCTGCCTCTGCCTCAGTGAATCGGAAACAGTGCAGACTTCTACCAAACTAACAGAGTCTTCCCCCAAAAGCAAAACGTCGTACAAGTCAGGAGGCAAACGATTCCATGTTTCGGCTGCCAGAGTCTCAAACCCGGAATAACTGAACAACTGGGCCTGGAAGGCTGGAAACATGAACCGCTTCCATCAGAGCAGCGCCCAAAAACAAGAGGAGAAAGGGGTGAAACTCGGATCGGTAGTCTTCCCTATCCTTCACTCGGCCCGGTGAATCTCAACGGAAAGTGAAAAACCGCTCGGTCCACAAACGCCCAGGAAAAGCAACATGAACACATCCAAACCACCTGTCAATCTCAACCCGACTGAAACCCCCCTCCAATTGGAAATCACCCCGCTGGTCCAGAAAAACATGTGGCGGCTTCTTTCACTTGGCCCACATACACAAATCGTTGTCTAGGATTATTCATCTTTCATATTGCCTCTACCCTGAAGCACACAATCGTCTTGGTGGCGACCAAGGCCCTGGTCATTCCTTGCAGGTTGGGAGCAACCCTGCACGACCGGGTGGCCCGTGTGCCGTCGCATGTGTTTAGTGCAAGCGTCAAAATTTTCAAACGCGCATATAATATAATATATATATATATGTATATGTATATGTATATATATATATATGATTATATGTATATATATATATATGATTATATATATATATAAACATGCTTGACCAAACAACATGTTGATATATATATATATATATATATATATATATGTGCATTGAGTAGCATAAAATGCATACAGGCATGCACGCACGCCCGTTCGTAAGTAGTCATCGGTCTCCAAACGCTTGCGAGAAGCTTGCGTGGCAAATGTCTGCTCTCTGGATTCCACCCATGAATTGCCCAAAGTACTGCTCTAGGAGATTTATTAACAGAAAACTAAATTTTGCTCACTGAACAAACATGCCAACGCTCACTTGCCCAAAGGATCTGGACACAAAAGCTTCACCTTTGGGAGCCTTGACTGAACACAGGCCACAACAGGACAAAAGGGTCAAAAGGGTCGGCTTTGGGCAAGTGAGAACAACTTCGCTCGCCCATCCTCGACGGCCTTTTTTTTACAGCGTCAGTGACGTGTCGTGGCGCCCGGACTCGCTGTGCCGCCCGGCCCTGAACACTAGGGAATGCAAAAAGCAGGGGAAAACAATTGGGTACGCTGTGGCTAATAAAGTGGTACTCAAAATGGCACCTTGGTAACGGAAACAGAGACTGTAACCTGCGCAACCCTAGCTGATTGCTTTTGAGCCTACGAGTGTGTCAAATAGGGGGGCCAACAAATTTCCCAGTGAATCAAGCTGAAAAGGGCACCCTCAAAAAAAACCCACACCCCCAATTGCTGTCAATTGGGACTTGCTCTTGGTGCGTATGCGGAACCCCTCCGAAACAAGGCTGGACCTGCCCTGAACTTCTGGATTTTGCCACTCAAATGGCTTTTTGAAAAGTAGTTTGAGCATATCTTGGAAAGTGAGTTGAAGTTCCCCCGTGTTCAGTTCGCCACGTCTGCAAAACACCGCGGCTCGGCTCCGTGGCTTTCCACGGGCTTCGGAGCGCGGCGTGTTCGCTCGGCGTGGGCTTTTCCTTCTGCATGTGTCCACCTGAGGCGAGCTTGTGGGGGGGGGGAGCACCGGTCCGGTTGCCCCAGGTCGCCCAGGCTGGCCCCATGGACGTAGGGCTGGTCAAGCCGAGTGGTAGTTGTGACCCGAAAGGAAGCCCAGACTCTGTAAAACCCGAGGGATCGAAGCGATTTTTGGAGGGGAACCCACTGAGCAAAAAGGAGTGGAAAGGTCGAAGTGGAAAAAATCGTCGCTGGGAAAGTAACGTATTTCCTAGAACTTGGCGCCAAGGGCGTGTGCGTGTCTCTTCGACTTAGCCCCGTTGGCTTTGTCCAGCTGGAATGGATTCCAAGAAGTAAACCTGGGGCCGTGACTCTGTGAGTCTGGCTTATGTTGGGGGGGGGGGGCTGCCTTGAGGGTTAAGCTTGCGGATCACACAAGGGCTTCCCCTTCTGGGCCAAGGGGATGAGTCGTAAGGGCAAACCCCTTGCGGGACTACTTAGCTGGGGATATGGGGGGTTGATCAATATTCCTGCCCCTCAACATGACCATATTTATATATATATATATATACACATGTATATGTGGGTATCTTATCCCATTTAGTCGGACATATCGTCTCTGTAGTGGTTTCCTAAGAAGCCCTGGAATGATGATTACCCCGATACCCAACAAGCAACGGTTCCCATGCATTTCACGGGGGTTTTGTCCATCCACAGTCTAGGTCCTCCAGCATCTATTATAGTAGGGGAACCCTCCCCCAAAAAAAGGGTGAGAAAGGGCACAACTGGCGGACCTAGACAGTATAAACACTTCCTAAGGAGGTTGGACATCCAAAAGGCAGAGATTCCCAGAGCCCGCCTGCCTTGAATTGACGGCGTGCCTCGCGCACAGCGATCGGTGCCTTGGAGTGGCAAGGTCTCGTAGGGTTCCCTTGCTTACCCTTCCTCCCACGTTGCCATGGCACCTGCGGGAGGGTACCTGGATTAGTTTCCTCTCGAAGGGACCCCTGGTGAGGTGCCATGTTAGTGGGACCAAATTCAGCATACCTCAGTGAGAGAGCAAATCGAAATTGAGCTACGAATCCGCATGTAAAACCCTTCGAGGGCTCCCGGCTATGCTTAGGCAAACGAATTATATAAATGCAAGTAACATTGGTTGCCTACTTTTCTGCCACTGGAAGCCTGCCCCATAAACCTCTAGGGGGCTCTGCGTGGACCTCAAGAGTTGGGTATATGAGAGGCCCGCTACAACAAAGTTCCAACTTGTCAACTCAAATAAGCACATCTCAAAATAGGCGACCCCCAGATATGCTTACCAAAACAACCAAAAGGGGACCATTAAGCAAACAAAAGGTGAACATTGTTTAGGTGTAGATTCCTGTCCAGCAACCACTTTTGATGTGGCTCTCGCTTAATCAAACTTCCAGTCCCGTGACCCGTCGCCTGTTCTGCAAACCGTGTGGTGACTTCCGCTTTTCACCCGAGCGGCTTTCGTGGAGTCACTTGCAGCACCCGCCCTGCTGCACGGGGCGGCCGGCGCCGATGGTCGTGCTGCCGGCGCCGCTCTTCGCCTCGCCCGAAGCTGGCGACGCCCAACACATGGGTGTGGGTCAAAACTAGGCACCCGCAATTGAACCCTGGGAAATGGCAACAAGGACTAACGGCTGCGGTCCCAGTAGTCTAATTTTGACCCATACTGGGAATGACCTCTAACCAACCCCGATGTGGTTTGCTTTCAGGGAAGCCCCCAAACCGGTCAATTCCCAAACTCGCAAGGAAAGGTCATTCCCTACTGAGCAGCCGCAAGAGACGGGATTGCAAGGGCGGAGTCTACTCAACTGGGTCTATGCCTTGCAAGTGCGATAGGTAGGGAATGACCGAGACCGGGTGTTGCGAATGAACCGGTTTTGGGGATGCTTTCAGAGGAAACCAACTCGGGAAGGGATTTTTTCTTCAGGGTCATTCCCTTCCTATCGACTGAAGTCTGGGTCCAAGACCAAAGCTGCCCCCCCAAGCCCCCCACCCCCAAGCCCCCCCCGCGAGCAAGGGCCTCAAGCTGCCGTGATTTTGGCGCATCGGCTTGGCCCATTGGCCCATTGGCCCATTGGCAGGTACTGGACCAGTGCTGGACAACTGAAGTCTGAGGTCCAACACCAAAACAAAAACGTGGGCGCATTGGCTTCTCGGTCTCAGTCTGTCTGATTCTATCTGTCTGTCTCTCTGTCTCTCTGTCACTGAAGTCTCGCTCCCACCGCCCGCGCCTGGGGCTGGGAGGCGACGCGCTGCTTGATCTCGCGGGCCATGGTCTGAAAGGCCTTCGCGTCTTCAAACACGGAGGGCCGATATGGCTAGCTCGTCTTTTTCCGGGGGGTCTCCCTCCGTCTTCCTTCGCCGGGCTGTCCTCAGATCCCCTGCTAAAGGCTAACTTTTGTTGGGTTAAATGGAACCCCCCACTAAAGCCCAAAAAGGCTAAAAGGCTAAGGGAATGGTTGGGAGCCACCAAGTTCAGGTTTCCCTTTAAAGCCAACAAAGGGCTGCCCTGAAAAAACCAAGGGACCCAAATGGCCATGAGTTTTAGCTAGGGACCGTTTGGTGGACATCATGTTTAGGGATTCATGTCCACCAATCACTTTTTAGGTGGTTCGCTGTTAAATGTCTATCCAAATTGGCTCCCCTTGCAAGGGGTCCCAGAATGTTATTTTCTTCAATAGGATCCAGCAACTTGAAACTCTTGTAGTGGACATCTAGTGACCCCTGCTTTATCACCTGATTCAGAGCCATAGCCAAGGAGCCATTGCAACCCAAAGTTCACTCTTGGTGACAATTCACGGCCATGAAGGACAATTGAGGCTGTGGCTCTTGCTGACTCCAAGGCTCTGAATCAGTAGCATTCCGACAAGTTGGTCCCTATTCTCGACTAATAAAAAGTTGGAAGACTAATCAGTTTCACAGGCCCTGAACAATTTGAAAGGTGTGGGGAAAAGCGCACTTCAAAATGACATGTAGTAATGATTTCAACGATAAACAATTAGTAATGTGTTGTCTCCGATTCTCATTCCTCAGCGAGTCATCGGTCACCCCATTGGATGTACGTCGTTTGTGCAACATATGTGTCAGGGGCAAACAAAAATCAAGAAGTGACCAAAACCTTGCTTGTGGCATTGTCTGTCTTGGTGGATTGGGTGCGAATAAAGTCGGGCCGTTTTTCCCCCTCTTCGAGACATGCAATCCTCACTTGCTGAATGGGTTGGCCACAAAAAGTCCAAATATGTTACTTACCACTAACATGCTCTAACCAACAAGTTCAAAGTCAAGGAACTCGGGGAGTAAACTCGACAGTATTACCCACTCAACTAACATTGAACATGACTTCCTGCCATATTAGCGGCTAGCGAGTAAGGCTTAGAGAAACCTACGCGCCTTGCGGTGATCCTCGATTCACTGCCTTCTGTCTCCTATGACATACGCCATCCCGACAAACTGCCCCCTTGGTATCACAGAAAGGCGACCTACCCCACAACAACGAAACACACACACACACACATGGGCCATAAGGAGCGTGGCAGTCTTTTTCTGGCGGTCACTTCTCAGAACCAGTTGCCCCAGTATTCTGCCATTATCAAAGTCACCCCAAGTAGTAGACCAACCGGAAACAACAGCAGTTTCTGACTTTGATCACCATCAAAAACAGTCAAATAATGATGCCCAACCCCAGTTCCTGACTTTGACAACCAAAACCAGTTCGTCAACATCACGATCCAAACATCTTCAATCTTTACTATAATTTGCCAAAAGCTGAATTCAGGGATCCCCAAGTAAAGGACTTGCTAACATCATGGCTCATAGCCAACCATCCGCAATCTTTCTTTTTTTCCCAAAAAAAGTTCAGTGAGGCATCCCCAAGTAACGAACTTCCTACTGTGGATGGACGAAATCCTGCACCACTTTGAAACCATGGGAAACCACTGTTTGTTGGTATTTACAAGGGAATCAGACCATTTCAGGGTGTCTTAGGTGGTGCCTAAGAGGATTTCGCAACCAACCGGGTCTCACATCCCGTTGTTGCGGACCTGCTCCACGTTGTGGGCGTTCTTCGCGCTGGTCTCCATGAACTGGATCCCAAAGCTATCCGCCAGCTCCTCCCGCCAAGCGAACCCGTGGATTTGCCCCCCGAGAGGATTTTTAAGTTTTGGCCGTGGTCCTGGGACCACGTCCCCCCAAAACAACGGGGCACCCCCAACAAAAATGTGGAAGATGGTGTTTCCACGAATCCCCCCCTTTGGAAAAAAAAGGGCGAGATATCCGGTTTTCCCTGGTTTGGTCTGGTTGGCCTGCGGCAAGGTCTCAGTGTGTTTGTCTGGAACAAGCCCCCTAAGGGATTAGACATTATACAAAGAGTAAGGTAAATTAATCAATAAACAAACACATTGGTATACACATATATATATATAGATATGTGCATACATACGATGTAAGTTTCTATGCAAACACAATTATCGATGTTTGTGTTATATATATATATGTATATATCGAAAGGCATGCCATGCCATACTCGCGGTCCTTCGCCTCATCGTAGGACACCACCTTCTTGGAGGAGAGGTCGCACTTGTTGCCCACCAACAGCTTGTTCACCCCGTCGGCGGCATACTTGTCGATCTCCTTCAAGGTGTACCCTATCCGGTCGATGTCCTTTTTACACCCCCGTTTCAGCACTTGGGGTGTGGTACCTACGGGTTCTGCATACCAAGTCCCGATCGGACCCCCAGGGCAGTTAGCATGCCGAATCGAGGTAATTACAGCCGGCAGCTAGCATAGTTGAATATTTTTCAGGAAATGGATGGGCCGCAACTGAGGTTCCATGTGCTAGACTGCTACTCCCTATATGAGTTACATTTGTCATAAGCTTCTCACTTCCGAATAAGTGGATTGGCAACACAACGTCCGCACTTTGGGTTTGCCACTAAATCCGGGCACTCGATGGGGTCTCTGAATGAGCGGCCGAACAGAAACACATTGGTGTGCAACTAGAAGGTTGAACACCCCCACCACCAATGCAAAGGACAAATCAACTACTTGATGTGATGCAAAGCGGGTCATTCAGTTTGATATTGCGGCATTGTCGCATTTGTCACTTGTCACCCTTCTCGGTTGCATAATTCAATTCTGACCATTCTGACCTTTGAAGCGCTGCCACATGCGAAGGGTTTACCCTTGGCCTTGCGTCGCAGAATGAAGCCCCGAAACTACCAAACAACATGTGTTCCGCTACCAGCTGTGCAACCACAAGCTAAACCAACGCATTATCAACAAAAAGACTTGACCAATCTGAAAATCACTTCCGGAATAGACTGGCAACAAAGGTCCGAACGTTTGGGCAACCAAAATGGTCTTCCAGTGGCCAAAGTCCATGTAAGTCACGGCCAGATGTTGCAGAAGAAACGGGTCCTGGACCCAATGCTTCACGTTGTTGAAGGACTCCTTGTCCGTGACCTGGGGCGTGAAAGGAGGGTTGGGTTGCGAAGTACCATCGGGCTTGCTTGCAGCGTGCGTCGCCTGTGAGTCCAAATGAAACCGAAACGCCAAATTGTGCTGCAAGGCCAGCCTAGCGCAAAAGCAAAAAGGAAAGCCATCCCCAAAATAGAAAAACAAACCCAAGTCCTTCTGAACCACCGATGAACCACCGAATTCAAGCGGACGTGAATCCCGAAGTTTGATGTCCACCGCGGTAGGCCCTATGTTCAACCAAACTAAACAACAACTCAGCAGAGCTCAGAAACATTCAGAAACAACCGCCAGGCTTCTCAGGTGGCTCCAGGTGCCGTCCGAGCTGCATCGTAGACCACAATGATGCCTCACTTGCAACCAATGGAACCGGCCAGGTGACACCAAATTGGCCCAACTTGATAACTGAGAAGACCGAGATGCCATGGGCGCCCCGGTAGTAGCTGCTGGTGATGGTGCGAAATCGCTCCTGGCCGGCGGTGTCCCAAATCCTCAGCTGGTCTTGGCTCACCGGGACAAGCCTTGCTTGTGTGCAGGCAAGTGGGTGCAACGATGGCTCTAATTGGGGTTGGTCTTCTTGTGGCAAGAGCTACAACCTACTCGCTAACATGGTTCAACACCCAAGTGTTGCGTCAACCCTGCACCAAGGATCGCCAAAACTCAGGGATCCAGAATTCAAAGGTGGTCACCTGTTGCATCCTTTTCGGGCTATGTCTGAAATATGGACCAAAAAACCGAAACCGAAAGGTCAAAAGGTCGGCTCTGGACCAGTGAGAGAAGGATGTTGGTTCAACTACATTGGGTTAAGCAGGTTCCCACTGAAATCAGCTCTGCCATGTTTTGCCGTCAACCAATCCGGCCGAACTATGTACCAAGGCCCCCCCAGTAAATCACAAACGCCCAATTACATTGGTCCATGAAGGCTGTCTCTCTCTCTGTCTCTCCCTCCCTCCCCCCCTCACTTCCTCCCTCCCCCATCCGCAAGCAAATCTCGCTCGCCCCAGGGATGCGAAAGCGGACTTGTTCGGCCCGTCCAGCCAGACAGTGAGTGGATAAGCCTTTCCCAATTTGAATGACTTAAACGTGTCTTGTGTTGCTTTGGGCGCAACATTCCTCCGTTTCTTCCCTTGTTGATGACTCGGGGTCATCAGGGTCATCAGCATTTTGGCCGTTAAACCAAAGACGCGAACGGCTTTCAACCGGTTTCCCGTTTCACGATGGCCTTGTTCATTTGGGTCTCTGTGTTAGGGGACCCCCCTAAATGGCCTTGGTATTGCTTTTGGCTTCCCCTTCAAAACCGACCAACATGTGCTTTCCACTCTTCTTTGTGATTCACAAGGAAAATATACTGGAAAACCCTGCTCTTGTTCTTTTTTGTTGGGGGGGGGGGGGGGCGG
The DNA here is from genome assembly GCA_963377175.1 of Effrenium voratum. Classification (NCBI taxonomy): domain Eukaryota; class Dinophyceae; order Suessiales; family Symbiodiniaceae; genus Effrenium; species Effrenium voratum. The sequence continues at coordinate 439,977 of CAUJNA010001502.1, forward strand.
GGGAGCCTCTAAAAACACACACACACACACACACACACACACAGCACACGCGCGCGCGCGGCAGGTTTTTTTTTTTGGTTTTCTCAACGAGGCACTGCAGCTTGATGGTCTTGGAGTCCTGGTCCAAGGTCCGGATCTTGAAATCCACGCCGATGGTGCTGATGTAGCTCTCCTCGATGCGTGAACGAAAAACTTGCTGGTGCTCAGCAGAGAATGCATTCCCACATCCGCTACTGGGCACCAGCAAGAAACGGGTGGCGGTTGCGTGTCCCTCTTTTTGAGGTGTTACCCTTCATGTTGGCGGTCGAACGGGAAACCGAAAGGACAACCACAACTTTGGGCGGTCGACGCAGAATGGGCGTCATTTTTTCTGGGACCCCGGAAAAAATGGCGTCCCATTGGTTTCTTCGTCAAACCAACCAGAGAAGGCTAGCTTCGGATTAATCCGACTTCTGTCAAGGCCCCCAGTAAACTGAATAGATCGGTTTCCTACTGAAAGGGGAACCACCCTTGATTCGTCCTCCAGATCATTCCAAGGTCAACATTGTGGGTGCGTCCTAACAAAAGGCACCCAAGAAATGGGTTTCTTTTCTTTAGACATTCCCTAAGCAGCCCCAAAAAAGGCTAGCGAGCCCCAAAACACGATGGAAGTTGGGTCCGAAGGGAGTGACCATGATTGGAGTCACCGAGCCACAAGAGAAGCTCACCGGAAGGTTCCGGCCTTGAAACGTGCTTCACGACCCTGAAAAGCGACTAGTACTCACTTCTTGAGTGGATTGCCCGAAACAAGTCCAGGATTTGCTTCTGCCACTCAAATGGTCCAAGCCCAAACAGTTTCCAGTCCAGAAACTAACTCAGAGAGTGAGATTCGTCACCACTCAGAATCAGTGAATCAGCGCGTGTAAACCACCGTGGACGCAAACCAGCCCGGTGGCGCTAATTACCCCTCACTTTTGTGGGCTACAAGTAAACAAAAACAAAAAACAAACAACTACTGGATTCATCCGTGACCACTTCACCAAAGCACTTCTATGTGTGTGTGTACCATGTGGCTCTATCCTGGGAGGTTTGCCTATAGGTCCTTTGCTCACGTTCGCGGATTAATAGACCTGGCGGATTCAACATAGGGTAGTGTCTTTGCGTGTTGGTTACCCCCATAAGCATCAGAAAGCACCTTCCATTGAAGACAAGTCGGGGCTAGTTGCAAGTTGTTGTTTGAGGCCCAAATTCTGTTTTGACCCGCCCTGCTTGCCGGGCCCATAAACCCAAAGTTGAAACCGAGTTCGAAAAATTGGCTAGGGCTTCGAAAAGAGGACTCCCTTTTTGTTTGCGGGTTGAGCCCTTTGATGCCATGGACATCCCCCCAAAGACCCAAGGCGCCGTGTAGGTATCATCCGCGAAGCGCAGCAACAGGCAGGACTTGCCGACACCTACGTCCGTGCAGGTTTCCCAGGTGACAGTTCAACTCACTTCCGATCGGGATGGGCCAAAACAAGTCCAGGAACTGGTTTGTATCTACCGCTAAAATGGTTGAAGCCCCAAAAGTTTGAGGTTCAGGAACTCAGAGAGTGAGTCAATCTTGTTGGACTGGCTTTCAAGTAGTCTTCCCAAAGCATGGATGCGGACTCCGACATGTGCCCGAATGCCTTACTTGAAGCATACAGATCGCGTGGCATCCTGTCGTGTTGGACAGCTACCTTCAGTCTCAGTTGCCACTTGGGAACCAAAGGTGATGTTGAGGGGCCCACGAATGTTGACCTCATGTTAATCAACCCCAGTGTATTCATAGGGGGTCCCCTTCAAAAGTTATGATTCCCCACTACACCCAGGGACACCCCCTATTTGTTTATATATATATATATATATGTATACGCTGGGGTTGATTAATATGGGGTCAACATTCTTAACCAAACAAACGGGGGAATTTGTTTTTGGCAAGTGGGTCCTCCGGTACACCGCGGATTCGCCAAAAGCTCCCACTGCGTCACGTAAAAAGCTTGAGACCCCTCGGTCTGCCCAAGAGACCTGAACCACAGTCCCCTAGTGACAGATACCCCGGGCTCGGGAAACCAAAGGCCCAGCAAACCGCACCCGGCGCAACCGGCTCAACCGGCGGCGCCTGAGTCGCCGATGAGCAGCAGCTTGAAGAGATAGTCCTTCAGTGGCAGACTTAGGGACTGTGTCCAACCCTCGGTTGCTCTGAACCTCTGCAAAGACTTTAACTTTTGGGTTCAATGGAACACGCAAAAGATGTCAACCATCAAGTTAAAGTCTAAAGACCCAACCCAGTGGCAATCAAGAAGCTGACCTGGCGGCTGCAGTGGCTGTTCCATTCAACCTCTGGACTTCGTGGTTTCGCGGGTAGTGAAGCTGAGATTGACTGGGGTCGAGCTTGAACGTAAGCAAAGCAGCATGATGTAAAACCAAACATGTTTTTCCAGTCAAATGACAACTCCACAACACATTCCACATGGATGCTTGCTCTGTCTGAAACATGATTTCATCATAAGAAATATTCATCCCTTTGCGATTTCCTGCAGGGGGCCACAATACAATTGAGCTATTTGACCAGCTCAGCCAATTCCCAACATACAACAGGAACCCGTCCGCCAAAAGCCCTTCCGGCCACTGGCCTGTGACCATAACAGGCGGAAAATTGGGCTAAGGGTCTTATCGATCGATTAAATGTTTGGGTCTCACAATATGTCCTTTTGACCAACTCAGGGTGTGGTGGGACCGGGGACCGGGTTCTGCATTCGAATCCCCGATCGGACCCTTAGGGTAGAACAAACCTCAACCTAACCAAACTGTATGATCAACAGGGGGTGTTCCCCTCCAATAGTGATAAATCCCCAGTAAACCAGGCTGGGAGACCCTTGATACACTCGGGGTTAAGCCGAAGTTGACATTATCCAAAACTCTGCTTGCCTCTGGCCCTCTGCCTCTCGGTCTGATCGCCTCTCGGCCTCTCGGCCTCTCGGCCTCTCGGCGCGATCGACCCGGACCTCTGAGCCCCGCGCGTACTCGGGGGTCGCCATGGAAAAGGTCTCGGCGCGAGGTCCTGACGAACACCGAGGCATAGGCATGCGCACGCCCGTGTTCCTAATTCGAAGAAGCTGAAACAATCACCTCCATTTGCGTTTGTGTCCCCTGGGAAAAATAATAGATATGTCCAGTAGTGATAGATTCCTTTTAAAACCAACAGGGAAAAATAGTCTTGACCAAATGGAAGACAAAATTATCAAGTAAGGGAGCCTCTATGCATCTCAGCCGTTCACCTTCTTCGGATACCCTGCGATCCGTCCTGGAGCTGAAGACGGGATCGCGAATCGCGGCTTGGGCCAATGGCACAAAAGCGAGCAGCTTTTGCGCGGCCCGTTGGGCCCAGGAAAGGGAACCCAAGGACACCCCCCGAAACCGACACCCGATGGAGTTGCGTGTTTTTTAGCAAAGAAAGACACCGAATGGAAAACGATTCGGCGAAGGAGAGCGGAATCCATTCTAACATCATCTGCCCTGGTGAGCACCAAGTGATTCTTTCACATGCCTGGCGCATGGGTTGCAAACCCCAATGCCCCCATTGACCCGTCTTCAAGTGGCAGGATGCCACTTAAGAATGCCCCTGTGAACATCACTCCCCCCGAAGGGCAGCCCTTTTGAACGGTGCATGAACCCCTCCCTCAGCGGGTTGTCTTGAACCCCATTCCTATGGGGCGCCAAATGTCAGTCCTAAAGGTGATGATTTCATGATGCTTGCCTAGGAGCCAATGAGTATGCCAAAGAAAGCCTGAAAGAATTCACCACTAGAAACCAAATATACATCTGAGGCAAACCGTAAGGACTGCTTGGCGCATACGGATATGCTGCATTAACAAACCATGCCCAACAAAAAAACAGTTGCACCCCATTCAGCCATTGGGCCCGGTGCCGACAACCCCACAGAACATGAACAGAAACCAAGCCAGCAAACCACTTAAAAAAAAAAAAAAAAAAAAAAAAAAAAACAAGTACATGATCAGGCATCTGAACTTGAACGTAGATGACTCCGCGCCGCTTGTGAAATGGTCCACGAATCCTTGACGGATCCGGTTTGCGGGGTCAGTGGTTCAGGTTCAAAAGGGCCCATTGGAGTGCGTCGAGGGGCTATCCCTAGCCCTAAAGGCCTCGAAAAGGGGAAAATGGGTTATAGCTCCCCATAGCCCCCTTTCAAGTCCAGTCTGGGGGAAAATCGGCCGGCCACGAATCGGCCAGCCAATCCAGCCACGCAACTTTCAGGGCCCACCGATTTGCCCAAGTGTTCACCCAGAACAAAACCACACAAGCACACACACACACACACCCAAAAAAAACGACCACACAACCGCCACAGCTGAACACACATCAACCAACCACTCAACCAACTACCAAGTTGTAATGTAAAACCAGCAAACCCACCCCAAAACCACCCCAAAACCACCCCAAAGCCACCCCAAAACCACCCCAAAGCCAAACCTCAACCCCCCCCCAACCCCAGGCTCCCCGGCGCCAGGTCGAAGGCGCTTAGCCCCTGGAGGTTCCGAAGGCTCGCGTCCGCCCCTCAGCCAACGACCCCATCGAGCCGACAAATCCGGGGGCCCGGCGCAAAACTTTTGGGGCTTCCCTACCCTGTCAAAAACTCACTTCCGACTCAGTTGGCCAAGTATAGGTTTCTGCGTGTATGTTTTGTATGTGTATAGATATACGTCCTGGTATTTTGTACATGTGCATATATATATATATAGAGATACTATATGTATATATATATATATATGAGCTTGGTTTTGAATGGCAACTAAAATGGCCCGAGCCGAAACAAGTCCAAAGTGTTTTATGCACCACACAAATGGTCCAAGCCCAAACAAGTCCAAACTTTTTATTCAGCACTAAAATGGTGCAAAGCCAACAAAAAGTCCAAACTTCTTATTTACCACTAACATGGTCCAATTTCAGAATGTTCAAAGTCTAGGAAATCAACCCTGTCTCCAATCAGGGAAGTGTGCAGGATGGTTTTGGAAGACTATCCTCTTGAAAAGGTCCCTTGTCCCTTCCACGCGTGTTGGAAAAAGTGCCCTCTTAACCACGTGGAACCTGACGGAGGGGGGACGATTCTGCTGAAGGGACCATCTGGTGGGGTCCATGTTGGTGGACAGGAGAGTAACACGACTCTCCATATTTTCCCTTTGAACATCACAGGAAATATCGGGCAATTTCCCCCAAAGAGGTCGACAAAATAAAGGCAAAGAAACAATGTAGTGATTCAGAGGGTAGGCAATGTAGCTTCAGCTTCTTGTGGCGCTCATTCAGAAATCGTTCTGTCCCTTTGGACCTGCATGGAATCTTCTAGAGCTTCCCAGTGGTTGGACGTTCTAAACCCCGAAACGGGGGTTTGCCTCTCATTTCGTACGCCCAAAACGTTGAACAGCTCCTTCGCTTCCCGAGCGGGTTGGCCAGACATGTCGGTGGCCAACTCAACATGGCCGTCCGAATCAAGTGACTACGCTCCGAAAGCCCAGGCGAAATGTTGCTACCCGGTTTCGTGTTGTTTGAGGGAATCCCCGATGCCACGTTGGCGCTGGACACTTGGGACACCATTTTGGGATTCACGTCCGCACGTTTGAGGTGGGTCGACCCTTTTTTATGTCACAGCCAGCAGGGTTCAGCCCGGGCTTCATGCTTTTCGAGAAAAAAACAAACATATACCGCACTTCTGGGCCCTGAGCGGCCCGAATAACACGCCAGGCTGATTGCCCCTTGGAGGTCCAGTCAAAGGCAAGCCAAAAGGAAATCCACCTTCAGGTACCTAGAAACAAAATGGTACCCTAGAAAACTACCCTTTCCTTTTTGGGGGGTACCTTGGCTTTTACCAACTTGGAGGGTGCCCTAATCTAAGGGTAGATCCACCTCGGGCCATGCCAGTCCTGGGATCCCCTGACGGCTTTCCAGCAGCGCAGCGCAGATCTCCCGTGCGCCGCTACAGGCCTTGGCTGTCCACTCCGCCTAAGGGTTGCCCCGGAGGGGGTGGGGCAGTGGAAGGGGTCTTGGAAGTCAAATGGACGAAACCAAAGAAACAAAGCTCCGCAAAAATATTCTTTTCCGGGGGGTGGGGGGTATGCAAAATTGGTCTTGAAGACGAAACCTTTGGGAGCTACCAGGAGTTCTGTAAGAACTCCTGGTAGGCTATATTTAAAGCCGGCAGAACACTCTTCCTAAGAGGAAACCTCCCCAGCCCAACCCTAGGCATTTGGAAAAGAAAAACATGCGAAACCGCGGGGAGATGAATGGAAGGCCTAAGGTGTACCCAGCAAGAAGAAGAACCTCCATGAAACCAAACGGATTATACCTCCATGAAAAAGAAGAACCTCCACCATTGTACCTCATGAATCCAAGCCAGCCTGCCCCTTTCTGGCAACCATTTGGGCGCACATCCGGTAGAACCAAACTGGTGTGTCGCTTCCATTTGGGGAAGCCAAGCCAGACAGGGCATACCTGGGAATCCCAAGGTGTGTAAAATGTCTGCCTTTTGAACGAAAACCGCTTTTTCAGTCTGGGAACATAAATTTCTGCCTCCAGGCGTTTTTGGGGGAAACTGACTTTTGCCAAGGTCAAGCTGGTCGACTGATTTTTTACCAACGGCGTTTTTCGCCAATCAAACGGCGTTTTTTGGCGATCAAACGGCGTTTTTGGCCGTTCACAGCAGTCCTTGAATATTGACGAATTGCTCCAACGGCGTTTTGGGGGATAAAAAGCGTTTTTTTGCAGCAACGGCGAAAAATAGTGCAATTTCAATCAGCGGCAGAAATTCAGCACCGCCGGCCGGGCTTTCCAGGTATGGGGGTTGTCTTGTTTAAGCTTGCCACAATTGCTTCCGTTTTTCCTGTTGGTTCCCACTAAAGCCATCTAAAACCACCAAGCACAAGGTATCCTTAAAGCAAACACACCCACAGCCTCAAACCAAAAGTGGGCCTTCCCGAGTCCCGAGTTCCTGCGTGTCTCTGTGACCCACATACTAAGACACAAGCAAAAGCTGGTAGCGGGGTCTATCCAAAGCAGAATCACGAGGGCGACTACACCGTTGTCTGGGACTGTCCCTACCCATGCCTTACCCGGCTCAAATTGTGTTGGGACATACCCGCTGTGGCTACACCTATTTCTGCTTGGGACTATCCCCTTGTAACAAAGGTTTTGTTCGATGTCGCCGTGTGAAAATGCCTGGCTCGCTCGATCCGCTCGATCCGCTCGATCCTTTCAGACGCACTTCACAGCTTGGGGTCTTGAGACTCCAGTGACACGCCCCCGCCGCTGATGCGCCTTGGGTCAAGCAGGGCTCCGGTGGTTGCATAGGCACAATTTAAGCTGTTCTCATATTTTCCTTTTGCTCATATTGTTCTTTTGGGGAGTCCATTGATTTGTTGGATCTTGTTCAGTATCTTCAAGCCCAACTAAGCCATCAAACATGTGGGAATTGAGCCAAGAGGGCGACCAAAGGTCAAAAGGGCGACCGTGTTGAGCGGCTCACAATTTATCTTTTAACCACAAGCTGGAGATTCGAAGGATCAGCTTTGGGATGTCAATTTGATGGACCCTGTTATCATGCAACCAAATGACCCAGCAACCCTCCGCAAGAGCTGCAAGCTCAGCAGCTCTTGCTACTCCCAAATGATGGATAACTACTCAAGGGGAAATCCCTGCTAATGCGATCTCAGTTGAAGAATGGGCATGATCCCTCGAGCTCATCCGACATCTGCTTCTAGCAAACTGGAAATGCACCCTTTTTGGGCTGGTTTGTAAATAGGGGCCACGGGGAAATAAACGTGTTGTTTGGGGGTCCCCTTGGAAAAGCCCTAGTCAATCGCAAGCAACACATGTAACAGTTCAACAGTTTGCAAGTCAGACAATATGAGCACCAACCACTTAAACAGGGCTCCTCAAAGGATACATCCAAAACCAGCGACTGGCCCAAATGCATCTATTGAGGAACACGGGCAACTCACTTCCGGAGTGAATGGCCAGAAAAACTAACTGCTTGTTTGAAACGATTCTGGTCTTCCTAAAAAGTATAATGTTCAGGAACTCGGGGAGTGAGAAAACCCCCCAACATGCTTCAAACTGATTTCCTGGACTGGCCCAAATTGCATCTATTGAGGAAAAAGGATAACTCACATCTTGAGTGGATGGCCCAGAAAAAGTCCAAACTGTTTGTTTACCACGAAACTGGTCTTCCCAAAAAGTATGAAGTCCCGGAACTCAGGGAGTGAGAAAATCCAAAAAATGCTGCAAACGTGGCAGGGAACCCCAAAAAACATGGAGCCAGGAGAGGGGGAGGAGCTCAAATGAGCCCTTGTTAAGCCCTTAATAAGTCCTTAGTTCTTAGTTGAGGCTTATTTGGGCTCCAGGCCCCCTCCCCTCCGTCCCCTCCCTCCCCCCCAGCCCCCATCAAAAGTGAGTCAAGAGAAGGCTTCAGCTGACCAGGGCGCCGCCAAAAGCTCACGAAGGCTCCCTCCGCCGCCTCCATACGTCCTGAGAATCCATGGCTGGGATTGAATCCCCCGCTAAAAGTGACTAACTTTTAGTGGGTTAAATGGAAACCACCACCAAGCACTAAAAGGCTAAAAAGCTAAGGGGATGCCAAGTTACTGGGGAAGCGGATGCCCCCCATGGTTTGGTGATGCGGATTTGTGGCTTGGGGATTTCAACCACTGGTTCTTGTGGAGGGCAAACGGAAAGCAAGCCACGAACCTCTAAACCACCAATCCAAGCCACCCACTGGCGGGCAGCATATTTTACTGGGGTGTCAAAAAAAAACGGAAAAAATGGTAACAATCAAGCAGGGGTCAACTTCAGTTGCAGCAGCAAACCCTGAGAATATTGCCCCAGAATGCCCACCATATGGGGTCAGGGTTGCCCTCGTGCTGAATCCGTTTGACTTGCAGGGCCCCTCGCTGCCTCGCAACGATGGCAGTTTCAGCGATGACATGTCAATGACCTGTTCAGAAATCCTCAATTATTGAAGGACTTCCCTGGTTTCAGGATTTGGTTTTTGACCCTGGGGTGTTGGAACTATAATTGGGACTTTGCCCGAAGCGTAAATGATTCCCCTTGAGGTATGCAAACCAAAGTTGAGAAGCCCGGACCTAGACCAAGCTACCAATGCAAATGCGGAAGCCCGAGGGGGCAACAACAAATCAGATCCGTGGTTTTAGGGCCCCTGGTTTTGGGCTAAACGGCCAGTTGCTGTCTAAAGTTCAAACCACAAGGTCAGATCCCGTCGATTCGGTGAGGCTGGGTATAGTTGAGAGCCTGTTTTGGGTTCCTTGAACCGTAGGGCCCCGTAGGGACTCCATTCCCCAAGCCCTCGACTTGGAGAACCCCCGCCTTCCAGAAGCTCCCGAACCCCCTGGCGAGGGCCAGACAAGAAAAGGCGGCAACTCTTCCCCACCCGAGGGAAACCATACCACGAGTTTTGGACAACAGTGGGGTGGTTTGGGGAGGCAAGAACTTGGGGAAAAGGACCTCGGATATTGCAATGCTAGTGAGTTGGACTAAAGATCGGAAGGATACTGATAGGTGGTTCTAGCATGGCACAAGCGGTCCGAAAGGGAATTGGAAACGAGCCTGCGACCATCCCTGCCGAACAAGCGCCCAAGCAAGATGCGACCCCCAAAGTGGCTCTTTCCGCTGGGGCTTTCCTTCAAACCAAGGAATGGGTTCTCCATCCTTGGTTGACGGTCTTGCCCACGGGTCAAGGCGGTTTGGATGTGGCTTCGTTGGTCTATCACTGTAGCCTTTTTGGCATAAAGGCGATATAAGGTTTTATGCATAAATACCCTTATTCTTTAAAAAACATTAAGGGAGGGGGTGAAAAGAGTACTAAAGATTACTAAAGAAGGACCAACAAGGGAAAGAACATGCGAAATCCGCAAACAGCGCATCCGAACCGCTTTCTAGACGCGTGGTCCCTGGCAACTGTTTGTGCTGTTGGCATGTAAATCCTGAGGTAAGAGCCGTCCATGAGAAACTCCAACATCTCAGACCGCTCGATTGCTGCTCACTTGTCAGGTTTTCACGTAGCCCGCTCAGTGCGCGGTACAAAACCATTTGCACAGTGTGTGAAGCAGCAGTCTGAGAACATGAAAACCACTCATCCACTCATCCTGTGCCTTCATGCAGTTCCATTCAGACAGTTAGTTGCAGGGCGGCCTGGAAACCCCATGTAAGGAGGGTGGTCTTTACTCAGTCACAGGTCCCGCTGCTTTCTTTACGTCCCTGCAAATAGCATTGGCAACAAACACATGTTTTAGAGGAACCTCCTTTGGGGGAAGCCCGTTTTTGCGGGTTCCATGTGAATCTATGAGGGAGTTGTTCCAGGGAAATGGACCTGGCAGGCGCGTAGCTCCCGCCAAGCGCTGGCCTTCTTCTTCGTGGCGATGGAGACCTGGCACTCGTGCATGAATTGGTCCACATGGGGCCCGGTCTTTTTTTGGGGTGCCCTTTTGGCTTGGTTTTAAGGGAAAGCCAAAAGGAAACCCACCAACTTGGAGGGTGCCTAGCTCCTCCAGATTTGAGAGGTTAGAATTTGTGGGTACCAACGTTTTTCTTGTTTGTCTATTTTAGTAAGGGAACCCTCCCACCCAACCAAAAAAGGGGTGAGAAAGGGCACTACTGGGGTACCTAGAATGTATACTGGGGGGTCCTTTACGTGGAAGGACCAGTGAGGAATAAACCGTGCAATAGGACAAGTTACCCGTGGTCCTTGGCCAGGAAACTGCCAAAAATCTTAATCAACCCTCCCCCCAACATAAATACATTCACAAGTCACAAGTACATACTTTAGTCTGCACTTTGTTAGGTCATGTGTTACGCACCTCCTGTTCTCCATCGCTCTGCGAAAGTGTCCCTTCTTTTACGCTCTGCGAAAGTGCACCATGGCCCTTGTGATATCGACCTAGGTCATACCAAAGGGGCCCAGCATGTGATGCCGAACAAAAATAATAAACAAAGAGAAATATAGTTCACTTCTCGAGCGGGGTGGCCAAACAAAGTCGACACTTGTTATTTACCACTTAGCTGTTTCCCCCCCCCCCCCCCAAAAAAAAGAAAAAAGAAGAAACAAAAAAAACAACAAACAACGCGTGAAGTCCATCAACTCGGGGAGTGAGATAGCCACTTTAGACCTCCGGGCCCCGGCCTCGACGACATCTGAGACCTTCATGAACTCCTCCAGGACCTGCGGCTTTCGCCAGTGGAAAGCCCAAACTTCAACAACTGGGCCCAGACCGAGACCCAAATTGTGGGCAAACCCCGGGTGGCGCCAAACATGTGGTCAAATGAAAAAAAAAAAAAAAAAACGTGGGCTCTTCAACAAAAAGTCCCCTGCCATAGCCGGTTGATGAGCACGGCGTGCATCAGACGTGTGTTCAGATCGAATTCATTCTGGCGATTCTGGGATGGCGAATGCGACCTGCGGGGGCGAAAGGACTCGCGACTGGGCTGGTCGAGGTTGAAATGGGGAAGCACCCATTTCCGGGTTTCCCAGGCAGAAGCGACAGGATCCTGGGAAGTCATCCAAAAAATGAGCTTCCCAGCTCAAGACAAGCGTGCTCTTGCTTTGACATTTCTTTGGACAGGAAACATCCAGAAGCCACCTGCTTCACACGGGGCTGCTCAAAATTCGGCGGTCAAGGCGATGTTGTTGACTGGCCCAAATGCAACCTATAAGAGACTGCTTGTCAACCTTTTGCACTTACAAGCGCATGGGTGTCTCTTTTTTAGGGGGAGAACCCCAAAAATGTTGATTCTCTTTTTCAGTTTCCCTTCAAAACAGGCACAAAATGGGGCCCCCTGTTGAAGTAGCCTTGGCTTTCCTATGCAACAAGCTGATCACGGGGCCCCGCAGGGTTGAAGAGCTCTGGAGTTCTTCCCTCAGAAAGGCCCGACATTGGCCTTAGCTCAGGGCCCAAGTCGGAATCACAGCGCCCTGTTCCAAAAGAGGCTCCCGAAAAAGCTTCCGTGTAAAGCTCCTTAGCAAGACGTACAGAGATCTTCGCTCTTTCTGCTGTTTGAACGGCCAACCCAGCGGATGCCGGGGTCCGGTTGCCCCGACCCCTCGAAGCACCAGGCTGAATTGGCCGCCTCGTCGCTGGTGGCCAGCCGGTCCACAAGGCCTTTGGACTTGGCATCCGCTCCCAGGAAGACTTCACCCGTGGCCACCTGGCGCTCCAGAGCCGAGTCGTTTCGAGTCTTGTTCAGGCTGTCCTTTGGTTGCTTGGTTGAGATAGACCTTGGCTGAATAAAAGGCTGATTGTATAGGTTGAACCAAAGGCTGATTGTATGGGTTGAATTCTTTTGGCTTTTTTGCAGGCCTTGCCTTTGGCCAGGTTGAACCTTCATCCTGGTCCATATTTAGCGAACCTTCAAACGCACAATGAGTTCCCAAGAGACCCCGAAAAGGCGATAAGCAAATTAGGTGATGCGCTGGTTGAATCAAAGGCTGATTGTACAGTTCCATGTATGAACCCATGCCCATGTGGGACCCCAAAAGGGGGCTGATGTCCCAGAATTAAGCCATGACCAACAGGTGATCAACCCATAAACTAGGGGTTTATACCAGGGGTTCATAGATGGCAGTCAGCCAGCCGACCCGGTTCTTGCCAGGTCGAAGACCTGGGATCCATGTTTGAATGGGTAGCCATCGAAGAGGCTTCGTGCAGAAACCTGCTCGTGGTTGGGTGCACCGACCTAGTGTTGGAGTGTTCAATGGTTGATACGTTGATTCCACTCTTGGACGGGAGCCAACAAAGCGAAAAGTGACTTAGCTCGTAACTGGGAACGAAGGAAACCAACAAACGATCCATTTCTAGGAACAGAGTTTCCTTCTGCAAAAAGATCCCTTGGAAAGTTCAACAAATATTCATTCCAGCAAGTGCAAGCAAGCCAAACCATTCCCTTTAAAACCAACTAGGGAGAAATCAAGACATATTGTTTTCAGCAAATGGTTCAGAAACCGAAGACGGACCAAAGCCCAAAGCTCAGGTCGCTCCGCTTCCCGGAGCAAAAATGCGCGCCTGTTCCACGTCCAGGGACTCCCGCTGCTCTTGCACCAGACCTTTGAAGGCATCGTGCACCGTGCGCACGTCCTCGGGAGCCCTAAGAAAGGCGTCACGAAAGGGGCGTTTTTTGTTTTTTGTGTTTTTTTTTTTAATAGGACCCCCCCGTTTTTGGGGGTGTTAAGGGACACATGAGATTTTGTCTCGGGTGGGAGTGTGTTTTCTTTGGACACCGCCCATTGTTTGGTGGTTTGAACACAAACCAAAAGGAACAGCACTGTTTTTTTTGAGGGAGGGTCCCTACAAAAGGACGCACCCAAAATTTGAAAAAGGGGTCAGGTCAAAAGCGTTGGCCGGATGTAGACCCTCGGCAAGGAGCGACTGTCCCCTTGCTTGAGAGAGAAATAATTCGCAAAACCACAGAGGCACAAAGTTGGTCAAACAATGGATGTACATGGAGGGTCTCCCTGCCAAACCAAAGTCAACAAACGACATCCCCCAACTCCGAACCCCAAGCACCGAACCCCAAGCACAAGGAACCCTACAACTGGCAAAAAGGGCAGCATGTTGGCTTGCCTGAGTTCACACCTTAAAAAATGGGTTGAGAGGTACTTCACAAACAAAATCACGTTCCATAGAGAGACATGGGTCCTTTTTTTTGGTTTTGAAGGATTGAAGGGAGACCAAAAGGAGACCAAGCATTTCGTCGCGTCCATTTTGAGACAAACCCACATGTTAGATCCCCCTGCCTTCCGAGGGGGTGGGTCCCCAATTTTATCCATCTTTCCCCCGTAAAAGTACAATGGAAACAAACCAGATCTCCAGGGGTCAAATTCTTTTTTTTGGGAATAGCATCATGATAGAATTCAGCCCCGCGCACGCCAAGAGGAGCTGGGCGGTCCTCTTGCACCTTCTGCTTGGCTTCTTCGGTGACCTCAGACAGGGGGTCCAGCGTGCGCTTCCACTTGCCTGAGGTGATCTGCAGGAAGTCGATGTCGTTCCTGTTCCACATGCCGCAGGCGGCCCCATAATGCTCCAAGATAAGGTCTTCTTGAGTCTGAGCTTGACATTTCCCCAACCCCATTCTAACTGTTCATGGGTCCCTCCCATCTGCAAATACGGAAATTGTTCCGAAACCTGAAAATAAGAAAATATAGGAACGTCAGGTAAAGGACTTGGTGACCTCGGGTTACCCCCCCGAGTTGGTGGCATCTTTTGCCAGCACCGACAAAAAGCACCCGCCCTGTCCTCTTCAACACCTTGGAGAAGTTCGGCATGGCGGTCAGCACGCCTCAAAGTTCAGAAGCCAAGCGGGGAATCTACGCGAGTCTCGGGATCCTTCGGCTTTTGTCATGGGTTTGCTGGAGCTTTTGCCCAGAATGTGGTGCTCATGAGAGGCTAGTGGAATCCAGTAAACGGGAAAGACGGGGGTTTTCCGCACAAATTGAAGCCCAACCAAAGGGGTACACCAAAACAATGTTCGGCCCAAAAAGCCAAAATCCCCGGTGTCACGTCAGCCTAGAATACGTTAACATATCTTGGAGACCCATGGGCTTCCTGATGCTTTTCCTATGTTTCCTGGGGTTTGAATTTCCCCGCGCACAGCCACAAACCGGCCGGGTGCCACCGGTTTTGGTCCCCTTTGGGTCCCAGGCCGATGGACCCCACCAGGGAGAAGGGAGTGGCCACCACGGTGTCCGCCTCAACTCCGTTGGCCTCCCAGCCTTTTCACATGGAACCTGACGTAAAAAGACGTAAAAAGGGGGGTCCTGGTGAGGACCATTAAAGGAACCTTTTGCGCTGGGAGGGTAAGGGTCGAGTCCTTTGCAGGTTTCCGTTTCGTTCAACACGGGGCCTCGAACAAGGTACCCTTGAAAAGCATGGCACTTTCCTTGCTCAAACGCCTTATCTTGCTGCGGAAGTGAGCAAAACCGAAAACAAACCCCCGCCAAGTGGTAAGTTAAAGGGAACCAGACCCGGCTTCTCACTTTGATAACCCCCAGACACAGTCAACCTGAGCCCAGAGGCATCTTTGGCAACAGACTCGCTACGAAATGGCGGAAGCACGCTCCGACCGGGTGCCGGGCAGCGCAGGCCATCCTGGGATGCAAAGAAGTGAGTCTCCTCTCGCTGGATCGGAGAACCCTCGAAGATGGGTGATGCGCTGTCCGTTGCCCTATATGTCCGCCAAGACAAAAAGAACACACCTATACCTACCTGCACCTTCCAAGGGCTGCATGAATCGTCAAACGAACCCAAGTACGAGCACTTGCAAATCGACCGGCCAAAGCCAGGTCAATGGGCTCAATATGGAAAATATCATCCCGTCTGCCCAGCTCCTGGCAAAAGGAGCCAGTGCAACTTCAAAGCCACTCCACTATGGAAAGGGAACCGGCAGCTTTCTGAAGAAACATGGCACGCGGAAGGCCGCGAGATCCTTTGCCGCGATCAGGGGTCAAACAGGCAATGGGGTCCCAACACTTCTCGCCGCGAACACATGCAACCAAGAGACATGTAGCCACCTGATGCAGCGACCTGCACAAGAATGGCACCAGAGAGTATCTGATTAGCTCTAAAAAAAATAAAAAACATGATCGATTAAACCAAACACTTCCTTGATGGGCGGGTCCCTTCAAAGTCAACCCGTAATAGCATGCCGGCAAACAGTGCACTTCTTTGCCGCCCCCCATCAAAATTCCGAATCAGCAAAACACAATTCCACAATTAAATTCACATCGAGCTCATGGTTTTTGGAGGCCTTGTCGATTTACAATAACTTTACATCTTCACTGCGCAGAGTGTTTAAAGCATAGGAATCGACATGCTGAAAAAGCCGAGCAGTTGAAACTCCGTGGGGGGGGGGGCGTTGTGGGTGTCTTTGAGAGTTGGTGTCCGGAGTCCGGTCTCAAAGGTGGCAACACCCTCCGACTCAACTCACTTCCCGAGTGGACTGACTGGCCAGAAAAGTCTGATTTGTTTACCGGTTTTTCCAAACAGTTTAAAGTCCATGAACTCAGGGAGTCAAGGTAAACCATAGCTGGAAACCCAGCATCAAAAGGTCGGTTTGCACTGTGCTAGATCTACCCGAAGGGTCCTGATCTAGGTCCTCCAGTACAGAGGATAGACGAAGGGTACCAACTTTTTTCTGTAGTCTATTTTAGTAGGGGCTTGCCCTCCCAACCAAAAAAGAAAGGGGCGAGAGGTCGGGCACCGGGGGAGTTTCCGCCCGCCTTGTCCACGCAGGCCGTGAGCTTCAACCTCAGATGGGGCCATCCGATCACCCGCCACGGCTCGGAGAGTGGCCCCTGGAACCACCCCTTACATTCTCCCTGAAATGCCCAGCCATGGGAGAAAAAAGGCACATGGCGCATTTTTTCTGGTTTGAGCTAAAAGGGAAACCCTTCCCCAAAAATAGGGACACCCTTTTCCTGTTGATTGAGTTTAAAGGGGAAACCGTTAAACAAAAAAATGGATGGAACATGGGCACCACATCGCCCAGCCCCGTGTCTGACTGACCTGCCAAGCGCTTGGCCCCTGGTGCCGCAGCCGCAGCAGCTGGGCGGCGCCCAGTCCGTAGTCCGCCACGGCGCCCCCCGGCGACGCCAAGCGCACCACCGCCTCGCCGTCGCGCGTCGCTCGCCGTCGAGCGGAGGGCTCGGCGGAGGAGTCCCCCAGAGCCGTGCGGTTGACGAATCGCGCTTGGAATCCGGATTCCGGGGCGTCATGTTGAAGCGACGGAGACATGGGGCTTCCGTTTCGTCCGGGGAGGGGGGGGGATGCACTTGAGAAACAGTGACTAGAGCGAAAACACTCCCCCAAACTAGGATGTTGCCTTCAGCCAGAAAGACAAGGGGGGTGGGCGGCCTTTGATGAGTTTAGTCAAAACCATCAGACGAGTCGACTGGCTTAAATTACAATCCGGCGATGTGGTGGTGTCCCTTTACTTGTGAGGCATGGTGATTAGGGCTATTAGGCCCCACCCCATGGAGAACAAACCGTTTGTTCTCCATGGGGTGGGGCCTAATAGCCCTAATCACCATGCCTCACAAGTAAAGGGACGCCACCACATCGCCATCTGGCAACAAACAAATGGGTTGTAATTAAACCAAGTCCGAATCCATGGACCCCTGTTCACAAAGGAAGACCTAAATTTGCCACAATCAAAAGCAATATTTACAGCAACTGATAAAAAAGGCATTCACCTTTTACTTCGGTGGGCTGGACATTGGTGAGTGAGCTGCCCAACATGTCTGCACTTTTTGTTCCTCACTTGTTTGTGGACATGGGTTTGAAAGACAAGAACATGGTACATGCTTGGAGAGGGAACCAAGAATTACGACGTTGAAACAACGGGTGTTCAAACCTGTCTAACACAAGGGGGAGGCCCAACCCTTTGGCATAGTTGAATCGAAGGATCAACCCCACGGTTCACGAGTGATTGCATGCTAGCACATTGAAGGGATCTATGGACGGTCGATTCGTCGTGAACTCTGGAAGCAACGGACATATTATTGGAAACTCAGCAGCCATGAGCCACTTCTGAGTCAAAGGTGATGGCACAGTTCTGTTTACCAGTTGGAAAACAAAACTGGTAGGTCCTTAAGGACACCCAGAATTGAGTTGAATTTTGTTTTCCTTTGCAACGGCGAGTCAAATTGGTTTACCAGTAGACCAAATTATTCCAAAGGAAAGCCCATGCCCCAAATACATAGATCGATACATAGACATTGACATGCATTGTCTATGCACCAAAACACATACCTCAGGCCAGTTTGAGTAGTAGTTTCTTGGCTAGAGGTCATTTGGTTCCCTTGAGTTTATGAAAAGTTGGCCGAGGTGAGCTGAGTTTCAGAGGTGCTGATCCGATGTTTCCTATAGCCGCTAGGCTGACGCGCACGGAGCGCAGCTGGTGAGGGGTAGGACGCTATGGTTTCATGAAGCCACCCATATCATGACTTCCATTTGCTTCAGCCCCCTGAATAAAAATGTCCAGTAATCAGTGATAAATCCCTTTGTTTAAACCAACAAAGCAAATAAACCATATTCTTGAGCAACTGGAAGAAGACCAAGGCCCAGTCACACCATCAACAAAAGAAAGGGTCGGTGAGCGCCCAAAACACAACATCCCTGCCGCAGAATTGGAAGAACCCCCTCGCGATTCTTTTTGAAGACGACAGGCGCCTGGTCATGCGGACTTGAGCAGTGGAGGATGAAAGTGACGATGTCACGCAACTCCTTCAGCCGTGCCAGAGCATGTGGCTGTGGGTCAAAAAAAGGGTACTTCAAATGGAACCCTGCCTAAAACCTGCGGTCCCCTGGTGGTTTAATTTTGACCCATACCCATGTGAAGTTCAAGGGGTACGCCACAATGAACTGGGTGGGGTCCTCGAAGCCATCTGAAGGCTGTTTGATTTGATGCAAAGTTGAAAACGGGACGTACATGGTCAATGCTGCCTGTTAGCATGAATTACCACCTGCAAGTACATGAAGCATGTAATGCAAGCCTGCGCAACTGCTCAAACAAGTTGAGGTGAAGACTGGGTCTTGCCTCATGGCATCCGGCATGAAGCAGAACAAATCCCAAAAGCACTTCCAAAAACACATGCCAAGAACACTGAATAACATGTGCTGCCCATGTGCCGGCCCATCGAAACCAGTGACGAGCCTCCAGCTGTTTCTTCATGGCATCTGGCCGCACCACTCCTCGCAGTTCGAGTTTTGGCCGGGGGAAGAGCCACATGCGTTTGTCGTGTTGAAACGGCAACCCCTGTTTTGGGGTCTTAATTAACTTGCTGCGATACGTAGGGGATGAGGAAATAAACAAGGGAATCCCTTAAAGGAAACCATGGGGACGGCTTATAGGTGTCATTCCCTTATTCCCTATTGAGCACCAGCAAGTGGAAATCAAACAAATACCGGGGGTCCGCTACAACAATGACACACCTAAGCGGGAGCGTCCTAAATCCGATCAATCGTTGAATCATGGGATGTTGTCGCGAAACATGATTTATGCAAAAGCAGCCGGGCTGTGGAACATGAGACTAATGTTCGACAGTAGCAAGGGGAACCACTATGAATCTGGCAAAAGGATTAAACATTGGCTTCGAGCAACCAAGCCTAATGAGCTCCCCTCTTGCATTGGGGGCCCTCTATTTGTTGGAAACGTTCAGATGGTCGCAAATGGTCACCCATCCCAGGCCGCCGTCACAAGCTGACACTAAAACGAGAAAAAGAAACAAAAAAAAGAAAAAAAAACGGGCCTGTCTTGGGAAAACAAACTTGTGGCTCCCTGTCCGGGACACAGCCGCATGAAACAGGCTCATACAGCAAAAACATGGGGATGGAATCGCATTCCAGGAAGTGGATTGGCCAAAACCAGTCCAAACGTTTTAGTTCTGACTGAAATGGTCCAGGCCCAAAACGGTTAACGTCCAGGAACTCGGGGAGTGAGAAATGGAGTGAGGTTGAAAAGTGATGAATCCCGACTAAAAGGGGACACCGCCTATTAATCAACCAGGATTTTTAATTCGAGGTTAACATTACAGCTACAATTGGGGCAATGTGCTGGGTTGACGCACACCTCCCGCAGTCCACTCACAAATTTGTCTTTCTCCCTTGTCCAAAAGAAGGCGGTGGGAACATGACGCCTTCGCTCTGCTAACAGGGCAGGTGACGAGAACATATAAAGCAGCAAGATCAAGCTGGCTGAGAATCAACCAACCTCGGCCATCTCGCTGCAGAGGCACAAGGTTGAAACTGGCTATGCTGCGGAGAACCCCCGAAGCAAGGTCTATAATGTGAGGGTATAGAGGTCAAAAGTCAAATTCCGTTGGGGCCCAATTCAGGATCTTGGTCTCATTTCAGGAGCTCGGTCGCCTGTTGTTTGAGCAAATCTTCCATGGTCCAAACTCCTTCTGTTGGTCTTTGCTGTGACTATTGCAATCCAAGAAGTGGTACTTCTCCAGGTTTGCTAGAACCCCTTCTGAAAGTTGATCGATCATGCCCTTGACCCCCAAATAACCCGGTGTTTAACCCATGGCACAAATAGCTACTCTTTCCGCAGGTTCACATGAACAAAAACAACAAACAACACATGATATGCCAGTATTCATGGGGTTTCATCTGGACAAACGTTTTTGTCCATCCGCATCTTTCAGCTGGATCTCCTCTTGCGGCGGCGTTACTTCCGGTCACTCGCGAACACGGCCAGCGTGTGTGTGTGTGTGTGTGTGTGTGTGTGTGTGTGTGTGGGTGGGTGGGTGCGTGCGTTCGTGCGTGCATAGGTGGGTGGGTGGGGTGGGTGGGGTGGGTGGGTGTGTGTGTGTGTGTGTCTGTGTGTCTGTGTGTCTGCGTGTCTGTGTGTCTGTGTGTCTGTGTGTCTGTGTGTCCGTGTCCGTGTCCGTGTCTGTGTCTGTGTCTGTGTCTGTGTCCGTGTCCGTGTCTGTGTCTGTGTCTGTGTCTGTGTGTGTGTGTGTCTGTGTGTGTGTGTGTGTCTGTGTGTGTGTGTCTGTGTCTGTGTGTGTGCGTGTGTGTCTGTGTGTGTGTGTGTCTGTGTGTGTGTGTGTGTGTCTGTGTGTGTCTGTGTGTGTGTCTGTGTGTGTGTCTGTGTGTGTGTGTGTGTCTGTGTCTGTGTGTGTGTGTGTCTGTGTGTGTGTCTGTGTGTGTGTGTCTGTGTGTGTGTGTCTGTGTCTGTGTGTGTGTGTGTGTGTCTGTGTGTGTGTGTGTGTCTGTGTGTGTGTGTGTCTGTGTGTGTGTCTCTGTGTGTGTCTCTGTGTGTGTGTGTGTGTCTGTGTGTGTCTGTGTGTGTGTGTGTGTGTCTGTGTGTGTCTGTGTGTGTGTGTCTAGGTCCTCTATTAGAGAGGTTAGAATAAGGGTACCCATTTTTCTGTAGTCTACTTTAGTAGGGGAACCCGGTTCCCCAAAAAAGGGGTGAGAAAGGGCACCTAGCTGAAACACCTAGGTGTGTGTCTTCCCCAGCCATTCACTTCCGCCGCCGCCGAAGTCCTGCCATGTTCGCCTGGAAGTCGAAGACAAAAGTCTTGGGACGGAGCCGCTCCTTGCGACGGGGCCAGCTGAGGCCGCAGAATCTCAGGACACATGCTTCGGAGTAATCTCTGCGTCGAGTTAATCACGCCGTCAAGCTTCTTGAAAGGTATGTCTAGCATTGCTTCATTCATTGATTCATTCATGTCAGTCAGTCAGTCAGTCAGTCATTAATTCATTAATTCATTTCATTTCAGTTCATTTCAGTTCATGTCAGTTCATGTCATTTGAATTTCATTTGAACTTCATTTCATGTCATTTCATTTCATATCATTTCATGTCATGTCATTTCATTTCATTCATTCAGTCACTCACTCACTCACATTCAGGCTGCAACAAATATGACCATATTGAACTCAGCTACCCCCTGGTTGCAAGTAACTATACGTCGAAACGGACCCCTAAAGGGGCAGTCATGTCCCCAAAAGGGGCATTCATCAAGGAGCTCGTGATACCCGGATCTAGCTGGGTAAAAATGTCCCTCGCCATCCAGGCAAGACAGAGGTATACCCACCGCTGAAAAGCCACATAATGTTACACCTCCTTTATTAATAGTCCCCTCTATTGTAGCATTTTTGTTCGCAATTCAGGATCTTGTGACTGTTTTGGGGTCCTCAATTGCAGCAATTGTTTCCCCGAAAAGATCCAAACAACTTGTTTGTTTTCTCTCCTGATCTTGTCTGGGACTAAGCCCAGGGAATATGGGCCAAACAAAAGTTGGGAAATAAATCGAGCAAAACAAACGAGCGAACAAATCCGGGCAAACAGGATTGTTCAAGTGGTCCCCACACCATCAAATTTAAGATAACTTCCTTACAAAAAAGTGCGGGCAAACAGTCACACAAAGGGGGTTGCCCACGGTGGGCCCGGAGCCTCTTTAAATGTGATTGTTTTGGGGCCCTCTTTAGTGTTTGGGTTGCTGAATTATTAGACTCAAGCACTAGTCTTTTACTTTTAGGGTGGTTCACCTAACCAAGCTCTCCCCAGCTCAAAGGGTAAATAAAGGCCTTGGATCTAGGAAGTTCATTTTGCCAGTGGCCCCCAAACCATCAAATTTAAGATAACTTCTTTACAAAAAAGTGCGGGCAAACAGTCACACAAAGGGGGCTGCCCACAAGGGGCCCTGATCCGCTTTAATGCCAGTGTTTTGGGCTCCTCTTTAATTAGTGTCTAACCTGTTTGGGGGTTGCTGAAGAAAAACGGTCCTTGGCTATACTAAAGTAGAATTGGCAATGCTAACTTAGGCACTGGGAATCTCAGAGTCAGCCTTCGCAATACTACAGTAGAATTGGCAATACTCAAGTAAGTACTGTCCCTCCCAGACCCCCACAAACTCGCTTAAAGGGGGTCCCGCTGACTTGTTCCACTCCTAGCGAAGGGGGTGCAAAGAGGGTCCAACATTGCTATACCCCATTTTCTGTTGGGGTGTGGTTAGGGGACAGTGGAAACCATCTAGCGGTTTGGGGCAAGCTCAACGCTTTCCTTGCTTCAAGGATTCCCAAAAGTCGAACAATTGTTTTTGCCCCCGCCGGGTAACATCGAGCATCCAAAACCGAAGCATCCTTGGAACAAGACAGCGGTAGGGTTTCCACGATGAAACATAGTTCCCCAGCTTCTCTTCCAAGTTTCAAAACACCACTCTTCGAAAGATGATTGTCCAAGATGAAAGCCAGTCCTTGCTCTCACTTCCTGCACGTTTTGTTTTTTTCAAAAAAACAACATACAACACCCATGTTGTGTTTGCCACTGCCACTAGCCTCACTAAAATGGCTCCGGTGAAAAAAAAAAACACTTCCTTTTTGCGCTTCAGCCCCAGGAAAAGTTCGAAGACTTCCAATTAAAACTTCCAGTTAAAATTTTAAGATTTCCAGTTCTAATTGCTAAGATTTCCTTCTAAGTTTCCAACTTCCCAGCCGTGCTTTCCTCTCTCCCCCAAATCGCGCTCCTGCAAGGAGCTCGCCGCCTCGCCGGCCTGCGTGACAGCTCAAATTCGGTTTCCAACGGTCAAAACGAAGGGAAAAAGAACAACATATGGCTGTGGCTCAAAAATAGATACGTACATTGGCACCTTGGTCAATGGAAGCAAAGACTAAAACCTGCGTAACCCTGGCTCTTAAATTTGAGCCACACCCATATTCAGTTCGGAGAATGGAGACTTGGGTGCTGGCGACCCTCTGCAAAAGGTGTTCAACTTTTTGGTGGGTAAGGGTAAGTTTTAAAGTCCCAAGATCCACCCAAATAGCCATAAAGGAGAATGGGGCAAGCCCTGCAACAGAGCGTTGACCTTCTTTGCTAAGGCACCTATCCACAAGGCCAAAAGGCCGACTCGCTTGCCAGTGGTTCTTGTTTGCAGTTCAGCAGCCGAGTAGTCTGACCAACCTGAGGGAAGGTTAATTGTACTAGGTGTCGCTTGTGAACTCTATGGGATGCATTTGATTGAACCACTCTTGGAGTCGGAGCAAATGGACCAAGGTTAAGAGTCGCAGGCCCCCACAAGTTAGAATAAGGGTACCCCTTGTTTCTGTAGTCCATTTTAGGGGAACCCTCCCCCAAAAAAGGGGTAAAAGAGCGGGCACCTAGCTGGGGGGACCTAGCACGGAAGGGTGATTCACTTGCCAACTTGTGGGACTCCCTGGCACACGACTAGAAAACATGATCCCAGGAAAGCCCTTAAAATCATTAGTTCCCCACCCACAGCGGGACACTTCTTGCCCTTTCGGCATGGCTTCTTCTTCATCCAACAGGGTTGGATACCATCCCTGTCCTCTATACATCGATTTTAGTCACATTGGCGCTATGTTTCTACCAGAATCAAAGGACTTTGATACCGGAAATAGGCCAAATTATGACCCCAGCCACAGAAATATTGGGAACCCTTACCCAAGTTTGGCACCCAAACGAGCCGAAAGGAGCGGTGCGGTGCGCTGTCCAAATCCAACCAGGCTCCCTCCATTTCGCCTTAACCTCACCCCAAGGGACATAAAAAAAGCCCTTCCTGGGCCGAAAAGGCGACGTTTACAACCACCCAAGAGGGGCTTGACCCCACCCAAGCGCCGGTCCTTCAGGGACTCCTGGAGGTCTTTGCCCCGCTGCTGCAAGGCCTCGATGAGTTGCTGCTTCTCCTAACCGTGGCCGTTTCAGGAGAGCATCTACCTCCAGCCTGCACCAACGAAGCCACCCATATCTAAGCATATCTATATGTATATGCATATATTTGTATATATTTGTGGGTACTATACATATTTATATACATATCTCTACCTCATATGTTGTACAAATATAGTATGCCTGCCATGCTCGGTCGAGTTCTGTGCAAACTTCATGGGGTCGCAACTCCAGCCACACTTCCAAATGACTCATTCACCAGGGGAGCTTCACTCCATACGCAGAACATGATTGTTTTCTGACTCTTCGCATTTAGCCTCTTAACTGTAAAATGGCTTGGGCAGAGACCCCAGTTCCCTGTCACAAAAGAGGTAAGCCCTCATTTCAAGAACCCTGAGAGGAAGGGATTCCATGTCCTTCTTGCCCTCGTCCTGAAGCGCCTCTGATCAGCGCGAAAGCATGAGACCAACTTCCCAAGTCTGATGGACTGTCTCTGTCAAAGTGACACACGCGAAACTATCCCTTAGCTTAGGCTGTGGTTAAAGTTTGAAGGGAACCGCAGCCTCCCCCCCCCCCCCTCCCCTAAAATAACGTTGAGACAGAAAAGAGAGTAACGTTGAGACAGACTAATCATGTCTTATTTACTGGACCCAAATGCAAATGCCCGACGACAGTACTCGCGGAAACCAGTGTGAGCTGTGGTTCTGTGGTGGGGGGTGGTTAGGGCTGTTTAGCGTTGTTTAGGGTTGCTTTGTTTCGGGTTGGCTTACGTTTAGTTGAGGGTGGGTTTAGGCCTTGTTTCGGCTTGGCTAAATGGTTTCCAGTATATGCTTGCCGGGTTGGCTTGCCCCAAGCACGAGGGTGGCCAGCTCGCCACCAAGAAAAAAACACATTTCATAGGTCCTCCAGTAGAGGGGTTAGAATAAGGGTGCCCTGTTAGTCGATTTTAGTAGGGAAACTCTCCCCCCAAAAAGGGTGAAAGGGCACCCTCGGACCCTGGAAAAGCCTAGGGGAACTACCCGGTAGGGAATCTAATCCGCGTGAGGGGGGTCTCCCAAGCGTCGTTGGAAAGAGGCGGCAAAGAGGCGGCAAAGAGGCACCACACTTTGTAGAAGAAAATCGTCCAAACCAGCACACACCCCTCTGTCTGCGGATTGGCTTTGGCTTCCATGTGGATGGGAGACCAACGGGTGTAACAGGATATACAACCACGATCTAGTCACCATAGTTCTGGAACTGTCCCAGCTTACACGTGGGGAAGCCAGCAAGTCTGCACTCTTAATACTTAATCCACACTTGCTTCGATCAAAGTCAAAATCGGATACCCTGCTTTAACACCCACCCGTATCGTGGCCCACAACTGATATACAGCGTTTTCTGACTCTGTTCCGGATACAGTCTACCCACGAAAATGCACGCCTGCAGCCTCAAAGTTTCCTTCTAAAATATGTTAAAATCCGCCGACCCCCTGCCTGCAAGGGGAAGGCGCTGGAGGAGTGTTCGTTTAGCGTTGGAGCGTGACTGTGGCAGCCTTCTCCCTTCCCTTTCGCCCTCGCCCGTTCAGCCCTGTACCTTACCAGCCTTCTTTCTTTCCCTTTTTTCTTGTTCTTCTTCGTTTCTTTTCTTTCCTTTTCCTTTCTGCTGCCGGCGCACTCCTTTGGTTGGTGCTCGCTGTGGACAAACGAGTGCGGCCTGGAAAAGCGCTCAAGCACCTGCAGGGCACAGTTTTCAGCGCTGAAGCTCTGTCACGGCCCGCCCGTCCGGCCTTTTTTCTTCCTTTCTGCTGCCGGCGCACTCCTTTGGTTGGTGCTCGCTGTGGGCAAACGAGTGCGGGCCCGCCCGTTCGGCCTCTTTTCTTCCTTTCTGCTGCCGGCGCACTCCTTTGGTTTCTTTCCTTTTCCTTTCTGCTGCCGGCGCACTCCTTTGGTTGGTGCTCGCTGTGGACAAACGAGTGCGGCCTGGAAAAGCGCGGGAAGCGAAGCTTTTGTGGCTGGCCGCTCGCTCTGGACCGATAATTGGACTCAAACGCGACGTTAGGCACCCGGCCGGCGGAGCAGGCTGCCGGCGCACTCCTTTGGTTCGTGCTCGCTGCGGCGAAGCGAGTGCGGCCTCCAAGCACGCTGGACGCGAAGCTGTTCTTGCTGACCGATAGCTTTCTACTTTCTATATAGGATTCAAAAGTGACGTTCGGCACCCGGCCGCGGCGGAGCAGCCGCCCTTGGCAAGACGCACAGCAAACCCAAAGGGAGAAAGACCAGGGATAGGCAAACTGTGACAGACGCAGGCGCACATGGGCATGGACAGGCCGGGGATTGAACCCGGCCCCTCTCGCATGCTGAGCGGGTGTGATGCCACTACACCAACTGCCCCTGAGCTGAGGAGGCCGAGAGTGCTCAACTACCTGCTGGGCACAGCTTTCAGCGCTAAAGCTCTGTCACGGCCAGCCCGTTCGGCCTGTTTTCTTCCTATCTGCTGCCGGCGCACTCCTTTGGTTGGTGCTCGCTGTGGGCAAACGAGTGCGGCCTGGAAAAGCGCTCAAGCACCTGCAGGGCACAGTTTTCAGCGCTGAAGCTCTGTCACGGCCCGCCCGTCCGGCCTTTTTTCTTCCTTTCTGCTGCCGGCGCACTCCTTTGGTTGGTGCTTGCTGTAGGCAAACGCGTGCGGGCCCGCCCGTTCGGCCTCTTTTCTTCCTTTCTGCTGCCGGCGCACTCCTTTGGTTTCTTTCCTTTTCCTTTCTGCCGCCGGCGCGCTCCTTTGGTTGGTGCTCGCTGTGGACAAACGAGTGCGGCCTGGAAAAGCGCGGGAAGCGAAGCTTTTGTGGCTGGCCGCTCCCTCTGGACCGATAGCCTTACTGCATATTGGACTCAAACGCGACGTTAGGCACCCGGCCGCGGCGGAGCAGGCTGCGGGCGCACTCCTTTGGTTCGTGCTCGCTGCGGCGAAGCGAGTGCGGCCTCCAAGCGCGCTGGACGCGAAGCTGTTCTTGCTGACCGATAGCTTTCTACTTTCTATATAGGATTCAAAAGTGACGTTCGGCACCCGGCCGCGGCGGAGCAGCCGCCCTTGGCAAGACGCACAGCAAAAGGGAGAAAGACCAGGGATAGGCAAACTGTGACAGACGCAGGCGCACATGGGCATGGACAGGCCGGGGATTGAACCCGCTGCATGGGCCCAACGTGTCACTACATGGCGACAGCATCATGGCCTGTTGGATGATGGGGATTTTGCTTTTGCCTTTACAGACGTGACACAAGCCCAGAAGATTGGGGAGTGGTTGGCACACAGTTGGCTGCAAACCCGGAGACGGGAGTTCCGGGACCTGGCCAGGGCCTCTGCCGGGGTTTATGCAGCAGTGTCTACAGTGGGTCCGCTGGAAGGCACCCCACCCGCCACTTCCCAGGTGGCCAGGGCCCCAGCCAAGGTGCTTGAGGCCAGAGGCAGGACCCAGGTGGAGCAGCTGGTGCAGATCCTTCGAGCTGCGCAGGGCCCTACAGCTGGCTTACCGCCAGCCACACTCAGGAGCGCCAGGTGCAGGGCAGTGCAGAGTTCGCGACTGTGGCGCGAGCGGTTATGACCTGGGATGAACTCATGGCTTTTCTCCAGACCACAAAGCGCCCTCTTGTTGAGCTGGAAGCTTCAACAGTTGAGGCGTTTGTGCATTCACACAAGGCAATGGGCAGGGCATATCACTCACTGAAATGGCTCCAACGCAATTTGCTGATCCCTTTGCACATGGACTCAGTGTTACAGCCGGAGGTTGTGAGGGCCAAGCCGGCCATTGGGGATAACTCCAAACAGGCCCCAGTGCTGGAACCTGCCATGTTGAGGGTTTTGGAGACCGCCATCATTGCTGCCCAGAGGGCGGGCAACCCTGCATGGACTGGGATGCTTGGACATTGGATTCAGGGCTTTGGCTGCCTTCGCATGGCCCATATTCGCCGGGCCGTTGTATTGCGGGCTAGCCCCAATATGATCCACTGTTGGTGCCCAAAAGGAAAGCAAAAGAACCTCAGGCATGGGGGCTTTGACTTCGCCATCCCACGGTTTTTCGTGACAACCCAGTGGGATTGGTGGGAGATGTACAAGCCAGCCTATTTAGCAGTTCCACTTTTGAAGCGGCGTGATTTCGGTATGGTTTTTGACAGTACAAAGTTGGCCTCGCTGACTCAATCCGCAATCACATCAGCCATTCGTCGGATCATGTCGGATCACGTACAGGATCCTGACAGTCTTACAAGTTATTCAGCAAGGCGTGTTTTGCCCACCCTGGCTTCCTTGGTAGGTTTGGAACCCACTGAGACTCAAGCTCTGTCCGACTGGCAGTTGAAACCGCCTGAGGGGCAGAGCTTGATGCCTTTGCGGTATAGTGCAGTGCGCTACTTGCTGTCGGTGAAGATCAAGCTGCAATTGGCCGGGGCTCTCAGGTCTGCTCTGTCATCAGTGCATGTGACCACATGGGAGAGCATTAGCCCGGGCACGTGGCAGCAACATCTAGAAAAGGCCAAACTAGAATGCGACTTGAGCTTGGTGCATGAACATGTCACTCATTGGGCGTCTCAAGAGCTTAGCGCCCGGGCGGCCCGCCGGTTCACGCTGACATCGCCCAAGATGGCTTACCGGAATGCCCCGCTCGAGAACCTGGTGCCCGGCAAGGTGGTCTCCTTGCGGTTGAAAGGCCGCGAACAAGATGTGCTCTGCTTGAGGTACCAGACGAACAACTGCGCAGATCCCGACTGCCGCCTCGATCATAAGTGCGGAATCTTGATGCGCAGCGGCAGGACTTGCGCTGGACAGCACCCTGCAGCGGACTGCTTTGCCAAGAAGTACATGTCCCGGGAAGCTTTCCAAGCGACCCAAGAGCTTCAATGGCCTGCAGCTGGCCCTACATCATCAGCAGCATCTTTGGGCGATCGGGCCCCTGTGAGCCCTGCAGGGGGACCTGTACGGGCAGCAGCAGCCAGGGCGGTGAGCCCTGTGCCGGAGGTGGAGGCTGTTGAGGATGAGGAGGAGGAGCCTGCATTGCCGGTTCACTTGGAGCGGGAGCCTTCCGAAGGGGTGGCCAGCCGGCGCGGTCCAGATCCAGGAGCCCACCAGAGGACGAGATCTTCAACCAGTGGGCGAGGGAGAGATGGCCCAAGCCCGGCCATAGCGGCAGGCCAGAGCCGCCCACACCTTTGCCAGTGCCACAGGGAATGGGCACTCTTTGGTTGGGCCCTTTGCCAACAGAATCGCTTCGCAGTTTTTTCGCAGAACAGGGCATTACAGCCATGGTGACAGCGTTCCTTCAGCCAGTACACACCCAGCGCGCAGCCGGGGAACAAGGGATTGTTCCTCAGGGCTGTATGCAGGTGCGCTTTGCTGCAGCTGATGAGAGATTCAGGGACGCAGAGGCTGTACAGGCCTGGCACTTGGTGGAAGCCACCCTCAAAAGAGGGCAAGGGGCATATGTACATTGTCTTGCAGGTGTTCACCGTGAACCCCTGGCAGCAGGGGTGATGCTTGCAGCGATCCATGGAGGCGACATGCATCGGGCCACCACGATGATCCAGGACGCCCGCGCGGTGGAACTCCATCGCATGTGGACAGGCGGCCGCCACCACTCACAGGATAACTGGGGATGGGCTACCAGCATGGTACGCCGCCTTCGGCATCGCACTGGAGCGGGAGCCCCAGTCGATGGCTACGAGGTGGCACGGAGGCCTTCTTCACGATTCCATGCAATGAGTGGAGGGATCCCTCTTTGCCAGATGCGAAGAGGAATCAACAGGGCCCGCTTGGAGCACCCGGAGTTCAGTTGCAGTGACATCTGGGAAGCGTTGGCGCATGAGCGAGGAGTGTGTGAGGACTGCTTGTCTTTGCTGCCGGGTAGCATCCGTGCACACGTGGGTTAGGAACACCACTGCAACATGTTCAGTTGATGAGTTTTGATGCCCTTCTCAATGCCTTATCATCGCAATGATCCCCCACTTCAGCAGATGTTCCCAACTCACCAGCCCCCTTTTTCTTTTCCGTGGCATGAGAGCAAAAAAAAGAGCCAGCTGTGGTCTGTGCAGTCTACAGTGTGGTCTCCAAGCTGTGGCCAGTTGAGGGCTCTCTGGTGCACAGTTGTGGATTGTTCTGCTCTCACGTCATAGTTGGGTTGGTAGGACTTGTCAGGCTCGAGAGTGGTGTGGGTTCGTGTGCCTTCCCAACGGCCCAGGTCGGCTGAGCAATGGCGGCCAGGCCCATGGTGGTGCAGAAGGCCACACCGCGAGAGACGTTCGAGAGCCTGGGCAAAGAGTTCAAGTGGGATAAGAAGGTTGTAGAAGCTATATTGTCCGAAGGAATTCAGGACCTTGAAGAGTTTCGCTTTTTGTTTCACGAAGAGAAGCAGACCGATGATTGGTTATCCAAGATTAAAGATCTGCCCAACCCCTCCTTGGAAGGAGCGCGGTTGAGGAAAGCCTGGCATAGCTACCGCCCGTGAGAAGGATCACAGCCAGGCTCAGATCCAGGACCTGGACGATCCGTTGGGGGACGAAGATTTACTTGATTTGAAGACGAGTTTTTGGAGGAGGTACAAACTCAGT
This sequence comes from Effrenium voratum, assembly GCA_963377175.1. Taxonomy (NCBI): domain Eukaryota; class Dinophyceae; order Suessiales; family Symbiodiniaceae; genus Effrenium; species Effrenium voratum. Next base: position 470,755 of record CAUJNA010001502.1, read on the forward strand.
TTTCCGCCGGAAATTCACCCTTCCGATTCATTGATATCTCGAGTGGCACGGGAGTGCCACAAGAGGATGTTGATGGTCACCAATTTGTGGTTGGTGAAAACGTTGATGTTCCAGGTTACATCGTCCCGCAAGCGACAGAAAGTCGGAGACATGTTGTACATGGATGCACCTGAGGAAGTTGCACCAGCCACTAAGGACCTGTCAGGATACCTGTCGCGGTTGCGCACTGGCCATTGCAGGAGTGCGGGCCATTCCAGGTGGGGCGGACCCCAGCACTGAGAGGGATCTCGGTGCGGACAGTACCAAAGTGGTGCAAATTCCCCTGGATACCCTCATGGCTTACTATTTTCGGGCAGTTCGGGCTGTTCAGTCCAAAGGAGGTGCATCGGCTTTGGCGTGGTTGGAGCAGCAGGATATCCAGGAGCGTGCTCATTGGGTTCAGTCCTTCAGGCAGTCCCAAAAGCATTTGGGGGTTATCGTGAAAGAGACCATGCAATTGAGAGATGCCCACTGGATTTGTGAAACACCTGCATCAGTTGTCCCGCATGCTTTTCCACCAGCACCCCCCCTGCCGAAACCGGAGAAAGGCAAGCCCGCATTGCCAGCAGGGGCAGGAGCAGATTGCGGGACGCCCCGTGAAGTTCACCACGGCCTCAGGGGACAAGCTCTGCAAGGACTTCCAACATGGTAGGTGCCAGGCGGCCAATTGCAAGAAGGGGCTTCACAGGTGTGCCGTGTTGCTTCGCAATGGTCGGGTTTGCAACATGACCCATGGTGCCCACGCATGTCCGGTGAAGAAGACAAAGAGGGGCCCCGCTGAACCCACTGAGGTGATGGGGGCAGTTGGGGAACAGTATGAGTCACCTCAAACCAAGCCTAGGGCGGCCGACCTCTTTTGTGGGCCCAACATGCCAGTCGCGTGCGGTGTCAGGTTCTGCGGTTGGGACTGTTTGGGGGGTCGATTGGTGTCTGGATAGCACTCATGACCTGTCTAGTCCCGGGTGCCAGGGATGGCTCGCTGAGGAACTGACTCGGACAGATTTCATATGTGCTGCCTTTGACTGTTCTACCAAGAGCCGGGCCCGCGAAATCCCGAGAGTTTTTGCGGATGGGTCGGAGGCTCCACCGCCCCTCAGGTCAGAAGAGCATCCTCTAGGGCTACCGGGCCTCTCGAGCAGGGATGCTCGCAGAGTTAAGGTAGACAACGAAGCCTGTCCTTTGTCCTGCAACAGATCCAACTTCACAGAGCCCGAGGCGGGGCATCAGTGAGAGAGAACCCACAAAACAGTTTGCACTGGTTTTTACCAACAGAACTGGACATGTGGAGCAAGGGCCATTGGCAGGACTTTGATTATGACGCCTGTGTTTTTCAAGGTGCTAGATGCAAACGGCAGAGGCTAAGGCACAACATAGAGGAAATCGACATGAAGGTGGCAGTCCAGTGCCGTCACATCCACTCCAAGGAGGAGTGGAAACCCTTCTTGGTGGATGGGAAGAGGCACTACCCGAGTCACGACGAGGCGGAGTACACAGCTGCTCTAGCTTACCACATTGCGGTGTCTGCTTCGTGGTGGGCAGCCAGAACAGGCAGAGCGCAGTTGCGTGTCCCCCGCTCTCCGCCAATCAGCTGTACGGGTGATCGCAGAGCATGGCTTGACTGGGATTCCCGTGCAACCAGACAGTGGTCCATGGTATCTACGGCAGTGCTGTTGGGCTTGGACCTCAGCAGCAGCTTTTCCCTTAGCCATATACCACGGCGCCGGTCAGTGTCTGAATTTGACTTGGAGGAGCTTAAGCAGTCGGGTCTTCCGGAGGGGCACATCTATGTTGGTCCTGGACATCATTCGCACAGGCTGCCCAGCACACGCTGGAAAGCTAGATTCGTGCCAGGACAGCATGGATCACGCGAAGAGTGTTTTCTCTTGTACGTGCAGTGGCTCAAGACCTCAGAACTTCCCGGCAAACTGGAGGAACTCTACCACCAGACCCTAGTCTGCGACTGCGCGCCGCACCAGCTCTGCCATGCTGACTCATTGCAGAGGCTGCTACAACCACCATCCCACAGGTGCGCAAGGCACGAGGTGGTCTTCCCCGCGCAACAGGGCGCCGCTGGGTCTGTTTGGCAGGGATGCCAACAGCACAGTCCATGCCTTGGACGCCGGGAAAGCACTTTGTCCAGGAGGAGGTGATTGCCGCGTTCCGGAAGCTGTATCCACCGCAGTTTACTGCGGGGCTGAAGGAATGGCCGCTGGTGGAGGACTTGCTCAATCAGCCACCCTTCACTATCTACAAGGATTGGAGACTAGGCAATGGGCTGCAAGTGGACGGGGAGCTAGGCCCCGCGTTTCTGGATCGGCAAGGCCTCTTTGCGAGCCGAGCGGGAGCTGGGCTACAGCAGGGAGCCATGGCGCATCGTGCGGCCCTGCCGCCAGTGGTCTCCTACGGTCTGGATCCGGACTTGCATTTCCAAGCAGCCATCACAGCAGCAGGCCAGACACTCCCCACGGAGCAACCCATTTGCCTTGACCACGACCTCCTGTTTGCAGCAGACTTCACCTGGGAGCATCGCGGCCGTCTGGAAGCAGCCCGCATGCGGAACCTAGGAGTGTTGAAGGAGCTGTCACGGAGATGGCAGGTGGTGACCAAGCACCTACGGCAATTCCAGCCTCCAGGGGTTGCTAGAGTCACCAAAACTAGGCATATTGCACTGGTAGCCCTGCTCCTCCTGATCATTTCATGGCCGGACCACATGTTCGCAGTCGACCTTGTGACAGGATTCCCGGCGGTTGCTTACGCTCCCCCGTGCGGGGCCTTTGCGCCCAGAGACATCGACCCTATCCACCTGCAATCCCTTTTTGCGGACGTGGACACCACCAACGCCGCTCTTCTATCCCGGCTCAGGCCAGGAGCGTTGGATGGCATCATGTTGGAGTCGGGGTTGAAGGATGCCAGCAAACGGTTTGCAACAGAACCCCTCACATGGGAACAACTGCAGAGGCAAGTGCAGCGTCGGCCAGTGAGGCTGATCCCTCGTTTTCCTATCACTCAAAGCACTGGCAAAGTGCGGCCAATTGATGATGCTGACAAGGGTGGCCAGAGCGAACTATCAGCTGATGCCAACCACCTAGTTCCCCCAGGCAAAAGCATGTCAGCTGTGTATGAATGTTAATGCATTGGTCACTGACTGCCCTCAGCTATGCTACTGAGGTGCAGCAGTATCCAGCTGGACCCCCAGCTTTTAGCCCAGGCCTCTCCCCAAACGGGCACAGCACCTGAATCGCAAGAGGGCCTGACACTAGAAAGGAGATGGGGTGCAGCTGGAAGTGGCAGCCGCCCCGCGTCCCTATTCATCAGCATTCCAACTGATGCATGGACCGTGGCCTGCCACACCCCAATGACGAGAAGGCCTTTTAGGCGACTCGCCCCAGGGTTGGGTGGGTGGGAAAGAAAGCTGTTTTGGCTCAGCTTGAGCCAAAATGGCCCCCATACGGCGAGCACATTTTAACTCAAGCTTACATGTTCCCTGAATGATGCCATGTCACCCAAGGCCTGCCAAGCACTAACATGGAACACATTCAGAGGAAACATAAAGCGCGAGACCGACACACACTTTTCCCCCAGGCAAACTGTGTATGAATGTTAATGCATTGGTCACTGACTGCCCTCAGCTATGCTACTGAGGTGCAGCAGTATCCAGCTGGACCCCCAGCTTTTAGCCCAACGCACTTTCACACACGCAAGACGACCGGTCTTTTCTGCGCTCCACCCAATGCACTTCACATGAAACTAAACACTTTGATACATGCTCGCATGGGGAGTAAACATAGTTTTTGTCTGAAGAAGCTCTGCTCTGCTGCACGTAAAACTGATTGAGTTGGGACCATGGGTCATCCGCTCCAAGTCTTGAAATGGCGTCACTCCAGTTGCTTTTGGATTGAATCCACTCAAAATAAATGGACGTCTCTAACCCGAACATCGCAGCATGTGTAAGCATGGCTAATTGATCAAGGTCAGGGGTATCTGAACGGCCACGCACCACGGCCATCAGAGCAGCGACATTGTCCAAGAACCAGAGTCCTGTTCTTCCTCGGAAATGCTCGGGGTACACGGAAAGGGCTGCAAGTACCATAAGCAGTTCCAGTTGTGCTATGTGCCACCCATCTGCCCGCCAGGAGTCGTACAACGTCTGGGGCACATGAACCACATGCCCCAGCCTAGCTTCACTAGCAAGCCCAGGATCGAGCAGCACTAGGAAGCCTGCCGTTCCCTGCCTGGGGGTTTCCAACGCAGCGTCTGAGGCTACTACGAACCTACGTGGGTTGGCTGGGGCTAGTGACCAAAGGCGTCTGGGACGTTCTGCCAAAACTGACTCAAGCAATTGGAAAGCGCTTTCCAGTGCCGGTGTCAACGCAGACGTCCGCTCATACTGTCTATCCTTGAGAGCCCCCAACCCTGCTTTCCCAACTTTCCCAAAAATCCCTTCCTGGAAAAAGTTGGTGCAGCCAAACAACTTACTAGCAGCGCCTGGTTTCAGCATCCCTGCTGACCTGGCTTCCTGGATGAAGTGGATCACCTTTTTCTCCAACCTGTCTCGGGGCCAGAAGGTTACTGTCTGCTTTGTGGTGAGGTGCTCCAGGTTATGCATCAGACCCAGGAAGTCGCCTTCACTGGAAAAAGGCTGAGATTTCTCGTCGGCCCAAGGAGTACCCAGCTCGGCCATGAATCCCTTCACGGCCACTTGAGCGGAGCCGTTTGAGCTCGCCCAGTCCTGCATGGTGCAGTCATCGAAGTACATGGAGAAGAGCACACCTAGGAAGCGACGAACCAGGGCCTCGCACAGCCTGCTGTATCGGTTGAAGGAAGTGACTGCAATTGGCAACCCAAAGAGCATACCACTGTACAGCTGGAATGCTGGACTGTTCCACTCCGGGTGCCAAAAGACCACCACACATGCTTCCGCATGCTGGGGAATCATTGGCACCAGGCGATATGCGTCTGGCCAATCTTCCCCTGCACTGTGTAATTGGTCAGGAATGCCTGCGATGGTGCCTCCTCGGAGGACCGCAGCTTGTTGTAGCGCCCAAACGTGCTGTGCCGGCCGGAGAGCCGAGCAAAACTCTCGCGCTTTATGTTTCCTCTGAATGTATCATCGTAGTACCAAGGGTGCCTAAAGCCACATTTGAAATGTATAGGACAATCATGATAACAATGATGAAGGTGATGACTATGATGACAATCATCATGAAGATGATAAGGATGATGACTCTTATGATAACTATCATCGTAGCATCCTCTGCGTTACCAAAGCTGCGGATGACTGTCATGATAACTATCATCGTAGCATCCTCTGCATTACCAAGGGTGCCTAACGCCACATTTGAAATGTATATAGAAGAAAGATAGAAGAAAGAGATGATGATGATGATGACAATCATGATGACAATCATGGTGACAATGATGAAGGTGATGACTATGATGACAATCATCATGAAGATGATAAGGATGATGACTCTTATGATAACTATCATCCTCTGCATTACCAAAGCTGCGGATGACTGTCATGATAACTATCATCGCAGCATCCTCTGCATTACCAAGGGTGCCTAACGCCACATTTGAAATGTATATAGAAGTAAGATAGAAGAAAGAGATGATGATGATGATGATGACAATCATGATGACAATCATGATGACAATCATGATGACAATCATGATGACAATGATGAAGGTGATGACTATGATGACAATCATCATGAAGATGATAAGGGTGATGACTCTTATGATAATTATCATCGTAGCATCCTCTGCATTACCAAAGCTGCGGATGACTGTCATGATAACTATCATCGTAGCATCCTCTGCATTACCAAGGGTGCCTAACGCCACATTTGAAATGTAAATAGAAGTATAGAAGAAAGATAGAAGAATAGAAGAAAGAGATGATGATGATGATGACAATCATGATGACAATGATGAAGGTAATGACTATGGTGACAATCATCATGAAGATGATAAGGATGATGACTCTTATGATAACTATGATCGTAGCACCCTCTGCATTACCAAAGCTGCGGATGACTGTCATGATAACTATCATCGTTGATGACAATCATGATGACGATGATGAAGGTGATGACTATGATGACAATCACCATGAAGATGATAAGGATGATGACTCTTATGATAACCATCATCGTAGCATCCTGTGCATTCCCAAAGCTGCGGATGACTGTCATGATAACTATCATCGTAGCATCCGCTGCATTACCAAGGGTGCCTAACGCCACATTAGAAACGTAAAGAAGAAAGAGATGATGATGACAATCATGATGACGATGATGAAGGTAGTGACTATGATGACAATCATCATGAAGATGATAAGGATGATGACTCTTATGATACCTATCAATGTAGCATCCTCTGCATTAGCAAAGCTGCGGATGACTGTCATGATAACTATCATCGTAGCATCCTCTGCATTACCAAAGGTTCCTAACGCCACATTTGAAATATGAAGTTACGTGACAGAGCTTCAGCGCTGAAAGCTGTGCCCAGCAGGTAGTTGAGCACTCTCGGCCTCCTCAGCTCAGGGGCAGTTGGTGTAGTGGCATCGCCCGCTCAGCATGCGAGAGGGGCCGCCTGTCCATGCCCATGTGCGCCTGCGTCTGTCACAGTTTGCCTATCCCTGGTCTTTCTCCCTTTCGGTTTGCTGTGCGTCTTGCCAAGGGCGGCTGCTGCGCCGCGGCCGGGTGCCGAACGTCACTTTTGAATCCTATATAGAAAGTAGAAAGCTATCGGTCAGCAAGAACAGCTTCGCGTCCAGCGCGCTTGGAGGCCGCACTCGCTTCGCCGCAGCGAGCACGAACCAAAGGAGTGCGCCGGCAGCCTGCTCCGCCGCGGCCGGGTGCCTAACGTCGCGTTTGAGTCCAATATGCAGTAAGGCTATCGGTCCAGAGGGAGCGGCCAGCCACAAAAGCTTCGCTTCCCGCGCTTTTCCAGGCCGCACTCGTTTGTCCACAGCGAAGGCGTGCGCCGGCAGCAGAAAGGAAAAGGAAAGAAACCAAAGGAGTGCGCCGGCAGCAGAAAGGAAGAAAAGAGGCCGAACGGGTGGGCCCGCACTCGTTTGCCCACAGCGAGCACCAACCAAAGGAGTGCGCCGGCAGCAGAAAGGAAGAAAAAAGGCCGGACGGGCGGGCCGAAAACTGTGCCCTGCATGCAGGTGCTTGAGCGCTTTTCCAGGCCGCACTCGTTTGCCCACAGCGAGCACCAACCAAAGAGTGCGCCGGCAGCAGATAGGAAGAAAACAGGCCGAACGGGCTGGTCGTGACAGAGCTTCAGCGCTGAAAGCTGTGCCCACCAGGTAGTTGAGCACTCTCGGCCTCCTCAGCTCAGGGGCAGTTGGTGTAGTGGCCGCTCAGCATGCAAGAGGGGCCTCCCGAGGGCCGCGCACCTCTGGCTGGCCGGTGGTTCCCACCACCTGCACTGGGGGACACATCATCATGGCTGAGATGACCACGAAGACCTGAAGGCCCTGCACGAAGCCCTTAAGCCGTCTCGCAGATGCGGCATATTTGAAACTCCTCCGCACATTCGTCACACACCGGCATGTCACAGACGTCGCAATAATTGCCTGTCGGCAAGCCACACCATGTACAAGCCGGCAGGAGCGGGTGACCAGGGTCCCCGCAGCCCTCTGCTGATCGTCGAGGACACGCACGTGGCGAGGCTCGGCCCATGGCGGGTCTTCCCAAACCCGGCTGGGGCGCAAATAGGCGGCCCATACTGAGAAGATGTCCTGTCCAAAATGGCCTCCAGGTATTGCGGGTAGATGCTGGTGACTCGCATGTCCCCATCCACAAACGGGGCAAGGTCATCCCGTGTGAGGCGGCGCGTCCCTGCTTCCCAGTCCAGGGACCGCCCTCCCAAGGGGACCACCACACCTGCCACAGTCCAATCTGGGTGAAGCCATGGGAACTGAAAGCCGCCGTAGCTCCTGTTGCACCTGACGCAATCGGCCTCGGTGCATGGGACTTCCAAAATAGGCAACCCCTGCACCATGGTTGGAACCGACTCATAGGGCTTGTGCAACACAATGACGACATTGGATAGGTGCGCCATGGCCAGAGCACGCGCCATCCCTGCCGCGGCTTCCAGGAAGGCGCGAAGATTGCGTGGCGTGTCCACTGGGACAGTCGCCCATGCGGCCGTGCGGAATACATGGCCGAACATCAAGCAACCTGATCCTGGACACAAATACGAAAGAAAGCTGTTTTGGCTCAGCTTGAGCCAAAATGGCTACGGCACGGCGAGCACATTTTAACTCAAGCTTACATGTTCCCTGAATGATGCCATGTCACCCAAGGCCTGCCAAGCACTAACATGGAACAGGTATCATCCTAGTCATCATCTTCATCATGATCAGCATGAGGGTCATTATGGTTTCGTATTACTTCTTACTTCTTGTATACATTTCAGAAGGGACGTTAGATAGCATTGGTGATGCAGAGAATGCGTCGTCATGATTATCATGATGAGTGCTGGTGGTGCTGAGGATGCGTCATAATGATTATCATGCGACTTGAGATGCAAAAGATGCGTGGACATGATTATCATGATGACTGCTGGTGATGCTGAGGGTGCGTCATGATGATTATCAGCCGATTTGTAATCGACGTCATCGTCCAGCATCATCCAGGGGGGTGGGGTCTGATCATGACTCAAGTACGCAGGGTTGTGGCTCGGCTACTGGGGTTCAAGTTTACAGTGAAACCAAAAACAAGATCAAAATTTGACCAGGGCGAAAATTTAACATTTCACCCAAAAGAAACCAAAGAAACCAAAACCAAGGGCACTGTTTTCTTTTGCTCGAAAACCACAACTAAATCCAGGGGTCGGCGGCACTGGGCGGCAGCCCTTAAATGGGCTCTTGCTCCGAAATTGTGGGGTGAGACCCCGAGTTTTTTTTCTGGTCAGTTTGAGTGTCGAACATCTTTGAGGCCGCCTTGACCAAGACCTGCGGCACCTCCTCGCCCACTAGGGCCCGCAGCGCCTGGACACCCGGAAAACGCCCGTCTCGGTGTCTCTTCTTGTGCGGCACCCGGTGCACCCACCGGAAACCAAGAGGATCTCCCCCATCTGTGTCGTGTTTTAGGGTTTTTGGTGGGTTTGAAGAGAAACCAAGAGGAGCATCCAATCCATTTTGGGGTCCCTAATTTAAAGACACACCCAAATCCAAAAACTCCTCACTTTTTTGGATCTTGATGAAATATGGATTATGAATTCCCTGATAAAACGTGATAAAACACAGAACATCACATAATGGCCAAAACATGCTGTAGACTCTTGGAATGTACAAGTGCGGTCACCACATCCAACTACAAAACCTTGGATACGGGTCAATGTTGCAATATGAAAGGGCACCCGACGGGTTGCAATAACAAGAGGTCACCAACCAATCAAGCAGTAGTATGCCCAAACCAGGCATGAACATTGACATGCATTGACAGTTGGAAGATCACTAAAACTTGGCACCACAGAAACAAGAATTGTGGAAGCGGACCATTTGGGGCTTTTGAGGACCCCAAAATCTCCTTATCCACTTTGAGAATTGCTGAATACAGGGCACCCGTCGGACGTGTCCAGGGGCTCACCTGGGGAACTTTGCCCAGGATATCTTGCCCCAAACGAGGCTCAGGGTACCCCGATTCCTTCCAAAGATCCTTTCAAAAAAGCTGCCAAACAAGAAGAACCGTCTCTTTTTGACCCAACCCCTGGAAGTAGCAGGTTTTTCTCTGGCCTTATGTTGTGAAAATCACAAGGGCCCCCTCTTGAAGGGCTAAAGGGCTCTGATTGTGCCGAAAACATTCATGTGTCAAGAAAGCAACTGGCGGAACTTTGGGTTTACTACAGGCTTCAAATGCGGCTGGCCCGCTAAAGGAGGCTCACCCAGTATCAACCCCCCCCCAGCCAGAAATCGAATGCCTGAAATGCTTCAACCTACTCCCAGCCTGTAGAAAAACTATTTGGAAGCCTTTCTGGTTGGTGGATTTCATCGATGGGCCCCGAGCCACCAAACAAAGAGGGATTTGGCCACTGAACAATCTCTACACCAGCTTCTCGGCTTGGCGGAGTAATGTTGGACCCGCATTTGCGGAGACCTGGTGACTTGGTGGATTTAGCAGTGTGCAGTGTGCAGGCTGCGTCCCCCCTATTCATCAATCGAGCGGAGGCTGCTTTAAGGCACCCTGCGCTTGGCTCTTAAGTTTACAGCAGGAAAACATGTTCCGCAAACAGGACACACATGAAGGTACCCTCCCTTCCTTTGTAAAGGGGGGGGACTCTTCAAAGAAAGAAACAGAAAGCAACCTGCTGAAGGTCTGGCTTCAAAATCCCGGCTGAAGGCAGCCCTTGCACTGTTTTGCTTTGCCAGCGACAGGATTACTCCGCATCGCTGGGTTGCCAGCAATACGACAGAAGGATTGGCCGGCGAGGTTCACTGGAGCAATTCTCGAGCTTTCCCTGCAAATACAAAAACGAAAAGTCGTAGACTTTGCAAAACAAACCCATGCTTTTAAGGTTCGCAGGGGAAATTGGTTTCGAATGTGGGTCAAGCGTGTGACTTGTTTCGCCGGTTCCCGAGTTGTGGCTGATTGGCTTCATACAACGCAAGCGCGGGATAAGGCAACAATGAAATGAGGAGGAAACCTAAATGAGAAAGTCCCCAAACCCCTGGCAGCTGATCTGCCCGGAAAACATCTTGACGTGGGTATGACTTCGAATTGGCGGCCCTTTAGTGAAATCATTTGACTATAGACTGGAATCCCCTTGGATTGTAGAGCCATCTCTGAAAACATCAAAGGGCACAAGATCCAAGATCCTGGTTGCTTAACATGTTGCGGCCAACCCCAACCAACACAAGAAGCAAGGGTTCAAATCCAAAGAACCAATCCACCACCAATTTAAGGGTTACCTGATATACTGCTTCTGGGTTTGCCTGTGTCTTTTTTCAAAATGGCAGAAAGACTTGGTCCATCTTGATGCCTCATGCCGCAAAACGCCAAAAACTCGCCCCGGTGACCTGGCCAGTCCCAGGCAAAAGTCGCGGGAAACGAATGCCGAAGCGGTCCATCTCCGCCGGTGTCGCTTTTCGGACCCGAGTGGCCCTGTGCTGCCAAAAGGGACAGTGCACAGAGCCCGAAAGGCCGACCTTTTGGTGACACGGTTTGCTGTTCAGAAACCAAGGGATTGACCACGCACTTTAGTGGGGAAGACACGAAACGAAAAGGACAAAAGGGTGCCACTCAACAAAACAACTACTGAAAAGCTTGAACCTTTGGCATGGACTGCATCACCCAAACCTCGAAACTCTGCATAACTAAGTCTAAAGATCTGGGATGACCCCACACGAATCAGTCATGGTCATGGCGGCATGACCACATTTGCGTAGGGTCTTGGAGGTTCTGGGCATAGCAATGCAATGCCCGAAGGACGTTTAGGTGGGAGTTCATGTCCGATCACTTTGGAGGTGATTCCAACTCTTGAAATTCATCGCGACGACAAAGGACGGCACTCGCTTCCAACGCCCAGAGAAATGAAATGCATCTCGATGCCAAATCCCGCGCTCAAGTTCTCGCGGTCGGCAACCGAGTTGGCGCCTCTGGCGGGTTGGCCAAAATTCAGCCGCTAGCTCGTGAAATGTGGCGTGAATTCCTACGGGCTCCCATGCATCTGTAGCCTTGAAGCCGTGATGATGGTGAGCTCGCCTTTATCTTTGTTTTTTACGCCCAGGTAAGCTCGCCAGAGACCAGGCAAATAACAATGTGTCCCAAAATAATTCACTGTCTGACAAGGAAAAAGCAGGCATCCAAAAATGTGAGTTGCTGGGACTCCAATAACACACCGATTCCATACAGAAGTGGGGACGAGCGATTCAGTACAAAAACCACACTCAGCCAATTCTACGCGTATACCAACAACGCTGACTCGAAAACTACTCGCACGCCCAATTCAGACCACATTTGTGATGAGTTGTTCTGTTCTCCAATTGTGTGGGCCTCGAGCTACACCGCACACAACAATTACTTTACTTAAGACAATCCCCACTTGAAACATTCGTTGGGCTAAACTAGACGGCGGCAACGTCAAATCAAAACGGAGCCAAGGCCGCCTTGACCCTGATTCATGAGGCAAAGCTGCCACAAAGTCACTCTTCCTGTGTGGAGATCCCCTTCACAAGTACAAGTTCCCACAATTCCACGAACAATAAAATGCACCAAGGGACGCTCTGGTAATATTGTTTCTTTGCATGGTTTGCCAAACAGCGCCCGGCGCCCATGAAACAAAAAGGCTTGTCGTACTTGAATTTGATGGGAAACCCCTCTGTGTTAACAACGCCATTTTGGTGGCAGTCGATTTTAACAGGACAACCGTGTTGTGGTAGATTGTTGTAAAAGGAAACACTCTAAAGCAGTAGCAAGTTGACAAAAAGCGAAGAAACACATGCCCCCCCAAAAAAAGAAAAAAGAAAAGAAGTCAGGGATCACCGGAATCGATACTCCTTTCATCCCAAAGGGTAAAGGACACAAAACCAACTGTTGGGTTATTTCCCATCTTCCCCTTACAAGAACCAGGAAATCACCCCCCCCCCAAAAAAATAATATCCAAACCACAAGGTTAAGTGCCCTGGAATAACTATTTGCAGTAATGACACATCTCCGGTAAAAAACAACAACAGAGAAACAACAATCTGAAACGCACATGGTCTACACCAACCACCGGGGCCCTGGTTCGGAACCGCCCGCTTTCTCGGATCGCCCTCTCTCGAGGTTCCCCCGTCGGATCGTCGGATCGGTCGGCCTGCGTCCGCCAATTTACTTGGAGAGGATGGCAAGCGCCTTCTCCCCCATGAGATCTCCGTACTTCGTTGCCTCCGCCTTGTCCTGGCGAACGCGCAAACTAGCGGCCTGAGGAGCAGACGGCCTGAGGAGCAGACCGTTTTTCTTTTTCAGGTCTGCGGTCGCATCAAAGGTTTTGTTCGGGAACCGCACAGGTCTCTAAGAAACCAACGAAGGGTACGACCCCATGTTAAAGCCATGGGAACAAAAGGGCGTAACCCTTTTTGGTAGGGCTTCAAAACGGCTTCAAAACGGCTTGCCCTTCTTATGATCGTTGGCCTTAAAGGGACACCCTCCAAAAAGGAGCAATGGCGCCGCTGCACGTCCGGGGTCTCAAAACCTCTGAAAAGTTGGATTTTGATATCCAAAGCTTGGTTTCCTGTGGGCTTTTCATTATTTAACAAAAGCAACCAAAAGGGGGACAGTTCCTAAAACACACACACACACATGTGTCTTGTTCTGCCTTATGTTTTTGGTTCCAGCCACATATACTTTTGTTGCGAGGCTCGGAACCCTTTGTTGCGAGTAGATTTAAAAGGGACACCAAAAGAAACACAACCAGCTTACACGGGGGTCGCCCAATTTTTGACACAAACCGAAACTGCCTGGAATTTTCTGGAGCACTTCCTGATCAGTCAGCATGAGTTTCACGGTCCTCCAAAAAGGGACCAAGGGGGACTGTGTGGTGACCCGAGGGGCAGAAATAGAAAATTGGAACCGCTTTAGATTAAAACAGGATAGGACATGTTGACCCCGCATTCATATGAATATCCTGCTTTGGCATCCGGACGAATTCATTCCCAGTGAATAGACAGCATTGCTTATTTGTTGTTTCAATGTGGGATTTTCCAGACAAAAACGTGCTTTTCATGCTCCTGGGTGCTCTTTGTTGTCGTTTGTTCTTCAAAAGAAACCCTTCCATGCATTGATGCTGAACTTTAAGGGCAATATGTCTGCTGTTGCTTTCTTTGCAAGGAACTCTGGGAACTTGTCATTTGTAGAAAAGCATGCAGCGAACCCGTTCTGATTTGATTGTGGACACCCTCATCCCTTCTAAGAAGGTTCCACTGGTTCACCGTGGAAACGGGCAAGCCAGCTGGTTTCGACCCCATGATTCCCAAGATATTCAATCAAGTGATTCCCCGAAAGTGAGGCACGTTCGTGGGATCGGGGATTTTTCCTAGGTGATCATTAGAAGGATGGTCTGGACGATTCGGGGCACCCGGCCCAAAAAGGGACACCCCTGTCTGAAGGGTTTAAACGGTCTGAAGCAAACTTGGCTCGAGTTGTCATTGGGGCAAGGTGCAGAAAAAACCTCGCCGACGAATCAAGGAGTCTCTCTCTCTCTCTCTCTCTCTCTCGGTTTGGGCCGCCAATGCCAGGAAGCTTCACAAGAACACGAGGATGCATATATAAAACTAGCCAGAATAAGAGGATGCATATATAACCTAGCCAGTCAGAAGATGAACAACAAATCATTCCAATAGCAAGACCGGGGTACTCCCCTGCAAATGTCCTTCAACCCCGAAGGGCCCAAATCAAAAGAAGTGTCCTCTGCAAATGGGAAAGACCTGGGTTCTATGTCGGGGCGGAGATCCCGGAGATATCGGAGACTCGGACCTCGGCCGAGATGTCGTCGAAGCTGGCGTTGGGGGTGTCATCCTTGCAGTAGGCAGCCAGGCACCGGGAGATGCCCACGCAGCTGCAATTGAACTCACCCACCTCAGAGCGGATCTAACCCCAATCCAACCGATTGAAAGGGAGGCAAGGAAGTTTTTTGCTGGTTGAAAAGGGGGCAGCCAGGGAGCAAACTAAAAGGCCTTGACAAGGACGGGGAAGTCTGGCACTGCATTCGTCAATCCTGAAATCAGGAGTTCTTATGAATTTCAGCCTTCAGCAGGGGTGTCAACTAGCCATCGAATTGTCAGTATCAAGGTCAACGCCAAGTTGTAGGTAGGGAAGCCAACAATTCCTCAAAGCCCAAACATGGTTGCCACGGGTCCAAGCCCAGTGGCTAAAGCACACAAGCCCAGTGAGTGAGATAGGTGTTGCTTGGAAACCCTGCAGGTTTCAGGTTTGAGGTCGGCAAGGATCCCACAGCTCCAGGGCGGCCAAGCCGCACACCACAAGGTCAAGAGTTGGCATTGGGCAAACAGAGGTAAAACACCCACCAACCAACCAACCCGCCCAAACCGCTGCCCGTTCCGCTGCAAGCTGCAATCCACTTCTCGTCCTCTGTCTTGGTGCCCTCAGGGGAGGAGTTGATGAAGTCCTGAGCCAAAGTTCGCAGTGGCCCTTTGGTAGCCGAGCCAAAAAGGAAACCGGTACCCCCCCAGCAAAAAAGGAGGACAATGGGCTGGAGCTCGTTGTTTGTTTTTCTTTTCTTTTCTTTTTTCTGCGGTTCAACATGGATTTGAGTCAATTTTTTTGGGGGGGGTTGGGGGCTCAGACCCTGCTAAAAGCGTTACTGTTGGTGGCTTACATGGACACCCCCACTAAACCAACAAAATCTAGAAAACCCCAAGGAACCGGAGGATTCGCGGGGGAACCTCCAAGTGGGGTTCTGGGGTTCCCCATCCCATCGACACCCAAAAAACACGCGCCAATCGAGGCCAAGCTTCCGTGGTCCACCAGAGCGGCACGGGCTCCTCCGCAAGGTCCAGGGCGGGCATCACATGGGGCAGGTCCACCTTGAGGAAGCTGTGGGTGAGGTTCTTGAAGAGCGGCTCCTGGCCACCAAGGCACTGGGATCCGTTCGATCCGTTCCAAGCCCAACTAGAGAAACGGGTGGTTTGGTTCGGTGGTTTGGGGGTGAAATGGAGGGTGGCAAAGGCACTGGGGCGGGTTCGTTGGAAAGGGCTAAACCCCGTTAACCCTCTACAAGAACCAGAGAATCACATTCGAATCTTAACCACCCGGCTCCAAACCAGCAAGGGGAACCTGACACTGGGCGGACCACGTGCTCCGTATTCTGCTGTACAAAGACTCTGAAGTTCGAGATCCCAGGTTACGCTGGATGGACGGGCCATTCTTCGGATGTTTTCCGTGCGGTCGTGGGGAAACTCTCCTGGAGTCTTGGGAGACACAATTCTGAACTGGCCAATGGTCAAACAAACTGGATGGCAATTGGGGCCCAATTCTAATGGGAAATAGGCAGGTCCCCTTAGGCCAGCGAGAGTTTATCACCCAAACACCAGCTCGCTTGGAGTATCCGCTGATCTGATGCTCATAGGACCCTCCAGAGGGTACCTGTACCCAAAGGAGTCTCTCACTCAGCTCGCAGGACTGTTGAGGGCGCGTGGGTTCAAAGGGATGAGCTGAAATCCACGGGGCAAATGACGCGCGGAGAATCCTCGGCTTTTCCTCGCTCTTGGCACGATTGTGAGTTTTATTTGCTTTATTGTTCCAGAGGTGCCAGAAAATCTGGCTCTTTGGCTTGTCGCGACACATCTTTGGCCTTGCTCTTGGGGGGGGGGCACTAAGGGCGCGAATGCCAAGAATTGGGCCTTGGGAACATTAGAGCCAAAATCAAGTCATGTGACCTGGTTTCTTTGTGAATACTCTTCCATGAACCAGCCTAAAAAAGAGAAGGGCTGGTTCTCCTCTTTTGCTTAACTCCCAAAAGGAAAACTCCACACAACTATTGTCAGTGGTGAACTCGTTTTCCTTTAAGGCCCCAGAAGGGGAACATATGTACACATATACATGTATATATATATATACATATGTATATATATATATTTCAGCCAGTGGAAGTAGCTACGTCAAAC
Organism: Effrenium voratum; assembly: GCA_963377175.1. Classification (NCBI taxonomy): domain Eukaryota; class Dinophyceae; order Suessiales; family Symbiodiniaceae; genus Effrenium; species Effrenium voratum. The sequence goes on from CAUJNA010001502.1 coordinate 487,418, forward strand.
GTGTTTTTCTCTCTGTTCCTTTGGGTCCCAGCCACCCCGCACGGAAGCAGGCGCAAGCCGCCTCAGGTCCGTAGTAGGTGTAGGTGGACCCGGTGCCGCCCACCGCCGAGATGCCGCCCTCCTTGGGCCTCGAGGTCTCTCCCAAACAAAAAGCGTTTTGGTTGCAGCCCCCTACAAAAAATGAACAACCCCCCCCCCAAAAAAAAAAGAAGGACAAGGACAAGGACGAGGACGAGGACCAGGACAAGGACCAGGACAAGGACGACAGCGACAGCGACAGCGACAGCGACAACCACAATACAACCACAACCACCACCACCACCACCACCACCACCACCACCACCACCACCACCACCACCACCACCACAACAACCACAACAACAACAACAACAACAACAACAACAACAACAACAACAACAACAACAACAACAACAACAACAACAACAACAACAACAACAACAACAACAACAACAACATCAACAACAACAACAACAACAACAACAACAACAACAACAACAACAACAACAACAACAACAACAACAACAACAACAACAACAACAACAACAACAACAACAACAACAGCAACAACAACAACAACAACAACAACAACAACAACAACAACAACAACAACAACAACAACAACAACAACAACAACAACAACAACAACAACAACAACAACAACAACAACAACAACAACAACAACAACAACAACAACAACAACAACAACAACTGAAACATATGATCCAAGAACAGCAATAAGGGGCGAACTCTAACAAAGTAATATGACCATCTGCCAAAAAACACATGACCCCCCAACAGAAAATGGAACACCTGCCAGAAACATGATCCAAGAACAGTGAAGGAACGTGTCCGTTTTTTCTCCAACATTTGGACACCCCAAAAGGTGATAGCAAAATTTGTGTCCAGGTCCTTTGGGCAACTGATATGTATAGATTATTTTAACGTGGGCCCGAATAGTGGGGTCCTGTCGGTTCCCTCTGAAATGGGACACCCAAACTGTGAATCAATCAAGAGGAAAAATACACTTTTATTCATGGGGTTTCATTCACATGGCCATAGTTAAACGATGTTCTACCCTTGAGGCGAAGAACACCTAGCCAACTCCAGTGTGCTGTTTGGCCTCTTGGCCCAAAATGAGTTATGAACCTTCCTGCAAATTAACCTGGAACCTTAACAAACACCTCATGCTTGATTAAGGAAACTCCTTCCTTTCTTGGCGCATGTCAATTTGCAGAATCGCTTTTAAACGAATCAAAGCGAACACCTGCAATGTTGTTTTGGGGGGGTGGGGTCCACAATATTTTACGACACACCCACTTTTGTCTTCTTCTCTTCTTGGGGGGGAGGGGCATCAAAAGCCCTTCCCCCCTGGTCTGGTGCCCGGCTTCTTGTGGATGATGCCCACCAGCGAGTCCACAATCAGGTTGTAGCGGAGCTCTCCTGCGTGCGCTTTGCGCGCTTTGGGCGGTCCCTTATCCGATCTGAGCGGCAGGGGCTCATCTTTAAGCAGCCAGACCCTCGACTCCTTCAACGGAAAAGGGGTCTAAACCATACTAAACAAGTTGCAACAGGCCTTGAAACCCTCCGGGGTTCGGAACCCCCTCTTTGGATTCCACCCACATGAGATCAAAGAGTCGGAACACTGCACCGACTCGCGTTGGCGGCGAGTTTTGGCGACAGCCATGAGCCGCACCGATCTCTTGAGTCACACCTTTTTTTCCGGCCCGGATTTCCAGGAGCCGCAGGCAACCGCGCAACCCCCATCTGCCTTGCGTTGGAAAACCCAACTTCTTAAACATTGCCAGTCTTTCAACAAAAAGCGTGTGCAAACGACCATGTGCAAACCCTCAAAAAGCCCTAAGTTCCTAAGAGAGGATCCTTTGACCATCCCAAGCCCGCAGTAGTCATGGCACTGGGTCTCTCACCATGACTCGCATGTTGGTCTGCGTCGACAAAACGGAGCCCCAAAACGGATTTCGGGTTTGCCTTTCCCTCCAAATCAACTCTCACAACTGGTAAAACTGGTCACCCTACAACCCGGGCCGACCCCAGTGGGTGGCTCACTCCGTGCTTGGCATCTCGTCCTTCGACGATGCGAGGGCAGAAGCGCTGATCCACCAGCTGACCTCCGGCCGCCTTGCCTCCCTCCAAGTACCTCAGATCGACGCCCTGGGATCAATGCAGCCCACGAGCCTCTTCTATCCACCTCTAGGCTCTAGTTGTTGTTTTTTGTAATCTTGCTGGTTCGATTGGCAGGGAATGAGCAATGGAATGACCCCGAAAACAAAATAATCCCGCATGGTTTCCGTTAGGGGTCCCCTAGGTTCATGCTCCAAACCCTGGGACATTCCCTGCTTGAGAACCAGTTGGTTCAGCTTGTTTAAGGGAACGGTTTTCCCTTTAAAGAGGCCAGGGTCCAGTTGTTGAAAGAAGTGTTGCGCCACCCTAGCCCACCGTTAAGAATAGCTTCAGTATGGGAAACGCACCGGAAGGGGTCCAACATCGCCAACATGGGCTCATGCATGGACATCCAGAATCAGCCCTTCACATGCGAGTTATTGTCAAAATAAGTAGTTCGAAAGGACATGGGGAATTGCTTAGTGCGTTCACCTACCCCTCCCAAATGGACAATACTGTAGACTACTGGTAATTTTCTCGTATGCGCCATGGTCAAAACTCCGGATGGTCATTGTTCCTGTCAACAATCCCTACAGGCTCCATGACCATCTGTACCGCAGGCAGGTCCTTCCATGGCATGAGCATGGAAATCCATCGGTGAACACCGCTAGTTGGAAGGCAACAATGGAGAACAAGGAGGTGCAAGATCCACACAAAACAAAACGCAGGGCTTCCATTTGCTCAAGTCCCCTGGAACAAATAAAAATGTGATCAAGTAGTGATCGATTCCCTTCAAAACCAACAGGGGAAAATAAAACATGTTCTTAACCAAATGGAAGGAAACAAAATGCTGGGGTGCTCTGACTTCCCGCCAGAAACGGTTGACACAGAACTCCCGGCTCTTCATGGATGTGCATCTGATGCACTCCTGGCGCCTGATCGCAACAAAACACCTCACAAAGGAACAACACGCAGGTATTCGGGCAAGTCACAAACTGATCAGAAAGGTGAATCGAAACAAAAACTTAAAATCATGGATTTTAAGTTTTCGAGGTATTTAGGTATACTATTTATTTATTTATATATATAAGGGTTGGCGCCCGAGGAACAACAAATCCACTCCCAGCCCCAGATTCCCTCTCCGGGTCGCTTGCCGACGCCCTTGGAGGTCCATTCCCCGGACTTCTCGTTGCGCCCGGCAACGCAGAACTCCACAAACTCCGCCACCGTGTGCTCTTCCTCGTGGTTGTCGTTGGCCTCGGGGCTCGAAACGAAAAGAAAGCCATGGGAAACTGGGCTGCCCTCAGATCCCCCGCTAAAAGCTTAACTTTTAGTGGGTTATATGGAAAACTACCACCAAACACTAAAAGGCTAAAAGGCTAAGGGGATGGCTGGGAGCCACCAAGGAAAGACCTCGCTTTAAGGCTGGACCCGCAAGATGGCTTCCAGTTGTCCTGTTGACCTTCCCGATTGAAAAGCTTTGAAACCACAAGAAAGGGGGCGCCCTCAAAAAACAGACATGGCTAAAACTAGCTGGAGAAGAAAAGGTTGGGGGGGTCTTGCGGCGGGTAACCGGATGAGGGGGTCATTTGGGATGCTTTACCTTTGGTGGTTGAGGGTAGTTTCCCAAATACCCCCTGCAAAGCTCAGAGGTTCAAATCCCCAGCTCCAATCCAAACCACCAGTCAAAGGTTTCCTGAGTAAATATCCCGGATACGTGGCATAGCTCAATTCGATCTTGAGAATTCTGCCCGCGTTTCGTGCTTCAATGTGTTTTTCTCCGTGTCCGACAAAGTGACATCCTCCAAAGTAGCGACACATAATGGTCTTAAGGGAAGCCACCCCCCTTTGTATTGAAAAGCTCCCCATTGTAAATCAAAACCTTAGAGCCATGGTTCCCAAAAGGCTGGCCATTCAGATCCTTTCTCACAAAGCGTGACCGAATATCAACTGGAATGGTAAGGGGGCCAGGTATGCCGCCTGGGAACCGCCAAGAAACAAGCTGCGTCTCATCTTTCGGGGGTCACGCAGTATGGAGATCCCCAGTGGCCAAGGGGAAAAAAAGGCGCCCTGTGGTTGGATCTTGAAGGGACCGGGTTCCCTTGCCCCTGGAGCACGCTTTGGTCTTACGTGCGAGTTTGGTGGGGTGGCGGCTTTAGGAGCGAGTCGTGCGTCGAGGGAGTCTTCGGTTGAGTCACGGCGAGTGCTCGACAGTCTGAAAAGGCAAGCTCTACAAAGCCTGAACATAGGTCCTGTTGGGCAAACTAGATGGTGGTAGATTATGAAGCGACCAGGTGGAATCGCCATCTATTTTCTATCCAGGGGTGGTTGTACATACCCCTTGTACATACCCCTCGGGCAAATGAACCCAACGGGCCTGCTGATGTTCATACCCCTCTCCCCAAAAGGGTTTTTTCTACCCATCTAAAGTGGGTTGGAACCCAGGGAAGCCAAGGAACCGGTATGAACAAGCGCATGTACTTCCACCCTTAGATTCTACAAGCAACGAGGCCACCTACTCAGATGCCCAGTGGCCATCGGAAAAAAGCGCCCTTTTTTGTTGGTTGAGTTTAAAGGGGAACCCTCCCCCAAAAAAAGGAAAAAAGGAAAAAGGGCACCACTGGGCAACGGGGCCTATGAGCCGAAACCATCCCAACCAATCCACGACAAACCCGACCCCACCTCCATGAGGGACAGCTTCTCTCCATCCTCGCAGAGGCGCTCCCCGTACTCCTGCAGGCCAACAAACCATGCGCTCCCTTTTTATGGGGTGTGTCGTTTTTGAGGGTACCCCTGGTTTAAAAGGGAAATCACAAGGAACACCCACCTCATCGTTTGTTTTGTTGGGCCCCTGAAGTTCCAAAGTAAAGATACGCCCGTTTGAACATCGCCCCAAAAGGAAACCTGACTTACTTCTGCCCCAAGAGTAATCCCTCACTTTTTGAGTGGCTTGGCCAAGAAACATTGTTTTTTTGGTTGCCACTCACATGGTCGCTATGAGGTCCGTGAAAGGGAGGCAGTGATCTGCAGAGTGCGAGCCGGCGCCGGGTCGCTGGGTCGGTTGAAGCAGCGATTGGCGCGTTCGGAACACATGTAACTCTACTGGTGCATGGAAAAAAACAACAACGGGGCCAACAAAAATAATTTGCATATCCTCAGGCCTCCAGTGGTCTTTGGCAAAATTGGGCCCAAACGAATAGTAAGTTAGTGGGTATGGGGAAGTTAACAACTAGGAAGTTGAGAGGATCCAAAAGGCAAACAACCTGTCCGAATTTTGCATATCCTCAGGCCTCCAGTGGCCATGTGGAAAGTTAAGAGGTTGACCCTGATTGCAAAAGGCAAGAACAAGCGAACACCTGGTCTGAGGATGCCCTTTTGTGCTGATGTGTTCTAAAGGACACCAGGGGGATACAACTGATTTGTCGGGTTGCCTCTTTCAATTGGAGATCCGGGCCCAGTAATCCATAGGTCCTTTGCAAAAGCCAAAGGTCAAAACCGCCGGCCTTGCAATAGTTGCCATCCTTCAGCTTGATGATCCTTGGATTCAGGTCTGCAAAACAAAACAATCTGCAAAACGCTAGGACGCCCCCCGGCAACGAACAAACAAACAGACAAGCAACAAAGCAAAGCTAAGCTGTGTGACAAGCTGACCCAAAACAAGCAAGTGCCCAAAGTCTGAGCAACGGCAAACTTGCTGAATATGGATGACATCCAGCAAAAAACATGGGAGCTCGAAAATGTTGTTTGCTTTTGGCGGGGTCCGTGTCAGCATCCCACTACAGAATAACAAATTCATGTCCAACCAAGGGCGAAGGTTCCAACTAGAAGCTTGCTGCGGGCACCATGTCCAAACCAACCAAGACATGTCTGGCGAACCGGTGTCTTCCCAAAAGCGGGGCTGGCATGCTTCCAACAAGTGAGGGGAGCCTGACATTTTCTGAGGATGTTAGTAGCCCTTGCGGGGTTGGCCATTTTGGGAAAGGAACAAACACGCCGTTCGGCCGATTTGGCCAAAGAAATGCACAAACCATTATCCTAAGTACGGTTGCAGGTTTGCATGTACGCAGAACCTTATGTACCTGTTGTGTACCCTTTATGTTCTGTTAATAATATATTTCTGTACCCTTTACGTATCAAAGAATTCTGGCCCGGGATTAATCAACCTGTGCCATGTTTGGGGGGTGTCACCCGCAAAAGTGATCCTCCGCCCTTTGTGTTTCTGTTCAGGCATCTGGGGTAAAAATTGCGGCACCATGGCTTTGAATTGCAGACCCTCAAAGACCCTTTCTCTAACCTTTATGTCCCTTATATATGTATATATATATATATATACAATTTAAATATCTATATACAAACATCTGTTCCGTATCCAAGTCAGGTTTTGGCTTCCACCTCTCTTTCCAGCGGATTTTTCCGGCCCATAAACCTCAGGCGGGCGGCCAAATGCCCTCGCCTGAGGAGCCCCGGTTCTGCTTGATCACGCGGGGCTGGAAGGCCATGGTCTTCTTAAACCCTGCCGCAAACTCCTCCGAGTCGGAGTCGCTTGATTTCCAAAAAAAAAACACGCTTCTGATTCATGCCTTCCGATTCCGACGCCTCCCCACCCACCCACCCCCAAAAAAAAACGGGGGTTGCTGGGGTTCCCTTGAAGCTGATCAATTTGCAGGGGTGTCCATTGAAACTATCGCCACTTTTGGAGCTTCCAAAAAGGGAAATGGAGGAAGCCCAATGGAAAAGCCGAAAAGAAACAAACGCGGAGCCGGTCGCTGGCGGAAGGGTTGCTCGAAATTGGTCGATGGTGGGACATTTGTTGGCTTTAGGTTCCACAGAATCGATTGGGGATTTCTTTCTTGCTTCGCGGGGTAGATGCTGGGATTTCCTGAGGCTGCCATGAAGAATCAGTTGGTCACTTTAAACGGGCCACTGACCCCTAGGTGCAAATTCCCCTTCGAGAAAAGCACGGTTTGACTTTTTGAGACTTTTTGATTCTGCCCGTACTGACAAAGGGCATTTTAGAAGAAACCCAAAAGATTTGCACGCTTGTTGCATACTCAGTTGGATTACCCCCCTGTTTTTTGAAAAGACACGCAACCAACCCGCGCCTGAATCTGGGTGCCCAGAAAAGGCTGCGTGTCAAAAGTTGCTTGAAGGGAAACTCAAGTGGTAGCCTCGAAAGGCAAGCAGAGTGGATAATCTTCACAGCCCCCACCCACTACACACACATAAACATAAGCAAAGAAGCAAAGAAGCAAATCACTACGCCAAAACCAGTGAGAAACACACACACACACACCAAATGCATCTGCGTAGCTACTGCCCCTTGCCCAGAAGTGGATAACTTGTCGTTTAGAGGGAACCCTAACATGTTCAACAACCGGCACTTTATCCAACTGGTGTCAGTTTGTCAAACTAATAGAAACAAAAACAAGGCGCGTAATGAAAAGTACTCACTGACTCACTGCCCGCGAGTCAACAAGTATGCTTTACGAAGATGGTCTTCCAACAAGTCTCAGGCCCTGTCTTTTTCGAAAGTGGGATGTGTTTGAAGGAGAACCAAAGTGAACCATCTCTGACAGGCAGGCAATCCCTGACCGGAGGTTGGCGGTTCTACCGGTGGTCCAGATCTGGGGTACACAAACAACTTTTGGGTGTGGGTTGTCCTTGTTTCTTCCCTTTGCCACCCACATGTTCAGACTCTCTTTCCTATTGGCAAACCTTCAAAGAAATAGGATCTATAAAAGAACAGGAGACTGTCCTTGCAGGATTCCTGCAAAAAAACGGCCGTCCTCGGGGGAGTAGTAGGCCAAGGTGTCCTCCAATCCGATGCTCATCGTGGCCACCTCTCGCTCTCTTTCGCGCGGTGCTTGCGGAGTGCTTGCCGGTTGCTGGTAACCTCAGAGCCTCAGACCTTCAGTGGCCTCTTGTTGGTACTTGGGTGCGTCGCTTTGATGGTACAAGGACACCAACAGGAAACCCGCAAACTTTGATCAATTTTGACCAATTTTGGGGGTGCCCCAAAACAAAGTCACACACTTCTAAAAGACCCCCCTCCCAAATATAATCACATCATTGGAAGTGTGGGCTAGGGAAAATTCCCCCTCCCCCACAACCCCCGAGGCCTTGGTACAGCCAGAAGGGGCTTGCCGCAAGCATGATTTCATGTGCCAAAGCTTTGGGCTAGCTCGTTGGGGGTAGCTGTTCTGCTATGCTTGCCCTTCAGATTGAAGCCTGTTCGGCATTGTGTCAGGGTCGGGCCGCAAAGCCAAATGTTGCCCGAAAAGGGTGTGACAAAAAGTAATCCACATGCGATGGAGCCTAACCAGAAGTTGGATTTGCAAGTGGTTACTTGCGGTGAGCTCACGGGCTGCAGTGTCCTCGGCCTATTTTGAGGCGCCGAATTCCGTCAGGAACCACCCGCCCACAACACATGGCGAAGTCAATTCGCCTTGCACAAGGCATCCTTGGCGCCCATCTTCTCCATCACCTTGGCTGATTGGGGATGACCCCCTCACTTCCTGTGGATTGGCAACAAAAACAGTTCAAACTTGCAACGGGAACCCCGCCTTAATAAACCATAGGGGTGCGCTCCCCTCCAGACGCAATGAATCCCATTAACAGGGGACCTCTACTGATCAACCAGAGCTTCTGCTGAATCCGGGGTTCCAAATATCTTCCACCATGGACTCACTTGAAGCACCTGGAAATAACTTCAAAACAAACTTGCCCAAAGACTCACTTTTGCTCAAACAACCATATTTTCCTTTGACTCACTTGCCCAGTTTGGCCCTGGAACTAAAAGGTGACCACCTTTGGACCCTGCCCAAAGAACCTCAAAAGCTCCATTCGCTTTGGGCAAAAGAGCTTACCGTTGCCGTTGGTTGCCATATGCTGCAATCCGGCCGGGCCGCATCCGGTGAAGGCCAGACCTGCACCCCTGCCTTGCGCATGGCGCGCATGCCGTCGTCGAACTTCTGCTGGTCCCCGCCGTCCGCCTGATTTTTGTTGTTTTCGGGGGGGTGGCACATGACAGGGCTCCCTTTATTTCCCCGCTAAACATCACTCCACAAAACAAAAGGTCCTTTTTATTTGGCCCAAAACCACCAAAAGGGGAAATACAGGGGCATGGTTCTCATTAAAAAGAAATGAATCAAACAACGCGTTTTGTGATACCAAAGTGGGATCCCCGTTCTCATGACTCACTGCTTTATCACTCAAGCGCTCATTAACTTGTCATGCCCATTTGCAAAGAAGGTGAGCATCCTAAGTTTCAATCGCCAAAACACACGCCGCATTATTGTAGCAACGCCCTGCCACAAAAATTGAACTGCGTACCAACCAAGCTACTGGGATTGGTTGCAGGCAATTTCAAGAACTCGATGCGCATGTTGGCGCACCGAAGCTCCTCACAAAATGCTAAGATACAGGCAGGATGTTTCGAGCTGCCCAAACCTAAACTCAAGCTTGCTTGCCAACACAGGCTGCATCCAACAAGTTAGCCAAGGTTCAACATATGAGATGTTGACCATTTTGCTTTCCGCCACAAAACAACAAGTACAAGTTCGAACTTTGTACTAGGATGAAAGCACAATTCCTTCTACGCGGGTATGTAGAGGGAATCTCAAAATGAGGAAATTGCGTCACCAATCTGTTGGCCTACGAACGGCAAGTTCACGCGCTTTCTGGTCGAGGCGCCTTGATTTGGCCAGGGTTGCAGCGCACGATGATGAAGTTGAAGTTCTTGCCTCGTGACTTTGTGGCTGGCACTCCTGGCTTCTATGGGCTCAAGGAATTGGTCAAAAGGACCCCGCCAAAGGAAGCAGCAGACCAAACACTTCGGGCCAACGCTGGAGCCCAACCCTGGCAAAATGTGCTGACAAGATGTCAGAGAAAAGATTGTCGGATGAAAGATGGCATAAAGCACACCCCATGTTTGTCTCCAACAAGTGAAGCGCTAAAAGGGTGGCTCGTGCCGTAATAAAATCCAATTGCAAGCCAAGGTGTTGAAAGGAAGACCCTGCACATGCAGCAAACAAGCTGAGTGCAAGTTGCAGAGCTCGAAGAAGGCATCATGCTCCTCGCAAGGGGTGCAGCGTGCGGAAGCTAGTCTAGCCCCAGCGATATGTGTTCTCGCCATAGAAAACGGAACTCAACAAAAATGTCAAAAGAAAGGTCGGTTCCCTCAACCATGCATTATAACATGTATACAACAACAGGTTGCCATCCACAACCCGGTATGACTGGTCTTCCTTTGGCATCCTTAAGCCAACCCGAAAAAGGGTCCCCCTCCAAGTTTGTCACTCGGAAGGAGGTCCCTTGGCATTGCTTTATGAGCCTTACGTAGCATTTCATTGCAAAACGGAGATTGGTGATTGCGCCTTGGGGTTCCTCCTTCCCGCTGCGCACAAAGCCCAAGTTTTGAGGATGAAGTGGATATCTAACTCACTTCCTGAGTGCATTGGCCAAACGCAACATGAAGTTGTTGTTTACCACTAAAGTTATCGTCAGGTGCCTTCCTGAGTATGAACTGGTGAAGCGAGCAAATGTCATAGGGGAAAACATGAGCGCCTCAATCAACTAGAACGGGCTTGTGGGGGATGTGCAATTGATGCAAACCAGGGTCTCTTCACAGAAAAACAAACACGGGCACCCCAGCAATCTGCGACGAACACATATTTTTTGGTCTTGAATCTTGAAGCCATCACCAAACACAAAACACAACGGAAAAGAAAGGAGCTGAAACCCTGAGTCAAGGTTCTTCAGTGGATTCGCTGGTGTTAACCCCTGGATCGGTGGAATTGTTGAAACATGTACATCATGCGCCGATCGCCCGCCCTTGTTCAGTCTTGCCAACTGGGGTGTGCATGCAAAGACGGGGCGCGCTAATCATGGCAACTCGCAAAGCCTTCACATGATCGAATTCCTTTGCGCCACCCGTCATTCAAACAAAGAAGTCCACCCGCATTCTATGGCAAGGTCCATCTATGTATACTCTCATGTCACCCGGCGTTTGATTGTGATTAAGTATTCAAATGGACCAAATCTCGGAACGCTTGGTGTCAACCAAATGTATCCGCTTCCTCTACTTCCAGCCCTTTCCCGACTGAAACCTTGCAAATCCTTGTGCTCGGTTGCTACCAAATATCCATCCTGCAGGAATTTGCTCCAAAACGTGCATTTTTTCAGGTAATATCTTGATCCGTGTTGACATCATACCTCCAAACAAGTTGGGGGTATCTGGAGTGCGCAGGAGTATTTCATCCACCCTACCCTTGAGGGTGGACCCTACACATAGGTGATGTCCCTTTCAGCTTCTCCGTAAACCAAGCTGACAAAGGGTACCAACTCCAAAAACACTCCCATGTTTGATCCATGTGATCCACTCCGCAGATTGACATGGAAGCCACAAAACCCATGGGTTTCTGAGGAATCTCCTTTTGTTTCCCAATTTGGTTAATACATGTTATCTAAACTTAAATGTTCAACCAACTAGTAGGTAGGTTATAGCCAAGGGGACGATCACCCCAGTTACGTGACGTATAACCATGGTTTACCTGACATTGGTTGAACATCCAAGTATCCAATTTCGGAGACCATGAGTAACATCACGCCGACTCGTGAACTCGTCTCGTGACTCGCTTCGGCGCCTCGTGGGTGTAGTGGATCAACTGGCAGCTCATGCCCGAGGTGATCATGCCGTTGGCAAAGGGCACAGAGTCGTAGCGGTGCCCGTTGTTGCTCTTGTCAGAGCCTAGTGGGCGCATGGGCGTCTTTAATTCCGCCTTGCGTGAGGGCAGCCGCTGGTTCATGTGTTAAATTCCAACCCCCAATGCCCCCAGAAAATGAGGCAAAACAAAATGGAGAAACAAAAATATTCCCCTGCAAAAGATGGTTGGTTGCTACTGCCCCCACGTTCGTTTTAACCCACCGCCCGCCCCAAAGAAAAAGTAGCTTCAAGAACGGCAAACAATTCAGACTGCCATGGTGCCAAGGTTGGAATGGTTGCTTTCTGTCCCATATATGAAAGAGTTAAAAGTTCATATGTAAGTTCTGACTATTCAAGCCATTCTAGGTCTAAACAAAAAAGCCAATAGGTGGTTCCCCTTTGGGCACATTAAACATTCTAAGGCAAACTGTCGCACACACCTAGGGGGTGTTTCCGATTCTATTCAACCATGGTTCCTTTCAAAACTAGCCATTTTCCCTGGGATTCTGCTTTTTTCCCCAAAGACGAATCCCTGAAAAGAATCGTTGGAAGGCAGCCCTAGAACACAGCATCTGTCTCCATGCACATCCATACCGCTGCCTCCATACGGCTGGCCACGAACGAAGATCTGGCACAAAGCGCCTCGCACGGATCACTGGTTTCGGACCCACGAAAAATCGAATCAGCATACGAGTTGATTGCCTGAGTGAATGGCCCGAAAAACAAGCAATACCATGTTGTTTCTGTTGCGTGTCACTAAATGCGCTTCTCAAAAAGTATAAAGTAGAAAAAAACTCAGGAGCGGTTTCTATTTTTCTACCAGGGTCATGAGTTACGATGAAGCTCTATCCCAAGTTGTTTGTACATAATTTATCTTTTTACACCCCTTCGGACGATGTCCCGAAAAGGCTTGCCGTTGTTCATCGCACATCCCCTATTGGCCGTGTAAACTTGGTCGGCAACCCAGCCAAGAGGCATGAAGGGGGATGTTCTTCCACTCCCAAGGGCGATTGTCATAGTGGGTTGGCAACAAGGGTGACCCTGCTAAGATACAACATGACATCAGGATACCCAGCAAAAACCAAGCTTGAGTCTCACATGCACAAGTGCGCGCACGCTCCGGGCTTACAAAATGCGAGAAAGATAGCGGGTGGGCAACCCTCTCTCGGCTGAGGTGCCTCCCAAATAGGTCCCTCCCTCCCATTGTTCAGTCACTCTTGTTGTAACTGCTCCTTTTTTGTGGAGAAGCCGTGAGTGCCAAGCCCAAGGAAAAATGGGTGCTGAATAACTGGGCCCCCTTCTTCGGCTCATTTTCGGGGCCTCTTCTTTTTGGGTACGGAGTCGGGTGCTCCCTGGGTACCGGGGGTAACAGTCCAGTCAGCCCCGCTTTGTGCATCCCAACCGCCATGTGGCCCCCGGCCTTTGAACTTTGGCTCCTTGGGCTGCTCCATGAGGCCCTTATAGTCCTGCCATAAAAAAATAACAACCGGAGATTCCAAAGATGTATCCAAATGATAAATATGATAAATAATGACAAATATCCAAATATGACAAATATCCAAATGAGCTGTTGGATAAATAATGATAAATCAATTCGATGGCCCTGGCAGGAAGGGAACCAAGCTGATCCAGTGCCAAGCATTTCTAAAGAGAACGGAAGAACACCATGCAATGTAATGCCTGAATCCATATGATACATATTAGATTCCTCATCTGTTTCCAACCAACTTGTCTAAAAAGGACACCTATAGAAAACAGCTGGCGTTTGGTTCTGCCAACGTGCCTGCAAAGGCTTGTGCAAGTTGGGCCTAGATACTAAAATTGGATGGACTCCCATACTCAAAGCAAACTGGATCACTTTTGAGAGACCACAAGTTCCCCTGTTCTGCTCAAATGGATGAACATTAGGAAGCCCAGTAGCCCCGTGACGAAGAAACAGGGGAGCCAGGTTGGGGGGGGGGGGGGGGTGAATCCTTTGAATCACAGAGACTGAACTGGCCAACCTGGTTGCTACGAGGTTGTGGAACAGGGATCCGTACATTATACACCTGAACATTGCCCTGTCAATGGCGGTTTCCCCTTACTTTGGTGTTGAAAAAGCCATGTCTCAAATGGTTGCAAAATGGAGATCTTTAAAGGAGCCCCGTGGAACCAAACTACAACTCCACACCTCGGAATGGTACCGTGGCCACCTTCACTGAAGGGGTGCCCTGGATGCCCTTTACCCATGATCACTGCTTGATGGCTGGGCACGTGGCAGCCAAAGGGCAGCTTTAAGGGCACACGTGTGCCCAACCGACTTTGAGTTGGGAAACAATAGGTGGTTGAAAGATGCTGCTGTCTACTCCACATCCCTAACAATATTCCTTTTTTTTCTGGGGTGGTTTGCTTGTCTTTTCAGGAAACGGTAAGGACTTGCGCTCATTTTGGGGGTGCCCCTATGTTAGCAGCGCCCAAAACCCACAAACTTGGGGTTCTAGAATAGGTAGGCATTGATTTGCAATCCCAATTTAATGCGATGCTTGTGCTGTAAACAAGTGGGTATAGGGGTTTGTATGTGTCCACCACAGGGGTTTGGACCCAAAACAACTGGTTTCCGTTAAGCCCAAGTGAAAACGGGCACCAACTCTGAAACTGGACATGCCCACACGCATACCACGAAAACACATAAAGGGCGGCTTCCCTTAGGATGCCCATCTGAACAAAATAAGCCAACCGCAAGAAGGGCTACCCTCTAAAACGCACAGAAACAAGGAAGCAAACACACAAAGAAACAAAACAGACCTACCTGTATTAAAACAGAGACCGATTAAGAACGACAGAGATAAAGAAACACTCAATAACACAAACAAACAAACAAACCAAAACAAACAAAACACAAGTTTCCTCCCCCCCCCCCCCCCGCACGCTTTTTGAAGCTGTCGTTTTGTTCATCGCCGTGTCCTTGGCACCTCCGCTGGAGGCTCCAGACAAGGTTAGTCCATCCTTATTAGAAAATAAACATGAAATAGTCCAACTCCGACAGAGAAGAAAATGGCAAATCGTGATGTATTTTGACAAATCATTTTTGGGGCTTGGTTTCAACAGTCCAAGTCGGACAAAAAAAGTATGTTCATTTTAATTTATTGATGAAAACAAAGCCAGAGGGGGTCCAGCTAATGTTTATTTGTCAAACCCGCTGTTTCACACAACTTCTTCGGGGGGCTCAACTCGGAAGGTCCAACATGTAGTTGCCGCAGTCCAACATTTTCCCCGCCTTGAAGGGACTTGAAAAATCTTCCTGGGGACGTCACGGATTACCTCATGCTAAATTGAAATGAGTTCAGTCCAACTTTGAAGGGTTTTTCACAGAGGCCAAAATGATGTTTAATAGAAAAAAGGGGGGTGGACTAAAAACAAAAGGGGTTGGACTAAAATAAAATAGCTGACTTCTTTTAGGGTCCGACCCAGCCTAACTTTATTTTGAACCTGCAACGAGAATCCTTGGCCACCACCTTGAGCTTGCTGCAGTCCTCGGTCGGAATGCAATGGTCGATTTGGGACATGGAATTTCAAACGCCCTCAAACTTCCAAGTTTCCGGATTTGATATTTTTGGGTTGGGGTCTTATTTTTGGGTGACCTTCCTTTGGGGTTTGGGGGGAGGTTTGGGGGCGAGGTGGGAGACCTTCTTATTTATGTTGTTTGTTGTTGTTTTGTTTTTTTGGGGGGGGAGGTTTGATGCTTTGGGGGGAGACCTTGTTTTGGCTGCCAACACAATCAGGTATCCCTAGTTGGTCGGGATTGGGGTTGAAGGAGGATGGGGAACCACCCCAAAACACCTCGAGGGCGGAAGGAAGCCCCTTCGGGAACCCGCAAGCCACCACTCCAAACCACCAATTTGGCTTGGAAGCTGAAGCCCCCATGGGCCAGGAGAAAGAGCGAGCTCCCAAAAGAAAAGAAAAGGGTGCAGGGCAAACCCCATTGCCAAAAGTAGCTTCAGGGGTGGAATCCACTGGGCACTGGTTCGAGGCAGTCTGGCCACCAACTTGCGAGGGGCCCGTTTTCGAATGTGAGAAAGGTTCCTTCCGTTCATTTGCAAGATTACAAAACCATCACTTGTTTATATTCCCACAGGTCGGCTTCAAGCCAAACGGAACCCACTTCTACCCTTGAGTACTGCTCTGGGTTTACAGCCCTTGTACTCCACGTTATTTGGGGTTCACAATCCTTCTTATCAATGTTATTTTGGTGAAAAACACATACTCAAGGTCACATGCATACACATATCAACACGCCTTTAGGGGCCACAAACAACGGTGGCTTTCCTTTGGTTTCCCTTTAAACCACCCCAGAAACGGGTACCTCCAAAACAGACGCAGCCAGATCTCAATAGGACATCAGAAACAAAACCCAATAATCTGCGGTTGTCTCCTTTGGTTCTCCTTAAGCCCCAGCCCACAAAATGAGACTCCACCGCAAGAAGTACTATATGCAAATCATGTTCGGTCGTCAATATGGATGTGTGTGTGTTCTTTAGGGCACCCTTGTTGGGATATTTTTTGAAGGGACACCACAAGGACAACCGTTTCGCCACCTTTCCCGATTTTTATTCCTAATTCTCTTCAACCATCCTTCTGTTTCCCCTGAGTGTTTGAGCTTTTAGAAGAAGGATCGGAAAGAATGGACATGGAAGCTCCCCCTAGAAGTGACACTGCGGTCCGAGTCCCAGGAAAAGCCCCGACCAGGCGCCCAGCCCAACGCCCAACGCGGGAAATCGATTTCCGAGGCGCCACTGGGCCCGGGCAGGGCGCCCCGGAGTCGCTGAGGGCCTGCTTCACCTTCGCCAGCTGATCCGCGGGCAGCTCCTGGCGGGGAGCAAATACGGGGGGAAGCTCCAGCTTTTCTAGGGGTTGATTCCTTTTCCATTCTTTTCAACCATCATTCTTTTTCAAAAACCAGCTGTTTCCCGAGGGTTTTGGTTGTTTTGAGAAAGAAGGATGCCTGGAAAGAATTGGCTCCAGGGAAGTGGACAAATCGCTTCCGCAGGAAAGCCGTGTGGAGACTGGTCTTGTTTGTCCTGAGAAGGCCTGCTTTTTGTGGCTGGGGTGACCAAAAAGCACCATGTCAATAATGTTCCAGGACCCCATGGTCAAGTGGCTTCCTTAAGTTCCAGCTTTACCCTCACTCCAATATGGAACTGGACAGAAAGCTTCCCCAAAAGGAGAGTCGTCTTGCAACACCTTATGATTTGTTGGAGGGCATTCCAGGATCCTTCTCTTCAGGCCCTGGGAAAGTGGGCGGTTTCTAAAGAGAACGATGGGTGAAGAGTATAAGGAATCAACTTAGAGAAGTCCCAAAGACGCTCGGCTTCGTTTGGTCACACCCCCAAAAGGGTTGTAAAGATGAAAGGCTGGTTTGCAGCAAAACACCTGCTGATTGTGGTATCAATAGGGGGCCCCTCGAAACAAGGACCCTCAAAATAGCGACCCCCCATATCTCCCATGCTTAGGAGTCACTTCCGTAAACATAAGCATGCGCCCTTTTGCCCAAGAAGACAACACTTCATAGGATTCCAACCCCAAAAGACGAACATACTAAAACCTCTTAACATGTTTTCTTCTGTCTTTCTTTTTTTTCTCTTTTTTTTTTGGGGGGGGGGGCAACCAAAGCACTAAACGGACCTGCGGAGTTTGCCTCTGCGCTCGGAGATCAAAGGTCGATTTCCGAACACCGGACCAACGGTTCACAATGCCTTTCAAACACAAAAGGGCCCAGGAATCCAAAACAAAAGCAAACAACCCAACCTGCAAAGGAACCACAAGCAGCCCGGTGAGGGCGAAGAACATCTGTGGCACTTTCTCAGATACCCCTTAATCAATAGAATCAATGAAATCACTTCAACAAAAAGGAGGTTTGACTCTTCCAATGCTGGGAAGACCGCTTTTTCAAGTGGGTGAAACAATGTCATTTGTCATTTGTACCCTGCTTCAATCATGGAATCTGGCCTTTCCAAGCGAACTGAAAGGTCCAAAGCCCTCCGCAACACCTGGTAGAGGAGTCTATGCCAATCTGCGGAGAAACCTCCGGGCGGATACTCTCTGCACCTGTTTCCGATTGGGATTTACCGAAAACCATCCATGATAAAACCTAGATCAGCTTCCACTTAGTTGGTGGTTTGCAGTGGTTCGGGATTTGAACTCCATTTTTTGAAGCTAGGTCCTCCAGTAGAGAGGTTAGAATAAGGGAACCCTTTTTCTGCCGTCTGTTTTAGCAGGGAAACCCTCCCCCCAAACAGGGGTGAGAAAGGGCACTGCTGGGCGACCTAGGAAAGGTAGCCAACGTCCAAACCACCAAACGAGGGAAGCTGCGAGCCACAACTCGATGGATCTTTTCGCGCGCCTTCAGAGCGGCGGCGATCTCCTCCGCCGACTTGCCTGGATTCAAGCCGCTTCAGCATGATCAACCTTCCGTTTAACCCTCGAAAAGGCACCTGGAGAATTGACTTTTGGGATGTTTGTCTGGCTGGGCACCTTCATGAGTCAAGGTTGCAATCAGAAAAGGGAGCTTGGTTGCTGTTGACCCCTGCTAAAAGTTTAACTGTTTGGGGGTTTAGTGGAAAACACCTTTATTTCCCCAAAAAGTTAGTCAAAAGATCCAACTCAATAGCAGTCAAGGGAGGCGCGTGCGCGCCTTCCATGCTGTTCTTCACCTCGGACGAAGCGGCGGAGCCCATGGCGCTCAAATGAAATGCGCGGGTCGGGGAGCGGTTTTGTCACACTTTCGCCGGGCGGTCTGAGCCGAGACGAGTCCGTTTTTTTCACGTGACGTCAGGGGACATTGAAGCAAGTGGAGCATGCGGCCGTGAAAAATAGAAGCTATACTTCAGACAAAGGACAAACCAGATCCAAGAAACCAACCTCTTCCTAGATGCAACAGCAAATTCGATCTAAGGCCGGACTTGCCATGGTTGAGAGCCTCTTGCCTCCCAAGTTAAGTTGGAATACAAGTGTCTCCACTTATTCATAATACATATATATATATATATAAATATATATCTTGAGGAGGGGGGGCTAGCGAATATATATTTGTCTTGATAGTTGCACCTATTGGCACCAGCTGGTTTGACCAACCCGGACACAGTTTCTCTCCCCCGGAGATGGCAGGCGGACGGGCTTTGTCACCCGGAGATGCGGCGAAAAAGTGGACGTTGGAGTCATGGCCCTTCCATTTGCTTAAGTCCACTGGAAAAAGCAACAACAAAAACAATCCAGTTGTGATAAAATTTCTTGTAAACCAACCGGGGGAAATAGAACATAGTTAGCCAAATGGAAGGGCCCCTTGGATATGCGCCTGCGGCATCCAGCAAAGTTCTGAGGGCGAGCGCGCTTCCTAAACTGAGCGCCATTCATCAGGCAGTAAGCCCAGATTCACAGGCGACCCGGAAGCATCTATCAAAGACCCCTCCAACCAACCTTCAGCATATTCCAACCCTCCCAAGTGTCCCGACGTCTTGTCAACAGCTACGAAGGTTTTGTCTTCCAAAATATCTTTATTTTTTATTTGTTTAATGAGAAGATACCCAAACAAGGGTTTCGTGGGCCAAGGAGGCCGGCTTGCCATGGGCTGCATTGATTTTTGGGTTTTTCTGCCATCCATGAAGGGCTCTTTGAGTCTACAGCTTGTTGTGGCTGCCCTCGGGGGATGAAATCACAAAGTCCACCACCAGAGGCCGGTGGTCCGACAACGTCACGGACGGGTCCTTAGCACTTGGCCCGGCGCTACGGTTGATGGCCAGGAAAGATGCAAGCGGAGATTCGGCATTGGGACTGCCGTAGTAACACCCTGCAACTGGGGCATATAAAACACATGGCCACTTCTAGATCAAAGGGGGAAACGTATGATCCTTTGTGTTGCTGCAGCCTATGAAGTGAGTGATCTCAGCCCCGCAACCCCCAACGCTAGAGTAAAGTTGTGCCAAGACGATAAACCAATACTACGCCGGCAAATGTCCCGCCAACCCCTCATGCTACTCATGTTCAATTGCAAATGTAACGTAACATGTAACTTCCATTGCTGCTTTCAATAATTGACAAATCCAAAATCGACAACACACACACACACGTAAACACAACAAAAACAAACAAGCAAACACACAAACAGCAAAACAAACAAGCACCCCCCCCCCAAAAAAAAAAGCAAGGCAAGCAAGCAAAAGCAAACAATCAAAGCAACCGTCGCCAAAGAAAAACACCCTTCACCAA
>CAUJNA010001502.1:512500-607500 GCA_963377175.1 Effrenium voratum
CCCCCCAAAACGGCAAAAAAGAAAACTTGTTATCCTTTGGGGTATGTTTGAAAAACAAACCCGCAAAAGGCTCCCACAACTGGCAAGCCACCCAGCCTTGGATGGGTGGTGTTTGAATGAAACCCTAAAAACAGCTCCAACAAACACGAGCCAGGCATCCAACATGGGTGACGTTTCCTCAAGAAACTTGGGGGGGGGGGGGGGGCGGACTGCAGAGGTTGGATTCTTCTATGGGAAGCATCTAACAATGGGAGGACAACTGCAGCAGCTGTTTAACATACCCCGGAACTGCGCAGAGCGGCTTCAAAGATCTGAGATCTGAGCATGTGATCAACCTAAACTGGGCGGTCTTCAGATCCCCGGCTAAAAGCTTATCTTTTAGTGGGCTAAATATGGAAATCCCAACCAAAAGCTGGGGATGGCTGGGACCCACCAAGGGGATGCGATCAACCTAATCAATTTCAGCACGCTTCCTTAAAGCTCATGCCGGTCGCGTCGCATCTCCGAAAGTCAGGCCATGGTCTTCAGCCGCCGCTTCAGCCGATGCCGCGACGCCAAGGATACCGTGGGTTGAGGGGCCAGGGGCACTTCCGAACCAGCATCTGCCAAGGTTGCAATCAAGAGCAATGCGATAAACGGAGCCAGCCTGTTCTCCAACATGTGAAGCAGCTGTTGCGCGTTTTGTGTTCCAAAGATTCATGTTCAGGGGGAAGTAAAATAAAAGACATATAGAACCAGCCAGCACCAGGAAATCCCTCAGGAAGTTTGGCAAGAAACATGGAAACCCAAAACTGGAAGTTGTTGCGTCCTTCCCGTAGGATTTCCCGCAGCTAATTCCCGGCGGTTTCCCATCGGCTTGGCTGGTGCGGGCCCAACCCACTCGCCCCAAGGAAAGCCCGGTATATTTTGTACATTGTGCTCTTTCTTTCTGGTAATTGTATCCCTTATCAACTGCTAGGTCCTCCAGTGGAGAGGTTAGAAAAGGGTACCCTTTGTTCTGTAGTCTTTTTTAGTAGGGGAACCCTCCCGCAAATAAGGGTAAAAGGGCGTTACTGGGGGACCTAGTCAAGCACCGGTTGTGTCTTTTGTTTGGCCTGCGCTCTCACCAGTGGTTTGACAATTTGGCCTGGCCTGGGTGGACGCTATGCAAGGCAGAGATAAAGCCGCGATCAAAGGCCATCGCCACAGGTCGGTTCACCATGTCAGGCCTCACTCGCCGGATGGAAACCGCGTTTCCCACTTGGCATAGGTGTCCTTTTGGAAACATAGATGGCATATTGGTACCCTCCCACCAACTAGTATGGCTTAATGTGGAAGTGCACAAAGCCCCTTTCCAAGAGGAAGTAGTCTTTCTACGGGCGACGTCTTTTCTCTATCTACTCTTGTTAGTCTTTCAGCCTTTCTTGGCTTTGGCTTTGGAAATCCTAGGTTTGGTATTGGTTCCAGATTTTGTAGTCAATCCATAATCTGATGAAATTTCACTGTTTCAAACCAAATTGTGAGAATAGCTTAAACTCTAAGAATCCACTTCTTTAAACTTGTTTCATGGAACCTGACGATTCAGAGTCGTGGAACCATGTTCCCCTTTAAACTGGATGGGTTCCATGGTAAAGCGGAGAGGATGGCACTGGATGTTTACAACAAAATTGAAACACAAACGATCCTTCAGCCAAGACTTGGCACTGCACCTCTTCACCCCTCCAAAGTGGTTGACTTTTGGCTTCGTCTCACAATCCGAGGGTAATTATCCTGACCTAGGCGATAAAGACTTAGTTAGGTCTGGAAAGGAAGTTCACTCTTTTCTGATGGAACAGAAAATGCAACAAAGCCTAGAGGGCGAAATAAGTTTCAGTGCTTTCAATGTTCGTCAAGTCCGGCGCGAACATAAGCAAAGCGATTGGAATTGCACAGTTTGACGCGTGTGTGCTGCCAAACAAGTTACACTGGTGGTCTTTTTGCGGGATATATGTGTTAACTCCTAAGACAACAACAAAAACAAACAACAATGGGCCTTCGGAGCTGAGCCGAGACGCGGAAAGCTGCCAGAAGGCTCCCGTTCCAAGTGGTCCGAATTCATGTCCTCAGTCCGAATTCAAGCGGCTTGGGCTTGTCTTGCAAACAAAGGCTTGCCAAACTCAACCGCATGAAGCAAACGCACACTCCCCCGTCGGCCCCTCCAAACAGGGGTTCTTCCCCCAACTCATCAAAGCACACTCCACCTCGTCAGGCAGGCCCTTTGACAGCTGCTCTTTAGTTGTTGTTTTTTTTGGTTGCCCTATCAACATCACTCGAGCCCAAAGGATACCAATTTTACCATCACAAAATGGCCATGGCTCCCGCACAAGGAACGCCTTATAATTAAATTGTCGTCTGATTTCCTACCAAGAGTTCATGTCCAGCCATACCAGGAAAATTAAAGTGTGCAAAACCCTTTAAGGGACCTCCTGCAAATCCATGCAGAGTGCTCAAAAGGCTGGCCTGCCATGCCCTGCCCAAGACTGTGGTAGCTAAAGGGAACCCTTCGGCAGGTTGACAACTCAAATGTTAGTGGGAACAGGGAATTGAAGCGCCCATAATCCTCTGAACTGGGGGGGTCTTTAGACGTGCCGTGGCAGACTTGGACCTGTGACTGTGATGCACCAAGGGCAAACAACTACATTGGCGGTTGGGCAACTAAGCGGTTAACCAACGTTCTACCCTCGCGGCGTTTAGGAACAACCCCGTGGCTTCAAGGAAAACCACGAGATAACCTCTTCATTCGCGTACTGAGCTGAATCTGGTAGACAGCCTTTGTGGAATTCACCAGGAAGGAACCCACCAGGGCAGAGGGATTTGAATGGCGGACTGTGGCAGAAGCCAGGGAGCGGGTCGGAATGACCACACATGATCCTTCACAACAAACGGCGTCCAGCCGAGCGATCCGGGATCCAACGAATTGCCCGGGCACAGCGCACAGCAGCACCGCCTCGCAGGACGTGGCTTGCAGTCTCTGGAGCACCTCAGACAGAAAGAAACGTCACCGAAAATGGACCCCTGCTTGGTGGCGAAAAAAGGCATACTCCCCCAACATGGCACCTAACAGAGGGCTCCCCTCAAGAGCACATTGATCCTCCAGGTACCCTTCCACAGGTGCCTGGTTTCTGGAAGGAAGGGTAAGGACCTTTGTCTTGCTGGTTCGATAGGCAGGGAATGAAAAAATGAAATGAGCCCGAAAACAACCGTCCCCTATGATACTCTGGCTTGCTTGAAGGGAATGCCTAGGTTCATTCCCAAGACATCACAAGACCCTGGGTCATTCCCCACTGAGCACCAGCAAGTTATTGCGCATACACGAAACAAACACGTATATACTATACAACCCTCGGGCACATAAGAAGAGATGTGGTGCTTGTTGCAGCCCCCACTGCAAGTAAGACACATGATGCCAAGAGGGTCAAGGCATATACCAAAAATATCCGAAAAGGGAGAACCGCGAACCAATGTCTTTCCGTTTTGAGGGTACCAACGCCGGGGAAGCGACTCATTTTGGAGCTTGCCTATGTCGAGGCCAACCCATGCTGAATCAACTGCCAGGGCCATCCTCTGTTTGGTTCATCGGCCACACAGAGAAACCAACCAACCAACAAATGTGCACGCACGCAAGCACGCAAGCAACACAAAAACAAGCGACCAAGCAAGCAAACCGGCTATTCAACGCAACAGTGCATGTAAGAAAACACTGACCCCGTCCTGGTGAATATCTCTTCCAAGCAAGCAGGCCAAGGCACTTGCTCCATCTGCCGTGGGCGACAATAGGGAATGTCGTGGCCTGGCACTCGTACGCTGGGATGTCGCCCCTTTTTCGCGGTTGACTGGCGGTTGAATGTGGCGGCACCGTTCAACCGAAGAGGGCGGGACCCTCGTTGGTAATTGTTTCGACCGAATGCTCGACCCTTTTTTTAATAACGAGCGCCTCGGGTGCTTTCGGCTTCCCATGTCTTGGGTCAGAAACCTAAAAAGAAGGTAACATTTGGTGGATTGAGCCATGTCAAGGATTGTTGCTCACCCCATGAACACTGAGCCAAGTACCCAGCCCCAAGGGCCGCTAAAATAAGCACAACCTTAAAAAAAGCAAACAACAAACACGCAAGCACTTTCCGCAAACACACCCAAACACGCAAAAACGACAAGGGGAACACCCATGGCTTGCCCCTTGGACGCATCCCCCACAAAGAGAACTTCGCCTTCCCTGATATTACGACCACTCGCCCTGCATGCGATTGAAGTCGGGCGGCTGTTGGAAGCATGGGCCACGGTAAGGTGCGTGTTGGCGACCAGGATCCTACGGCAGGCGTGTCAATTGCTGGGCCTATGGCCGCAAGGTGCTCCAGGTCATAAGCCTTCCAGCCAAGGGAAATCGGATTCTCCCATAGACTCATGGCGGATTTTTGGGGTCATCTTTAAGTAATTCGCCTTCTTCCCCCAAGCAAAAAGGGATTAGGATGCCACTAAACAACTGGGCGATGAAATCTCAGGCGCCCACCCCATCCTGACACCTGGCACCCCCTCCTGCAGCCAGTTTCCGCATGCGTAAGCTGGGCATACATGGCCACTCGGTCCTCAGCTCCCAAATCGCAGGTTCCCAGTCCCTCGATCGATCTGGATCCTTGCGGTTGACAATTCGTGGAAACTCACCAAGCGATATCAATCCGGGACTCTTTGGCGGACATCATTTACATGGCGATGTATGTCCAACCCGTATGAAGGGGTCCGAATCGCAAAACTTACAGCTGTATGTAGCCTAACTAATTGGAGCCCAGGATAAACAAACCCCTGGTTGATGAACAGGGCGCTGGCCATTCAAAACGGCATCGTTCACTTTTGGGGGAAACCGCCCCCTGTTATTCTACCAAGTTGAATCTGGGGTCGTTGCGAGTCAGCGTCGCAAGCTAACCTCACAGGTTCCTTTTGGCTTGTGAGGTGTGGAAAACCCTCAGCAGAAATAAGCACCGATATGCATGGGCATATGTGCGCCGCAAAAAGGTTGGTACTTCCAGTCCCGAGGGAAATGTATTGTGGCACGCCTCCACAGTTAGTTGCCCATACGCTGTTCCCTTGCAACAATTAAATGGAACCGTGGGCATTGCAAGGGAGAAGCCTCAAACTCCCCCTTGTTTTTGCTGGGTTTGCACGCCGAAGCACACGCAGTCATATCTTGTTTGGGGGAACCAGGCCAATCACAGGGTGGAATTGCACAAAAATCGGTGCAGTCAGCTTTGGATGTACGAAACTTCAGAATTTGCGCAGAGGTACCCGCCCTCGCAATTCCCAAACCCCACAGTTCTGCAAAAAAAAGCGATCTCACTTAACACGCACCTGCACCAAAGGTGATGCAAAACATCACCAACAAGGAAGTACAACTCACGTGTTAACACCATGCATCCAACAGGTGATGTACTAAGTCACACGAAAATAGCAATGCTCATAATAGTCGTAGTAGTAGTAGTAGTAGTAGCAGTAGGAGTAGCAGTAGCAGTAGCAGTAGCAGTAGTAGTAGTAGTAGTAGTAGTAGTAGTAGTAGTAGTAGTAGTAGTAGTAGTAGTGGTAGAAGCAGTAGTTATTATGCAATACTAACCACAATAACAATAACAATAATAGTAACGCAACCCCTGTAACAATAACGATAACAATGATCATCATAATGGAGATAGCAACTGCAAGCGTAAAGCCGAACAACGCTGGCATGTTGTACCCAAGAATTCCCTTCCCCGCCCGAAGCCCGAGGCGCGCAAAAATCGGGCTCCAAATCCGCGCTCCGGACCTGGCGCAACTGCAAAAGCTCTAAAGCCATCTAATTTGGAGGGCTTTTTGGTTGGCTTTGTCCAAGGAGACCCAGAGGGTACCTTATTAAGTCCAATTAATAACTGGTTTTACCACAGAACCAGTTCTAAGGAGCCCACCAGTCCAGATCGACCAAAAGAAAGACCCACACCTGGAAGACAAAGAAAATTATATGTTCAGAAGATGTGTGGTCATTAATTTACCCTATAATCTAGAAGATTTCATCTGCAACCGAACGGATGTACAAATAATAATTCCACTTGTGGATCTGGAGTGAAGCGCCAGTAAAACACACAGATTTCTTTTCAAACCCAGCTCGGACTTGGCATGACATGTTGAGCTTGAAAACCGGCTAAGGCATGCGCACAAGCCAAAATCCAACCGAATCCAGCGCACAGCTTGGGCCCGTGCTACTTGCCGCTCCGAACCGAAACAAACAGGGGTCACTGGATTCCAGTACTCGCCTGCAACTAGCTGGTGGTGTCCATTGAAACTATTTGTTGAAGGTTCCAAAAGGGGAACGAGGGAAACCCCGGAGAAAAGTATCTTGAGGGACTTCTCGTCAGATCAGACCGACGAAGGCAATGCTACTTACCCCATGTCCCACTGATCGACCCAAGAGATGTTTTGATCCCATGGTGCAAGCAGGTTGAAACCAAGCGCCCCACGTAGCCCACATGCATGTGCGGTGGATTGAAGGGTATGTCTAAATGTGTTTCTTTTTCCCAAGGTACCTTTCTCAGCCTGGTTTCACTGAAAGCCAAAAGGGATACCACCTCTTTTTGCTTATTGTTGCTTTTGACACATACAGTATATCCTTGTTTGCTCAGAGCCTCCACGTCTTGGAAGGCACAGCGCCGCAGGAGCAGTGCGAGGCCCTCCTTCTTATCCCCGGTGCCTTTCGTGGATTCCGGGCAAGTTCTGGGCTAAAAGCACCCTCAAAACCTGGGGAGAAAAAAAACAAAACAACGTCTAGAAAACGGTTTGGATGCGACTTTTGTGGATCCACCCCCCGGATATCAAAAGAGTACTAAAATATTACTACAAAGAACCAACAGGGGAAGAACAGGTGAAATCCCCAAAACCGCATCCAAACTATACTTTTTTGGAAACTGGAGTATTTCTGCGCGGAGAAACCCAATGACTGCTGAGTTGACTGGCCGGCTTGCCAACAAAAAAACAAATGGGCCTGGATTGAGATACTAAGATGATAAAGACAACAACAACAACAAAAAAACGGGGCCCCGGCCCAAGGTCGCCACCAAAACACGCCAAAATCGAGCGGGGCCGAGGGGCGCTGCTTCATGTGGAGCTCGTAGACGTCGCCCAGCTTGGACGCGTAGAGCTCCGCGAAGCCGCGGCTCTCCGGGGCGAAGTCGAACTCCTGGAGACAGATCACGTCCTCGGCACGAAGGGGAAACTCTGCACGCCGGCCCGGTGGGAAAAAACTCTCCAACTTGAAAACAGCAACATATAAGACACAGACAAGCAGTCAGCAAACAGTGCCGCTGTTGGTGGGTTTCCATGGCCACTGGGGTTCAGCTTCTCGGAAAAGCTGGGTTGGATTGGGTGAGGTTCGGTCTGCACAGAAGCTAACCAGCAGGTTGAACTCTGAAAGTTGGAGCCAGGAAGCAAAATGAAAATGTGGGGACAAAAACCACTCAGCCAGGTGGCCTTTTCGAAAAATAGATGGCTCTGGTAGATGGCATGCACCCTATCTAAACCAGGCCTCTATTTTTTAAGCAAACCAACCAAAAGGACACCTATGCACTCAGCCAGGTGCCAGGGAAGCACCTGTTTTCCCAACCCTTCGGGCCCTTCAACTTCTCACGCCCCAGGCTCCGGCGCGAGCTCAAGGAGGCAGTCGCAAATGGCAGCATGGCGATCCTGCCGGTCGCGTTCTGAGCCAAACTGGTTTCATGGGTCGAACAACTTCCATTTGCTTTTTCGCCCCCTGGAAAAAATGACAAAATATGTCCTTCCCTTTAAAACCAGCAGGGCAAAATAAAACAATTATTCTAAAGCAAATGGAAGACAAAGGGAATTCCCAAGTTGGGGTTCGACGAATTTTAGGATGGGACCTTCAAGGTAAGCTGTGGGGCGGGTTTCCCCCCGCCGTAGGCTTTAGCCGTCACCACGGCTCCTGTGGCCTCCCAGCCTGGGTTCGTTTCGATTCGAATTGCTTCGTCCTGCCAGGGTCGCAAGTGCAAAGGCGAACAAATCCGCGCGGAGGGTGCCAGTACGTTGAAGCTGCACAGCCGCAGGTGGCCGTTCATGGCGCAAATCCCAGCGGCGGCGCAACCAGCGGCGGCTTTGGGGCGATCGACGCTTTGGGGCGATTGGTGGGCGTGTTGCATCGGTATCCGATTTGTGTGTGGGTGGGTTTGGCTTCGGCTGTTGATTTTTGCAGGGGGCTGAATCTGGGGAAGGACATGCGGTTGAAGGCTCCACCCCCCCCCTGAATTGCCCCCGCTGGGCACCCGAAGGAGGCCGTGGGAAACAGGAGTTGTTGGGGGTCGGGGGGGGGGTACTGGAATATACAAGTGGCAGAGAAATTACACGTTGTCCTCTTATGACTTGGTGTTAATGCCCCCCACAAGCCCAGTCTCTAAACTTTGTCACTGGTCTTGGGCAAAGATGCGGCTAGGGGAGGTCCGATCGCTCGTGGTAGATGCGCCAATGTCGATACCGGCGCCAGTTGTCTTTCTTGGTTTGGTGATTTCGCCTGAAAGAGCCTCAAAGGGTTCCTTTATGCCCAGGCTCACTGGGCAGCTGGCAAACAGGTGTACCTTTCAACTGTTTGCTGCTTGTAGCTGGCTTCAGCCCGTGCCGGCAGTTGCTGCTCGAGCTGCACTCATGGACGAGAGGACTCTTGCCAGCACAACATAGTCGCTCGTTCGACCAACTCATCATGGACAATCCTTCGTGCTTCTCAAGCCACTACCCTGGTGCAAACCCAGGCTGGCATGCGGGCAATCCACAGCCCGATGGGAACAAAGTCGCCAGGATAACATGAAACCTTCCTGTTGGAGCCCTTTTTTGGGTTGCATGATAGGGGAGTAACCCTAGTGAAAAGTGGGGGATCCCGTGACACAACTGCCTGAGTGAAGTGATACATATTCACCAATCCAAAACAAACAAAATGATCAATTACGAAAGCGGGAAGTGGCCCAAACGAAAACTCCCAAGCTCACTGGGCAAAATACTAGGAACCGAGAGAGCTTGCTCAAGGAAGCTCCTACCATCCTCCGCTACCTTTCAATGAAGAGGGGTGGGTCTAACCACACCCACTATCAGAGTCACCCACAAGTGGTAGGCTAAAGGAAAACCACCCCAGTTTCTGAATTTGCTAACGGCAGCCACATAAACAAACACTTTTTGGGCCGGGGGATGTTTCTCTCCCCGGCAGCACGGTCAGCCTGCTGGTCCGTCTTCCAGCGCTCTGCATTGTTCAGCAAGGTCAGCTTGAATCGCGCCTGCCAGCGGCAGAACTGGGACCCCAGCAGGGTCCCTTAGAAGGATACATTTTGTCCAGTCAAACGAAGAATATACCAGCTACTGGAAAGGATGGCCCTCGTAAATGAGGTAGCTGCTGGAATGTTCCTTTAAACACCCTGCGAAAGTGGTTGGGCCTTTGGAATTTGTGCCCGACTCCATTCTGAAGCTAGGGCTCCGTAGAAGCAGGCCAAAACGATGCCCCATATTGCTTCAAAGACCTGCCCCACGGAAACCAAACCACGGGTTTGCTCATTTAGCTTGAAAGCCTGCCTGTAAGCCTGCCTATTGAGCCAGTCCTCTCGTGTTTTTGCCCAGTTCTGTGGCTCCAAAACTTCACATTGGCAGCCCTCTGAGCCCTTTGAAATCCATTTTGGGGCATCTGGAAAAATCGAGTGTGTGTGTGTGTGTATATTTGTGTATGTGTGTATATGTGTGTGTCTCTGTGTGTGTATAGGCGTGTGTCTGTGCGTCCTTGTTTACACCTACCCGCATGAAAGCCTGGATTCACCCGGCCTCCTGCTTCTTCCGTGGGCGTTGCGGAGGACGGGCCAAAGCAGCGCCCAGGGCGATGAGCCTCGACGACCAACAGGTTGTTGTTTGAGCATTTGGCGTTTTAACCTTGGGTGCTGTAGATCCCCCAGCAAAAACTTGGTTGCTGTTGACCCCCCTGCAAAAAGTGAATAACTTTTTGGGGAGTTAGTGGAAAACCCCGTTATTTCCAAAAAAGTTAAAATCTAAAGATCCAACCCAATAGCAGTCAAGAAAAGCTTAACTTCTTGCTGGTTAAAAGGAAATACGTAGGGAATTCAAAAAGTTAATGTCTAAAGATTTAACCCAATAGCGGTAGAGAAACATGCTTAGACCAAAATTGGTGAACCAACTCACCAAGGGCGACTGCCAACAAAGGTTGGAATAACAAGGGGGCCAAACCAACACCAGTGGAATCCATTGCTGTGCAACCAAACCGACCCGACTCCAACGCATTTCCACCATGCAGTGTTACGTGTTACCTGTTGACTGACAAAAGAGCCTTTCACCCCCACCCGCAAAGGGGATATACCTGAATCATGACTTTCCTTCCTGTCCAAAGTCGTTGCATGTCGTTGCATTTCAAGCCTCCCCCGGAAAATTGTCAGGTCAGGTACTTTGGAGCTTCGTTTTTCCTGTCACAGTGCAGTGGCCGAGGTGTCCTTTGAGCACCACTTGTACGCAAATGTTCAAATGTACCCATCGTGATTCTGTTAGGACTGGACGCTGTGCGTGATCCTCCCCCAAGTCAAGCACTGCAAATTCAAGCAGCGTCGCAGCTTCATAGGGAATGGATCGCTCTCTTCCAGGGTACTCGGATTTCCGCGTAGCAGTTCTATGAATGCAATTGGGAAAGGTCAATATTTCTGTTTGGAACCCCACCAAAAGAAAGCTGATTCAAAGTGGCCTTAGGTGTTTTCAAACCACAAGAGTCGCAATCAAAACCTGGTACTAAAATGGTCTACCCCGAACCATGTACAGGATTAAGATGGCGGATATCCGCAGCTATTTATGGTTGGGATCGTCCCTTACTAACCTTCATCTACCCAGGCTTTGATTGTGGCTCACAAGGCGAAATGTAGACGCCCCTGAGTCCAGCAATCCACGGCCCATGGTTGGACAAAGGATGGCCCATAGCTTGGCGCTAGGGGAAAAACATCATCTGGCTTTCAGGTAGATGACCAAGATGTGTGTATGTGTGTATGTGTGTATGTGTGTATGTGTGTATGTGTCTTTGCTTTCTGTATTCCCCTAACTGTTTCTAACAAGTTTGATGTAATATTGACCCCATATTCATCAGCCCCAGCTTATAAATAAGGGTGTCCCTGGGTTGTGGGGAATCATCATTTTGCAGGGGAGCAACCCCCTATGAATAAACAGGGGTTGACTAATATGGGGTCAACTGTTGAGACAGATCATGGGTGAATAGAACTCCAGCTGGCTTGAAGGCCTCAGGCCTTGCCCCTCTAAAACATAGCCATCGAGGGAACCATCCCAGGCTGCATGCAATTCCCAATGTAAATGATGTCCTCGAAAATACCCTGCATATTCATACACGTCCACATGCCAAAAGCCCCGGAAAGGCACATGTCCCGCCGCTTCCCTGCGGTTGGCAGTCGCAGCACAGTCTCCACAAGAGCCACCATCAGAAAGAGCATGGGACAAATGAGTCAGGCCCATGGGCGTCGGAAATGTTCAGCTTCCCCACATTAGTGCTTTGGTTTAGGAAGTGGCTGGGCCAAAAAAGTCTGAACTGTTTGTTATCATCAAAATGTTCTTCCCAAAAAGTATCAGGTCCATGAACTCAGGGCGTGAGTTCAACAAATTAAAGGTTCATGGGGTTCTGACAGGCCATGTCCTGCGTGCTGAAAACCCTCTTACTTGGGCCATGGTGATGGTTCCCTCAATGGGAAGCGTGGTTGTCCAAATTACGAATTCAGGGGTTCATGGCCAAACTTACACCCAACAGCATATGTGCCAATTCTGCTTCCACAAAAACATCAACAACAACAACAACATACACATAACCCTATACATATATATATATATATATACAAGCATATATATATATATATATATATGCACATGCGTATATAACATATACAACATGTATATACGCACATACATACATTTTGGAGGAGCCCCCAAACCTGCGCAGCCCACTCCGCCCAGCTGGCCCAGGATGGCCCGCGACTTGTCGCTGAGCCGCCCCCCGCCGAGGCAGTTGAAGGAAGCCACGGCGGCCCAATGATGCCACACCAAAACCCCAGCGCCGCCCAGCCTCAGCTTCCATTTTGCGTGTTCGCCGCCTGGACAAAAATGAGAACACATGTCTAGTAGTAAAACTGATTCCAACTTTAAAATCAACACGGGAGAATACACGAGACTCAACAAGCATTAATTTCAGCGAATGGAAGTGAGGGCGGCTTTGCCACTGGCACGCCATGACTGCTTGGACACTTTGGGTTTAGAATTGGAAAAACAGTCGTTGGGCGGTGGTGAAGAGCACAAACACATACCTGAATAATCAACAAACCCACGCTCAATCAAGACCTTGAGGGATGAGGGGGGGAGTATTAATCAAGGAAACCAAGAGTAAACTAACATGATTAAAATTTGGCCCCCCCCCCCTCCCCTCCGCCCCCCCCTCCTCCCCCCCCCTCATTCCCAACGGCTTTGAGGGGGACATGGTGTTGTTTTCCCGCTCAGGGTGGCCGTTGATTTCTGCCTGCTCGCATTCGCAAAGCGTTCGCTCCCCGTTGAAACCCATCGAGCGCACCCACATTACGTCTTGGCCCCTGTAAAACAAGGCCACAAATAATATGTCAAAGGGTGCGGCCGACATAGCTTGACCAAACCTTATTCATACACTCAGTTTCCCTCTACTTGGTGGTTGGATTTGCGGATTGGTGGTTTAGGAGGAGTTTACTCTCTACAAAAGTTCAAATCCCAAAGCCACCAATCCAAACCACCACTTAGGGTTTCCTGACAAACGTGTCGTTTTTCAAATCCACAAGGCCGTGAAGGGGACGATTGATGTGGATGTCACTCGAAGATTGGCCCAAAAAATGACTCAACTCCAAACGGAACTCAAAAAGCCTCGCCCTCTTGGCAAGGGGCGCGAGCGCAGCGCCTGCGCCCTGTCTGGCCTGAGCAAGCCCAAACCCCCATTGCCCCACCAATTCATATATGGAACCTGACGTTCGGGGGGTCCTGGTTTGGACCATCCCTTTAAAGGGGGCCGGGTCCCTTTCAGGTTCCATATTAATTGGTGGGAGGGTATGTTCCACTTGGAAAAGTTCCAAAAGGCGAGGACCAATACCAATGAGGGAAGTATAAATATAATTTGGAAAGTCGGTCAAATATATCCCAAGTCTGGCACAAATTACAACTAGGTCCTCCAGTAAAGAGGTTAGAAATAAGGGTACCCTTTTTTTCTGTCGTCTGTTTTAGTAGGGGAACCCTCCAACCAAAAAAGGGCTGAGAAAGGGCACCTAGCTGGGGCACCTAGACAACAATTCACGCGGAACCAGTAGGACCGTCCCAAAATACGTTGGACCTTCCTCGTGGCTGGCCCCTTGCGGCTGCTCCGCTCCCCCCCGGTGCCTTGTCGATCGTGCCGCCGGCCTCCACACTGGCCTGAAAAGGGTCTACGTCGGGTGGTTGTGAAACCCATGGGTGTCATGTGTGTGTATTTGTTTCTTTTGGGGGGGCACCCCCTTTTGGCCGGTTTTAAGGGAGAACCAAAAGAACGACCAACGTTTTTTGCCGGGGGGGTCCCTAAAAAATGACCCGGTTGTTCCTCCAAATACGGGTTGCCGAAACTGGTTGAGCTTTGTTTTCTCCTTTGAAACAGCCACCCATGCCACCTGCCGCCGAATGCAAAAACGGCTCCCTGATTTTGACAAATCCAAGTCGAGAAGCCGACACCCAACAGCCTGACTTCTGCGGCTTTTGTTTTGAACGAACAACAGGTGCGTTGTTTGTTGTTTCTTGTTTTTTTTTTGGGGGGGGGGTATGTTGGGGGACTCCCAAAATGGTGATTTTCCGTTTGGTTTCCCTTCGAATCCGACAAAAAGGGGTATCCCTCAAAACAGCGAAACAGACCCTAATACGGCTGCAAGTGCTTTTGTTAACCCCAAGGGGCTCTTCAGGCAAC
Source organism: Effrenium voratum (assembly GCA_963377175.1). Taxonomy (NCBI): domain Eukaryota; class Dinophyceae; order Suessiales; family Symbiodiniaceae; genus Effrenium; species Effrenium voratum. The sequence continues at coordinate 526,506 of CAUJNA010001502.1, forward strand.
GCAGTGGATTCCACACTGCCCACCCAAGTCAAAATGGATATCAGACCAGAAAATTGGCCAACCTGAATACTACATGCAGATGAGTTAATTTAATCATTCCAACCCGAACTAAGGGATCACAAAGAAACCACATCACAAAGAGTTCACTTTAGCTTTCCATAGACTACTCAAATAGAAGTCTCCAATACCTTCTTCCAAAACGCTAGCGCCTCCTAGCTGCCAGTTGCTCAAATCAGATTCGCGCGCGGTGGTTTCACCGCCCAAGTCCCATGGAACCATTGGAATCCTGCAACCCCAACCACTCACATGGGTTTGTCTCATGGGGACATGTCGCATTTAGGATCATTTAGGAAGTTGTCCAATAGTTTGTCCTTCCAACCAATGCCAAACGGCGCACTCTCCACCACGCAACGAGAAAGACACTGTTGCTTTTCAGCAGCGTTTGCTCCCCCCCCTTCGCGTCAAATGAGTCTCAAAAGTAGATCTTCAGGTTCTTCAGCATGTTTAGCAGGCGCCATAGAAAGACCCTAGAAAAACCCAAAAAAGTAAGACAAAAAACAACCGAGATCATAGGAGACCTGGGGAAAACCATGCAAAAAAAGAAGAAGCAAAGCCACCCCCATCCCATCGAACTCCGATCCTGGTGAAGCTCCCTGGGGGTGAAGCTCCGGGGCCTCGGCTCCAAAGGCTCCGTCTGGGGGCGTTTCTGGGTGGCTTTGAACGCAACAAGAACAAAAGGAAAACCGGGTCTGAAAAAGCTTCTGGTTGGCTTGAAAGAAGCCAAACGGACAAAACACCTCCATGCTGTTTTTTGGGGCCCGCAAAGAACAAAAAAAACGCCCTCGCATCCATGTACCAAATGGCGGTCACCCGAAATCCATGCGTTTTCAAACTCGTCCAATGCTTGGCTTGGTGCCTTTCGCTTCTCCCTGGTGGCTTCAAAAAAAAAAAAATGTCCGACCATTTCACACCGAACAAAGTCCCCCCCCTAAGTGGTAGGTTAAAGGCCCCATGGAAACCGTCGAAATGATGACCCCAAATAAAATGACCAGAATGGATGTCGCTTGCTAAATTCGGATTCCCTTGTCTTCCATAAACCTTTCTCGTGCTTGGATGTAAGGAATACGGGAACCGAGCTCTCAATCATTCCCTGCAAGAACCCAACAGTCGTTGGGTTTTCGGGTCGGTCCGAATTTCTCTATTGAGAGCCAAACAGCAACGGCAGGGTTCCTCAAACAGGATGCCTCCAAAACCAATTACAGGAGGATCCTGAAAAATACCAGCTTGTGAAAGTGAAGATTTGACTGAAACCACTTAGGCTTGAGGATTGGTTGCGCCGCTTGACGTCATGGTAGGGCTGGTAGGACCACGTGGGACCACCCCGCCCCCCCAACAAAAAAACAACGCCCATGATTCGATATTCAGCCAGCAAATCGTTTAGAGTTCACGGTTTGCGATGCTGCTCCAAGTCTGGTTGATTCCATGAGATAATAAGAGCCAAGGTTTTAGTAGCGGCTCCGCGGAGAAAACACACACACACACACATCCCCATCCCTCCCCCCCACCCCCAGCCTTCAGTATTGTTTGGTGTAAATTCACCTGTCACGACTTAATGTCGACCCCTGGATCAAGCAGGCGGATTATTGGGTGGTTCCCATAGCGATCCGCATGTTCGGCAGTCAGAACCAACCAGGGGGCTTACAAATCAACCGGGCCCCCATTTAGATTCGAACAAATTCAAGCTCAGGATCCACCAAAGACCAAACATCAAGTAGCAAGGCTTCCCATCATTCGGCACCGCCCCCCAAGCGGATTTAGGGCCCGGGCTCCTGCTTGTCGCTGCCGGGCTCCTGCTTGTCGCTGGCATCACCCGATCCTGCAGCAGTGGCTACGGGCAATACTCTACTAGGGTAATTGCTGCCAAAGGGCAGCCCCCGCCACAAAAATAAAGGAACAAAAAGCGCCGCGGCGGTCATACCATTTCCACTCCTCAACCCAATGAGGCATCTTTCTCCACGCGTTCTTGGGAAGGCAAGGGTGGGGGCCCGGGACTTGGAGCTTCTCCACAGATTTGTCCCATAGCGGCGGTAAGCACCGTCTGTGCCTAGGTCCCCCAGTAGTGCCCTTTTACCCGTTTTTGAGGAGGGTTCCCCTACTAAAATAGACTACCGAAAATAGGGAACCCTTCTTCTAACCTCGCCACTGGAGGACCTAGGTTCTAATCTAGAGTTGCAAGGAACTCTTTTGCCCAAGTGCTTACGCAAGCACTTGAGCGAGCAAAGGGGCTTACGCAATCACCCACGCTACGGGGAGTACAGGACACACTTACCGCAGCCTTACGCTGCCACATGTTCTCCTTACGCGTGGGGCCCTGATGACCACCCCCGTTCAATCGCAAAGCAAACTAGCGCGGAACCCTGCTCATAAGTAAACTCCTCTACAACTAAGAGGTAGTTGGGAATCCATGTTAACTGCAGGGCAGTACAAGCAATCACCAGTTGACCTGGACCAAAGCTGATTGGAAGAAGTTGAATCCAAAATGCCGCGTCTAGTCGACTCAAAAATATCTCTGGTTGCAAGTTGCTGAGTTCACAAACCCGAAATATGGAGGTCCAAAGGAAGAAAGTGTCTTTGGTGAGCTCGTTTTCCCCCCAAATATCAAACAAATGCCCTGAAAAAAACTGCTTTGAGAAATTGGGCCCTTCTACGATGCAGCCGGCCTCTTCTTTCTTGGAGCGGGGAGTTCTGGAAAAGCCCCCCCCCAAAAAAAAAGGGAACGGCTTGGGCTTGATCTCTTTTCGCGCAAGAACTTCGGGGGATCTCGTACCTCTCATTCTGGTCAGTGACCCTTCTTTTCCCCTTCTTTTCAAACAACGACTCCCTACAAATTAGCCTGAAACCCAAAAAACTCCAGTTTGGAAGACCCCGTTTTTGGGTTCCCATGTTTATCTGAAGGGGAGTAAAGACCCTAAGAATTCGTCTATTCTGAAGTGGCTGATGGGCAAAAAAAAATGGGCACCTGCCCGAATGTGGATTCAACCCACCTCTTACATTTCACCCTTCGCCGCATCCCTCCTGACGCGTCATTGGCCGCCATGCCTTGGGCACGAGAATCGACTCGCCAGTCGGCATGAGACATATGACATAACCCCACTGCAGTTCAAGATTACAACTAAATCCCCCAGTAGACAGGTTAGAATAAGGGCACCCTTTTTTCAGTAGTCAAAAGAGTAGGGGAACCCTCCCAACCCAAAAAGGGGTGAGAAAGGGCTCTACTGGGGGACCTAGACAGGGCCTCTTGGGTTCTCCGAACAAAAGGCACACCCGGCGCAAATCTGCCAGATCGATTTTGCTGGAGCCCTTCCAGTTGCCTTTTCGCCCCCTGGAAACATAACATTCTCCAGTAGTGAGATAGATTCCCTTGAAAACTAACCAGGGAAGATCACACATATTCATTTCAGCAAATGGACATATACTTGCCCAAAGGACTTGGAAACAACAAGGTTGACCTGTTGACACCTTTGCGAAAAGCAGACGGCAAAGCTGGGAAGACGAAGTCAGATCCGGTCGATTCGCTTTGGGATGGGCGTAAATCGTTGGCCTCCCTTGTCGTTTACCTTGCTATCTTGCGGGAAAGAACCCAGGCGTTGGTCCCCTCAAATGACGCCGCCGGTTGGATGGTTTATCAGGGTCATTCATGGTTCACGTTGGAAGGGGAGCAAACAATGTAGAAATCTTAGCAGTTAAGTGGGGATTTCAACCACTAAACCACAAGAAGCCACAATCAACAACCATGAGATGGGTGTGACTCGGTGATTTTTCAGGGAAAAAACCCTGGTGTGAGTCTTGTTGGGACACCCTTTGGACACAGGTGAAGGTTCAGAAGTGATCCCATTTCTCATTCCCCGCATCTCTCGCACCTAGCTCGGACTTCTCTGCAGCCAGCACGCCGGTCGAGAAGCTGCGGCACGGCCTGGCCGTTGAACGACGCCCGCCACCAACCAGCGACACGTTGAGGCAGGAAGGGGGACCCTTGCCTGCATTTGCTCTCAAGTCCCCTCCGTCGGCGACAAAGATACACAGGGGCCGCAAAAGAAAGAGGGCTGTCTAGACCGACATTGAACATAGCCTCCTTTGCGCGCGGGCACGCAAAGCGCAAAAACGCAAAGGCGGAGTTGTAGACCCTCAAGCCACCAGAGGTCACCAACAACTGAAAAGCTCCAGTGGTGATAGATTCCTTTTAAAACCAACAGGGATTTTGTTTTATTATTATGTTTTTTTCCAACAAGATTATTGACTAAATGGAAGCTTGGAGGGAGGAGGGGGGAATCCTCTTTGGACCACGTAGGAGGGAGTAGGGAGCAGGGGGAAGTGAGAAAGGGAATACTCTTTGGTTGGATTCCATGTTCATTTGGGGATGAGGGACCAACTTGTTCGGGGTAACTCGGGTAACCGGGAACCCTTTTCAATTGATAGCATTTTTCAGTGGGGAAGGGGGAACCTTGATTGAGTTGATTCCATTTGTTCTGTTGTGTGTGTGCTTTCTTGATCAGGTACCAGGTACCTTTTTTTTGGTCGAATCATGTTTTGTGCGGTGATCCAAAAGGAAGGAAGCGGACTGGTTCCAATTTGCTTTGGTTGAGCAATCTTTTTCAGCGGACCCCGAACCCACCAAAAAACTGGATTCGCGTATGCGGCAATCAACGCGCATGCGTTTTGTGCCTTCGACAAATCCTGGCATTTCCTGTAGCCCTGAACCGCCCAAGTAACAATCAGTTGGCATGCCCAGCCAATAGGTGAAGAGTCTCACATTTTGAAACCCTGACTCATGGCAAAAGCTTTCAGCCCGCCCCTCTCCCCGATTCCCCAAGATCAGGCAAAGGTGGGGGCAATTGGCGTTGCAATCCGTCGCAAGAAGGCCAGCACCGCTTATTCACAGGGGATGTTGCCCTCCCACCAAAAAACATGAAGCCTGACAAAGGTCCTGGAAGAACATTTTCCTTTTTCAGGGACCCCCTGTCAAGTTTCATGTCAATTGGCGGAAGACTGCCGAGAATTGTGGTTTGCTTTTGGTTCGCTGAGGCAATTGATTGTTCACCCAGGATTAATAAACCCGTCCCACTATGAGGGCGGTTTTCCCTCCAACAGTGATGAATCCCCACTAAAAGGGGACGACCCCCCCCCTATTAATCAACCAGGGGCTTATTAATCCGGGGTTAACATTAAACCATGGACTTCAGCTTCCTTGCTGGCTTAGATTGGTTAGGTCAGGTCGGTTTCCCAGCCCTCTACAAAGGCCGATCAAATCCCCAATCCAAACCGCACATCTAAGATGGTGTCCACCCGCAAACCGCCACCCCCAAAACAGAAATGGTACATGTGGCACTAAAATATAGTGGCTATATGGGGCGTATTCACTCCCTTTTGCCTTGGGTAGTGGTTTGCGGAAACCATCTTATATAAATATTTCCCACTACGAAGGCCAGAGGGTCCAATCCCCAATCCAAACCACCAAAGGGTTACCGGACGAGGTCTTTTCAGCACCCACATTGGAAACACATTTGAGTCATAGTCCAAACCTGGAATTTAAACTTCCAGAATGGAAAGAATTAACAAGGCGGATATCCGTTCCCAATGGTAAGGGGACTATCCGGGTTTTGAGGACGATGGCTCACCTGAGGCTCATAGAGAGCCCTGCCTCCAAGCTAGCGGCACTGACCGCCTCCGGCGAACTGGCGAACCGGCGAACGCGTGGCTCGAATCCGAGCTCTGCCCAAAACGAATTGCCCCACATGGGAACCAGAGATGGCCCATCTATTCAAATGTATATATATATATATATGTCGCACATGTACACATATGTATAAGCAATATGCGGCATGTGGCTTTTCCAGGTTACCAGGTTTTGGTGCGGGCTGAGGCAAGAAGGTAAGCCACTTTGATACGCTGAGAGGTAATGACTAGATTTCATCGGTTGGAAAGCAAGTGGGGTTCCGCCCCGGGTTGAACCTCCGCAAAGCTTCAAAACCAAACGGCACCCCGGCGTAACCTTCTTGATCAACTTCTAAGGATGTTTCCCTCTAGGGCCTGCTTTTTGCGCCTAGGAAATAACGAGGCCCAATGGGTGTCGACACTTTTGACCTGGTTCCGAGTTTCTTCGCAAAGTCATCTAAAAGGCAAACCCTGGCTTCTTCACCCTCTGGGTCTTTCTCTTTTTCGGCAAGCCCCATGTTGACCAAACCCCGGCTGTTGGAAAGGGCAATACCCCGGAATGCCACATCGTTGACGGTTGGCCAGACACTCTGCAGATTAACACTAATTTGTAGTGACAGCTCCTTTTTCGGAAACCCCCCTCCCCCAACAAGGCTCCATGAATGATGTTTTGTTTATGCTTTGTTTGGTGGTGTTTTTGTTTTTTGCTTTTTTTAGGGGGGTAAGCAAAATGGAACCCCAGAAAGCAGGCCCCAAGAGATTCCTCTAAACCCCCGTGTTTTCCGGGACGACGCCCCGGCGAACCAAAGCCGGGACGTCTCTCTTGGCCCGGCCTCGCCAAGGATGCCCGGAACGCGCGCAGAGCCATGGACATGGGTGCCGTAGGTCATATGTCGTCTGTGGCTCATGCTTGAAACGTTTTGCATGTCTTGCGAATTGCTTTTGTTGATTTGTGCCACTGGAGGCTTGAAGTTTGTGTTTTTGCATCTAACTAACGAAGGCAAGCAGAAAAAAAAAAGAGAAACAACAAAAAAACACGGTTCGGGAAATGGAAGGTGTCCAAGGCCTTGAGCAGTGAGGACCTGCCAACCATGCCGTTGGGATCAAGACGCGGGCTAAACCGCATCCCGCAAGGATACCACAACTCATAACTCGGTTGTTAACTCTGCTTCGCTGCGACAAGTTTTTAATTTTTAGTGGTTTAGTACGGAAGGCAAAAAGTTATTCGGTCCTAACATCCCTTGGCAAAATGCACCAATGCATATGTGCCTCTGTGTGTCGCTCGAAATGAGATCCAAAGCCAAGGGGGAATGCCCCAAAAAACCACCCGCCGGACAGAAGGATGGTTGAGGCCGACCCAGCTTTGGGTTTTGAATGGACCTATGAGTTGGGGCCCTTCTCAGCGCTGCTCAGCTGCCGGTTGTGGGGCCTCCTTTTAACGCCACAGACCCAAACCATAGGAACCATTGGAAACCCGGAAATGGATCCATCCAGCTCGCAGCTTTGATCAGCCCAGCGGGTCATGGCTGAGCTAGGGTTCCCTATATGGCATGTTGTGTTTTGTGGCTTGGCGCACATCCAACATGGACGTACTTGCTTTATGCAAATCTAACACTGAGGTCCTCCCCCATGCCCGCATGTTCCTTTGAAACCTTGGTGGAAAGCGCATCAACGTTGGACACGGAAGGTGATGTCCAGGCAGTAAGGTTTGTCTCAAACATGGCGGATCCCTCCAACAACCGTGCGGTTTCCGGTCGTTTTCCCTTAACACACCACCCCAAAACTGGGCTATCCTCAAATCTCCTGATACAAGCTTAACTTTGAGCGGGAAAAATGGACACCCTGCTAAACCAACTAGAAACCTAAACGGCTGGGAGCCACCAAGAAAAAAGGGCGACCCTCAAACAAAAAAACAAACACCCGGGCAGAAAATGCTTCGATCCAAAGTCCGGCTGAAGACGCAGGACCTCAGCAGTAAAGCTGCGGTTGACCCCTCTGCACGTTTTCAATTTGTGGGTCGCATGGAGCAAACCGGAGCTGTTGCAACCAATAGCTAGTTAAAAAAAGATCCAACATCAATTCGTGAAGGGACATCTTTTGGCGTTTAGTTGAAAGCAGCGGGGCCCTACCACTTCATCTCCAGGAGGACTACCTTGGCCAATCGAAAGTGGCTCAAAACCATGTAAACCAAACCTGACTGCTGGTTCTACCCTTGGATTCACAAAGCTTGCGGCACACACCAGTTGGTAGTTTTACCAACCAGCATTCATAGGGTCACCTTGCAGAAATTGTGACAATCCACAGCATGTCTCCAAATCGTGGGCCGCCTGTTGGCCGCCTGTTGGCTGGCTGTTGGCTTTGGTTTGTATGAACAAGGGCAACCAGAAGGAAACGAAGCAGAAAAAAAGGGCGAGAACCCCCAAATGACAAGGGACCCTTTGCTGGAGATTAATGTCCGCCAGCCATCGTAAGTATGATCATTGTTGTAAAGGTTCTGGAGGCCTCACCAAGAGCCCCATGAAACCACGCAGCATAGCCTACTAGCTTGGTTCAATCGGTGTGCAGGCTGTGAATCGTAAGGGGGGGGGGCCTCACAGATGCTCGCAAGCTGAAACTCTATCTTTGGCGGTTCTGCTGGTGCCCTGGGCCCATGGGCCCTGGCCCCCTATGGTCCCGGGGCAAATGGAATGAGACCCATCTCAAACAGTGCCATCCATACTGTTGACCCAGGATTAATAAACCCGTCCCACTATTCGGGGGGTGTTCCCTCCCAAAGTGATGAATCCCCACTAAAAGGGGACACCCCCCTATTAATCAACCAGGGGTTTATTAATCCGGGGTTAACATTATTCAACCAGACTAACCTAAAAAGGACACCTAGGCCACCGGGTTCAACCCCCAGCAAACGAATGGCTGACCCAAATTGGATGGCGACAATCCTTAGGTAAACAAGGATGGTTTGATGAACCCCCGTTGGTTTTAATGGTAACCCCAGGCTATGCCTTTGGCCCCTCAGTTTATGCCTTCGCCTCCCAGCAGCCAGACACTCCAAATCTCAGAGCGCCAGCCGCCAGCTGCCCGGCAGCTGCCAGCCGCCAGCCGCCAGCGATCTGCGTCAAGAGCAGCCGCGCCAGCGAGCGCAAGCAGCTTGACAGCATGGCGCATCTCTTTGGGTGTTCAAGCAAGGGATCCGAGAGAAACACATGCTGGAGTTGTCCAAACCTGAAAGGACCCCATTCAAAGAAATGCTCAGCCAACAGGTGTTGCCTTGTTGCAGCTGTTATGCTCCCTGGTTCCGTTGAAAAAGGACAATTGCGTACCTTAACGTCCAATCTGAACGAGCTTCCCCTTCCAGAATCCGGCCAAAGAGCAGGGTTGCTCTTTTTGCTTTTCCCGGAGATCCCCAATAATTTACGAAGTTGACTAATCTGGGGTCGATATGAACATATGGATGCTGACAAGGGGCCTTTTCATCAAGACAAGTTCCTAAGGCCTTCAATCTACAGTTTCAATGGTCCCAATGGTAGTGGAAGAGAGTGTAAACATGTACCCAAAACATCAATGGAATTAGGTGCCGACATCTGACGTTAAGGATGATATCCTGGTTCTGCAGGGTAAACTGAATTCCGATTTGCCACCAAAGTGGTCTTGTCAAAGAGTGCCTCACGTCGTCGGGCAAGTAAATATGCCAAGCGACACAGCAATTCTAGCTCTACATGACCTTACCTTGTTTTGAACATGTTTCCATTGCAAAAGGGGTCAGCCCGTGTTCCCAAACAAGCACAGTTAAGACAAACACCCTCATGGCAACGTCTTCTTGGTAAATTATTTGAACCGCTCAGAAAGTCGAGGATTTCCCTTTAGGGGGCCAGTCTGGTACCAGCCCAACGTCCGCTGCCGGGGGCTTAAACATCCTATGCCTCGTTTATTTCCGAGACCTTCTCGTTGTGTTTTGGGATCGAAACAGGAGATCAACATGATGTCGGTGATTGCGGGTGTGTCTAGAAGGGAACCCCAGAGACAATTGACACAGTTGGCTTCCCCAATGTCCCGTTCGAAGCAACCATAGACTCACCCATTTCGCACCGAAGTCACTTCGCGCAAAGCCTCAGCCGTTTTTTTCTGAACGAAGTATTGGCTCACAAATGGCCAAATGTCCCATTGAGCGCATGGCATCACCGGGACGCGGCGACCGCGGCCTCGGTGCTAGCGCTTAGCTCAGTCCAAGGGGAGCCGATGGAAGTCGAAGGCCGGATTGAAAAGCCGGGCATTTGGTAGGCAAGTCAGATTTGGCCGCACCCGCGGAGAAACTGAAGTCTGGGCGTTTCAAGTGGTCATACTTGTCATATTCAAGTACGCAGAGGGCTTCTGATTGGTCCTGGGCATTCTGCCGGAACCTCAAAGGCTCAAAGCCTCGAAGGCGGGGCACAAAACGCATCGATCCGCGTTTCGAAGCGATCCGGCTGAAGCCCCGCCACGCATCTAGAGCGCTGCGTCAACATGCTGCTTGCCAAGGGCTTGGGCAGGTCTTATGTCCAGGGCAGCAGTCAGGCCGCATCGTTGGGGAAAAGCCAAAGGGGGCCGGCAGGGCTTGACATCGTTCACTTGCACGGTGCAAGTAGAATGAATCTGGGTGCTCTTTGCGGCCATTCCGTCCCTAACAATGGCTCTAATTGCGGTAAGCTGGAGTTCGAGCGCCAAGCCGAAAAGTGGGAAACAAGTCGAGGCTGGCCGAACTACGGAACTTCTGGCCATGGTCATACAGCATCCCCTCCTCCATGCCGCCATGTGGTTCTTCCAGGTCCAGGAATGTAGCAAGGACTAAATCACTAAACAAAGCGGGCATGCATGCGGTCGCTTTGCACGCCGACGCTCAGAAGCCACGGCGTGCCCTTGACGTCTCATTGGCTTCAAATGTTCAAGCTGCAACATGTAACGCATCACGTGGGCAAGCTGCTGCAGCAGCTAGGCTCTCCAATTGCTTGGCAAGCAGCCGTCACTCATTGCTCCTGCCACATATCTATCACTCTGCGCCTCAAGTCACGCAGCTCATTTTTGCAAGCGCGAGCCTGAGGCAGTCATGATGTCATATGAAAGCTCGCGCCTGCTGAAAACGTTTGGCACGTATCAGTGGCAAACAATGTCCGCGACTCCCGCTGCAAGGCCTCATGCAAAAGTATGGGACCTGGGGCTCTGGGTGGTTTTCATGAGCTCCAGTTACTTTGGCCATGCTAGCGATGCTAATACGCACGTTGGGACGGCTGCATAAGCTCAGTCGCTGTCTATATGTCCTTCTAGCTGGCAGGCTTGTGTTGCAATTCTGCCCAAGAAGAACTTCACAACTTGAGTACACTTCAACTCGCAGAAAGCATGTGCCTCATGCACTTCACGGCGAGTTCCAGCTTGTTTGAGGCAGTCAAGAGTAAACAGCGAGAAAGGCATATTGCTTGCTCCCGGAGGCCGGAGGCCGGTCGAGAGTCGCAGCGTTGCCGAGCAATTGGCTCCAGCACAGGTCTGAGATCACGACCAAAAGACACGGCGGCTACAGCACTACGATGAGCAGGGTCCCTTCAAGATTTGCCGTCGGGGATCCCAAAGGCAAGCCATTTGGGTGGTTTCCCCAATCTAAGTGCACCTCCTGTTGGTTAATACAGCCACCACCTGGCCTCGAGCCGCGGTCACTGCAACCCTGACTGCCTGGACCCCACACGCGAAGCACAGGCGCTGCGCAATCATTCTCATTGACCTAATGCCAATGTGGCCCCTGCGAAAAGAAAAAGTGGCCACGCGTGGAATTCCCGGGGCCAAATTCCCATGACTTACAAGGTGTCTCGCGGGCCGGTGGGACGCCAGCCTCACCAGCCTCGCGAGTCAGGAGTCCGGACTGTCGCAAGGACCTGGAATACAAAAGCGCAGCTGGAGCCTTGGGGTAGAGGGTCACTTCGCCTGCGATTGGCGCGGATGTCCACTTTGGCCATGTGCATTGCTAGCGAGCCGCGGTCTTGGCTAAGACTTTGACTCGCGCGCGGCCCGAGTATATGGACAAGTCCTGCAAAGAGCACATCTCTCGGCCGTTCAAGTGCTCAAGTGGCAGGACTTTGGCTTTAAAAAAGTTAACATTGAATCGTGGACCCGGAGAACAGGAGGGTGTGGTTGGGTCAAACCTCACACAACTTCCCCACTGAACGTACCGGTGACACGCTGCGGCAGCCCAACGCCCCTCATGTCGAGAAAAGCCTGGCCCAGAGTCTCTTTTGCAAGGACGTCTACTCTAGCCAGGTCATGCATCACCCCCTCCTCGATGCCAACATGTGTTGGTTGTTGACCCGCTGCCTCTTCCAGGTCCAGGAATGTAGCAAGGACTAAATCACTAAACAAAGTGGGCATGCATGCGCTCGCTTTGCACGCTGTTGTCCGATGCGACGCTCAGAAGCCACGGCGTGCCCTTGACGCCTCATTGGCTTCAAATGTTCAAGCTGCAACATGCAATACATCACGTGGGCAGGCTGCTGCAGCAGCTAGGCTCTCTCCAATTGCTTGGCAAGCAGCCGTCACTCATTGCTCCTGCCACATATCTATCACTCTGCGCCTCAAGTCACGCAGCTCATTTTTGCAAGCGCGCGCCTGAGGCAGTCATGATGTCATATGAAAGCTCGCGCCTGCTGAAAACGTTTGGCACGTATCAGTGGCAAACAATGTCCGCGACTCCCGCTGCAAGGCCTCATGCAAAAGTATGGGACCTGGGGCTCTGGGTGGTTTTCATGAGCTCCAGTTACTTTGGCCATGCTAGCGATGCTAATACGCACGTTGGGACGGCTGCATAAGCTCAGTCGCTGTCTATATGTCCTTCTAGCTGGCAGGCTTGCGTTGCAATTCTGCCCAAGAAGAACTTCACAACTTTCGTGAGCTTCAACCCCCAGAAAACATGTGCTTCATGGCGAGTTCCAGCTTGATCGAGGGCTTAAAAACAAACAAAGAGCCAGGCAGCTCGCTTGCTAGGCAAGCAAGCAATGCGCTCGCGCGCAGGTCTAAGATCATAGCCAAGGTAGCGGGCAACTAACATCACAGCAACTGAGACCGCGTTTTTGGCGTGGATTCCGCGTGTGTCACCAGGGCCCCGTCCTTTGACCTGCAAGCGTGCCATGTATGCAAACCCAGCCTTGAGGCAAACAACTTCGTCCACTTTGCTCTGGCTGACTTTGCAAAAGGCCGAAGTGTAACTTGGACGTGCCATCCCATGCACCGGCTGAAAATAGAGGTAGGCCAAGCAGGTGGGTAGAAAGCCCCTCGCCCCAGCCTTGTAAGCCGTCCGTTGGTTGGCGGCAACCGGTGCGTGGCAAAAGGCGTCTCGCATGAGGGTTGGCTGGATGCGGTGAATCCCCGACTTCCTTCATTGGCTGAAGGGCCAGACATGGTGACGGCTTTGACCATCGTCAGCAGCGGCTTCAAAACTCATTGCCGCTGGTTGCTTCACGCTGGGCCCCAACTCCACGGTTTCGGCGCCGCATCATCTCACAAGGATCTGGCAAACTAAGCTCCTGATACAAGGGTCCCGTGACTGGTGTGCATACAGCGCGCTGGTCCAAACCTGGACATCATAGGCAGAGCTTTTCCGGAGACGAGGCGGAGAACTTGTGCATGCCGCTACAACCATCAAGGTGTTCCTGTCACGGCGCCCTGTGCCACTTGTGGAGGTCGCTGGGTGGAGTTCGCCGGCCTCAGCATTTTCCTCTTTTGCATATCCACAGGTGGTCTTGCACCGCCTGGCACGTGGTGAAAGCTGAGCCTGCACCCGGTACAAGAATGAAACCTCCATTGGGCGCTCGACCCAGGCCAGCGCTTGAGTTACTGAGTTGCGCATCATTGGCCAAGCGTCTCACGTTGAAACACACTGAAGGCTCATGCAACGCAGTTGAGGTAACTGTACCGCAACCTCTGCACACTCACGAACTCTTGCACCGTCAAGCCGACAAAACACTCTCGCCTGATGAATGCATGGTGTCTCTCTTTAAGGCGACTGATGATGTGGGGTATTGCTTCGGCAAAGGCGTTGCTGACATGGCAATCTGGGGGATGTATACTTCACCAACCTCTTGAAACAAGGGATCCCTAAGGCCCTAAGGAAACTTCATAGCTGAAACGGTCACAAACCAAGGCCCACAAGGCAAGGTCACCATTTGACTTGAGAAGCATGCGTTGTTAGCCTGGGCGCCGGGCGCCTGGTGTCCATGACACTTAATCAGCACCCAAATCACCAGGCTGAACCCAGCGCTCAATTTGAAGCCTCACACGGAGGTTCGATCTGATCAGCCGAGCTAGTCACAGCCCAGGCAACATGACATCCGCATGCGAGACGGTAGGCTGATCTCCTTTGGGGGCGCTATCACACGCAAGGCGCTCTTTTGCACGTCTGTGCAGCTTGTAGGGCTGATCGAAGCCTGGCTGCCTGCCGGCTGCAGAACCCCTGGCAACATGGTCTGTCGTCGGCTGCTTCAATCAGTTGGGCTTCACAACCAGCTGCTCGCAACGTGGCGGGCAATCCAAGCTCGCTCCAAGTCAAATGGCGGTCAACCTAGCCAGGAGCATGACATCACGTGCGCAGCAAGTTGGAAGGATTCAGCATTAAGCTGGAGTGAAATCAATTTCCCTTTTCCGCAGTCGACCTTCTGCAACTGTCACCATGTCACTCGACCAATCCAGAGGCAGTCCAGGGCTCTGGCACCCAATTTCCCCATCCCGCGCCCCAGAAGCTTGGGCGGCTGTCTGACCTTCTCCGCTCAGAAAAGCCAAAGCGCTTCTGCCCACGTGCGGCCAGCGAAGCATCGGTCTCTGCGACCGCGCCCATGGCAAGCCTTCGTGGTGCCGTGGCTTCACCGCAGCTCAAGGGGCCCTTTGACAGCTCAACGTACTACATGGGACGTGCACCCATTGGCCTGTGCCCGTGTCGCAGGCAAATCTGAAACCAAGCTGCAGATCCTGAACTTGAAAAGCCATGGGCCTTGAGTCACGTGCAAATCTTTCACCAGTGCCAGGAGGTTGCTCTTCAATGGAGAGGCAAAGCCAAAGTCTGCCATGATTGGCTCAGAAACTCAAAACACCGGATGCCGGACACAGCGATCACCCCAACTGCGCCTTGCCTCCTGCCAAGCCAGGCCGGGTAGCAATTGGTGCGATTTGGCCAATATCATTGCGTCAGAGGCGCTGAGGGGGACATTTGGCAGTTGCAGGCGCAAAAGCGGCGGCGCCCAAAGCAGGATTCGGAATCCATCCTCTATTGGCCACTTTGACCATTGATCGAAGATCCAAGATGGCTAATCACCCGCAGGCATCAAAAGGCGCATGGCTCGGGACATGCCAACCTGCTGCGGAAGCTGAGTCGACGCCATTGGTGGCATTCAGGCAGCACTTGAGGCATGGTAGAATGAGCCGTCGTCACGGCATGGCCACGTGTCACAACAGTTGGTCAGCTTGGATCACGCACTTTGGGACCAGCGGGTCGACCCACGGCCTGAAACAGCTTGAAGCAGTGGCTGAAGGAGCGCAGGATCCGAAAGCGGCGGTTAGAGCGCATTCCTCAGCAGCCAGAAGAGATGCTGGATCCGGAGACTGAGGGGGCAGTTGAAGCCAATGACAACGAATCACTTGGACTGCAAGGATTCCTGGAGCCCATGGCTTCCGGCGACCTTCCACTGGGAGGGCTGCGACAGACCGACCGTGCCAAGCACACAAGCGGTACGCTGCGTGAGTGCACTAAACAAGCAACACATGAAGTCAACCGGCGCCGTCATGGAAAGCGCTGTGGTCATGGCAAGTGGCGCAGCCATGGCATCCGGGGGATGAATGCAGGCTGTGATCATTGCGAGGTCATCACTCCGCCAGTCGCGGCTCAGAAATCTCACCCCGAGTCCTCGCACTCGGGGGTGCGGCGGTTTCACAGTTTCTGCGCTGGCCACGCGGCATGCAAATGGAGCGACTGGATGCTGTTCAATTGCACGGGGCTCTGGAACGTCCAAGGCCACATTCGCCCGTCCTATGCCGAAGGGGATCCTCAAATCTTGGGAAGACTTCCCCGTTCATCCAATCCTGGGCCATTGCGATGGGAGGCAACGAATGCATATTTCCACTTCTAAGTCTTGGCTTCATTTTCCAACAAGCCCAGAAGTTTGAGCCTCAGCGTATACAAGAAGCCCTGGGCAAACATGCCCACGTTTCTCATCCGGCAATCCTCTCCCTGTATTCCAGCACACAGCAATGCGCATCTTGTTGGTTGCGGCATCGCAGATTTCCTTTCCCCGTCACCGACGCCTTCCTGCCGGCAAAACACAATGGCAACACTCCGACTCGCACCATGCACTTTGGCCCCACACACACATGCCTGTTGTCGGCCGCTCTGCTTTGATTCGCTAAGGCGCCAATGCGGCTCATGGCACCTCAAGCAACGCCTCGGCATTGGCCATGTCCCTGCAAGGCTCCATCACAAAGAAGCTCACCATTCACTTGGCGTCCAATTTGCGTGTGGATTGTGTCAGGCTGAAGCGTATTTGCAGATCATCACTCCGAGGCAATTGTGTTGAAGCAACCCGCCAAAGGACGCTTCAAATGACACACATGGCTGAGGGCCTTTTGCAACAGCATCAATGCGACAGCATGTGCTGCCCGAGCTTAGCTCAACACTGAGCATCGTTTGGCGCGCTCCCCCCAATGTGCTGGCTTAGCTTCTCACTTGCACATGCAAAACATGTGAGGATGGCAAGGAGGCTTGCGTCAGTGGGGAGCTTCATGCAGTTTGGCATTGGTTGGCTGCTTGTTTCGAAAGGCAATGCAGGTTGCAAACCTGGCAGGACAGAAGCGAGAGAAGTGAGACCACACAGCGCAAGAGCACAAGCTTCTGCACGTATCATCTGGCATGACCGTGCGTGTCTTTGAGGACTCTGCAGTTGCACACGGCGCCTCTGAGCCTGGAATGCTATGAGTGGGGGACTTCACCTAGGGAAACTGGCAACACAGCTGTGGCATCATGCTGAGCTCGGGCGACGGGGACTGATGGCTGAGATTGCTGCGAGTCAAGTAGCTCATCTCCTGCTGTACCAGCTTGTCTTGTTTGCTGTACGTCAAAGGTCAAAGGCCAACATCTCCGGTTAGCACCGGCGCAGCAATGTCAGGAAGCCGCTGCCTTTTGTGCAACTCCCGACATGAGGAGCCAGCATAACCCACGGCAAGGAAGGCGCAGACGCTTCGCTCAGCGCACCCTGGCTGGAGTCACTGGATGTCTGCAAGAATTGCAATTTCCTTGTACGAAAGACGTACTTTGGGAGGCCCAAAGGACATGGAAGGACTGCACTCTGATCCTGGACGACTTGGGGCCTATGCTGATGCCTTCCTGAGTCTCAAGTTCAAGCCCTTTGGTAGCAGGTTGGCAGCTTGGGGTTTCATCTTTGCGGCTGCCATGCAGGCTCATGACAATTTACGCTGCCGTGGCCGGCCGTTGCAAACATTGCTTCCAAAGCACCATCACAAAGAAGCCCCCAGTTCACTTGGCGCCAATGAGCATCCTTCTGAGTTTGAGGCAACGCTTGCCATAGCGACCTGCCAGGCATTCCAAACACCACCGCCAGCTGATGACCTTTTGCAAGGGCATCATTGCCACAGCAGTTGCGTCCCAAACAAAGCTCACCACACATCGTTCTGTCGCATGAGCGCAGCAACCTTACTGTTTGACCAGGCTGGGACAGTATGTTGGCTTGGCTTTGGTCCCGCAGCTGCAAACCATGTGGCGATGGCTTGCCGTCATCTTGCCTCGGCGGGGGCACGCGTCATGCAGTTCCGCTTGCATCAGTTGGCTGCTTCCGCCAGTGGCTGTGAAGCTGGCGGGCTCCTGGCAAGTCAAGCAACGGCTCGAATTGCGTTGGCCATGCAAGCCTCCATCACAAAGAAGCTCGCCATTCACTTGGCGGCCAATTTGCGTGTGGACTGTGTCAAACTGAAGCGCCTTTGCAGATCATCACTCCGAGTCTGGGGCGACTTGTGCAAAAGCAACCTGCCACAGGACACACCAGGAAGAGGGCCTTGTGCAAACGAATCATTGAACCGACATGTGCTCTCCCCACTTGGCAGCTCAACACCTAGCATCCCAACGTCCCGCCACCGCCAATATGTTGGCTAGCTTCGTGAAGCTGTAAAGCGGTGGCAAGGCTTGCATCAGTGGGGAGCTTCACACTGGGTGTTGATGGGCTGCTGGCCCCCAAAGAAGTGCAGGTTGTGAAGGCGGCAGGGGCCACCTGGGCCACCTGGGCCACCTTGGCCACCTGCCTAGCGGCCATCGCATGTGCTGCACGTACGATCAGGCACGCGAGGTGAGGACCCTGCAGTTGCGCAGGGCGCCTCTGCTTCTCTCTCAAAATTAGCCTGGGGTGCTATGAGTGCGGAGCTTCACCTGGGGAAACTGGCAAAATAGTTGGGGCATCATGCTGCGCTCAGCCGGCGGGCACGGATGATCTCCTCTTGCGCCCGCTTCGCACGTCAAAGGCCAACATCTCCAGTCAGCGCTGCAGCAATGCAAGGAAACCGCTTCTTCTGATCCCATTACCTCCAACACTCGAAGCCAGAATGGCCCCCACAGTCTGCGATGATTGCAAGTGCTCACCTCTTCGATGGTGAATTGAGGCGTCTGTGCAGCATCCTTCAGGATGACAGGCAAACTGGAACTTCAAATGGGAAGCGCCTAAGGCTGATGCGGCGCTATAAGAACAAAAAGACAAGCCGCTCAGCCTCTTGCGATCTCTTGCACCTTGGCTGGTTGGAGAAAAAACACTTTCCAACATGTTCAACAGGATTAATCTGATGTAAACAAACACCTGCTTGCATGGTGAACGCTCTCTGACCTTGTCTATGCCGGAACTTCTCCTCGAAAAAGTGTTTCCCACACAACTCCTGCTGGCACTTGTGGTGTCACTTGAACTCGGAATACACCTGACTTGCCGTAAGCACTTTATCACCATGGTCTTACACACGCATACTTCAGGTGTTGGCAGGTTGACAGCTCGCCTTGTCTTCTTTGATGCCAGGCTCATGGCACCTCAAGCAACGGCTCGGCATTGGCCATGTCCTTGCAAGGCTCCATCACAAAGAAGCTCGCCATTTACTTGGCGTCGCCGATGCGTGTGGATTGTCTCACACTAAAGCGCATTTGCAGATCATCGCTCCGAGGCAAATTTTGTTGGAGCAACCCGCCAAAGGACGCTTCAATCGAGACACCCGGCTGAGGGCCTTTTGCAAGAGTATCATTGGAACGCGATGTGCAGCCCACACTTGGCAGCTCAACACTGAGCATCTCAACGTTTGGCGCGCTCCGACTGATATGATGGCTTAGCTTCGGACTGGCACGAGCAAAACATGTGGCGACGAGAAGTAGGCTTGCATCAGTGAGGCTTGGCATTGATTGGCTGCTTTCGCAGGGCAGCTGCGAAGCTGGCAGGAACCAAATGGTGAGCGGCCGAGCGCAAGCTTCTGCACGTAGGTATGACGACGTCAGGATCTGAGGACTCAGCAGTGGCGCTTTGGCGCCTCCGATTAAGTGGCGAAGAAACCGGGATCCTGTGCCTGAGAGAAACTCACCTAGAGCGCACTGGCAGCAAAGCTGTGGCATGCTGCACCCAGCATGCGGGCACTGATGCCGGACAGTGCGCCGAGCAAAGCAGCAGGCATCGCTTGTTGAACCTGTTTCAACGCACTTCAGAGGCAAACATCATCAGTCAGCGGCGCAGTACTGCCAAGAAACCGCTGCCTTTGGTGGCACTTCTGACGCCTGACGCCTCCTACAGTCTGGCTAGATCCGTGCAAGCACTCACGTCCTTGACCTAGGTGTGCTTTGAGGCTTCTACGGACCACACTGAAAAGGTTGCTTTCGCTGTATTTCATTCACATTCACACTGGGAGATTGAAGTGGGGATAACAGTGCGCATGATCCTGGTGCGCTTCGGAAAAGCCAGCCTCGTGCTTCTTTGCGCGGCTGGAAAACAACCAACGCTTTCCAACATGCCTAAAAGGCTTGATCTCGTTTCAGCGAACACCTTGCATGCCGAAAGCTCTACCTCTATGCAAGACGTTCTCAGAACGGCTTCCCGGTCCAAGCCCCTCCGTAAAATGTGCATGGACTCAGGCTTTTGCTGGCAACTTTGGACATTTGTGTTGCTTTGCAGTTGCGCAGTTCGCCTTCCAAAACTGAATGCGGGATGCGTCTGACTGGCCTCATGTACTTTGGTCCTAGCACACGTAATCGAGTGCTAGCAGGTTGGCGGCTTGGCGCTCATCTTTGTTGCGGCTGCCATGCAGGCTCATGAGAATTCACGCTGCCGTGGCCGGCCGTTGCAAACATTGCTTGCAAAGCACCATCACAAAGAAGCCCCCAATTCACTTGGCGCCAAAGAACATCCTTCTGAGTCTGAGACAACTTTTGCCAAAGCAACCTGCCGTGCTTTCCAAACATCACAGCCAGCTGATGGCCTTTTGCAAAAGCATCATTGCAACAGCAGTTGCTGCCCAAACAAAGTTCAACACCTACTGTGCTATTCTCTCGCACGTCCGCAGCACGCCTACCGTCCGGCCAACCCTGGGCAATATGCTGGCTTAGCTTCTCACTTGCACATGCAAAACATGTGAGGATGGCAAGTAGGCTTGAGTCAGTGGGGAGCTTCATGCAGTTTGGCATTGGTTGGCTGCTTGTTTCACAAGGCAGTGCAGGTTGCAAAGCTGGCAGGACAGAAGCGAGAGAAGTGAGACCACGCAGCGCAAGAGCACAAGCTTCTGCACATATCATCTGGCATGTCCGTGTGTGTGTGTGTGTCTGAGGACTCTGCAGTTGCACACGGCACCTCTGCTTCTCTTTCAAAAGTCCTGGCATACTATGAGTGGGGCACTTCACCTAGCGAAACTGGAAGCACAGCTGTGTCTTCATGCTGCGCTCGGGACACGGGGACTGATGGCTGAGATTGCGGCGAGTCAAGTAGCGCTCATCTCCTGCTGCACCAGCTTGTCTTGTTTGCTGTACGTCAAAGGCCAACATCTCCGGTCAGCACTGGCGGAGTAATGCTAGGAAGCCGCTGCCTTTTGTGCAACTCCCAAGCAAAATCCACTGCCACATTTCGTTTTGTGGCCTTCTGGCAATCAAGCTTCCGCAGCTTCGCATCTCATTGGGCTTGTTTTTGGAAAGCGCACACGCGCCGCTCAGCACATCCTGCCAGAAGTCACTGGCTTTCAGGAGTTGCAATTTCCCTGTGCGCTTCAATGATTTGTACTTGATTTACCACTTTGGGAGGCCCACAGGATCCTAGCCGGCTTGGCTCGGCGTATCATGCCTTGGCCTCTTGCCTTCCCAAGTCTCAAGTCAAGCCGCGTGAATTCCTCTTTGGCCAAGCGCGCCCTTGTGATGCCTCAATGCGACCGCTGACCCCAAGAGCAACTGAAGGCAAATGTAGCCCTAACAAACTTCTGGTGTCCTGTTCTTGTGTTTGCTTGTTTGCCTGTTTGTCATGTTTTGCGCCTGCTGTAGCCGTTTTGGCCCCTGGCGCCGCAGCCTCACGCCCTCCCTCGGCCCCCTCGGAGCGAGCTTTCCGCGCGGAGGGGCGGTCAGCGGCGTGTCATGGGTTCGTGCGTCCGCACTCGGGCGCTCCGTCCCCGCAAATTCGAGATGTCGGAGTTGCGAATTTCGGAATGAAGATCGCCGCATCAGATCGCAAGCGGCTTGCTGTGAATGTCAGGGGTTGCCAGCATCAGTAAGAAGCACCCTTATGAAGTCTGCAGTGAACAATCACTCAAGCGTTCGGCCATGTCTTCTCCGGAGCAATCCCGAGGTCAGGCGAGCCACTAGGTCACCAAGAAATCATTCCTTCCAGCAGGCATGAGGGAATGGAGAAACGAGCCCCCAGTTGACCCAAATCACAGCACCACACGCTTCACCCGGTGCCTCACAGCGCTGCACCTTGGCCAACACCCTGATTTTTGGTTCAAAGGGCCACCCTACGGGCTTCCAAATCTAGGAGTGGCCATCCATTCCAAGAATTTGCCAATCCCCTCTCGCCACATTGCCTGGCTCAAAGCATCGAGTCCACTTGCAAACGGCTGGGTGGCTTGGGTCTTCGCAACTCGAGGCCAAGCCCATGGGACCAGACCTGACTTTTCTCTGGCCTTTGAGCGTAGAGTTGCGTTCCTGTGAAAAGGCCACCCCAAACGCCCGAAGGTCTGGGCATACAGCGCTTGAGTCGTATGCTCAAAACGTTTTTGCAGATTTGAGCACGCCGGACGCTTGTCGGTGCAGATAGGCTCAACCGGCCACGATTCGGAGCCAGTGGCGCACGCCGATGCTTTGTGCCGCACTTTTTCAAGAACACAGCACCACGCCAGGATCCTTCACTGGGGCCCTCAGCACCCCAATATGTTCACGCGTGCCACGCAAATCTCTGCAACTCATGGCACTTAGCACCTGGGCTGTACCGAGCGCTGCGATCCCAGACCCTCCCTGCGCTCTGGGTCTAAGCCGACTCCTCCGTTAGCACTTGGCAGAGTTGGCAAGCTGCGGCGCATTGCAACAAGGCTCCATCACAGAGGTCCCGATTCACTTGGCAGCACTCAGGGGATCAAGGGAGTGTCTCTTCGCAAGTTGCATTTTACTCACTGGCTCCGAGGAAACAAACGCCCAAAGGGAGATTGGAGCACCTATTGCCCTCGCCGGTTTAAAACCCAAAGCAGGTCATTGCACGCCCAGTGAGAGAGCTGGCACTGGGTGAAGCTACTTGCTTGCCTCGGTCTTGGACGTCCCGCCACTCTCACCTTCCGACTGCGCGCGCAAAGCTGTGAGTCCTGGTCACGTCCGGGGCAAAGCTGTGGCGCGACACCAGCTCTTCGCTCGGCTTTCTATGGGGGCGATGCCATGATGCGATGCGGCCGCGTCAATTCGTCAATGCTGCTGGCCACTTGAAAGTGGACATTGAGAAAGGTGCGAATTGATTAATCTTCCATTTAGGGCCCCCAATGGCCATGGGAAACTTTTCCCATGTGCTTGAAATAACAACTCTTTTTGGTGGTTTTCCAACCAATGGTCCTCCCCTGCATCCCGCACCTGATCATCCAGGTGCAGAACCTGGGTGGCTGCCGGCGCCTTGCCCGCTCACGTCGCTCCGGCCGAAGGATCCGGCTATGCCTCACTCGGCCAAGTCTGAAATGCAGCTGGCCCTTGGGACCCAAGGGGCCCACCCAAGATCTCACCTTGGCGAGCTGACGCAAGTAGCTTAGGGATCTTAGGCCTCGAGGCAGCAAGTATTTACAGCGCACTCTTTAACACTTGTGTGTTCCAAGGCACGCAAAGCTTCCACTCAACAGGTTGCCAGGGATGAATGGTTCATTGGATGAATTGTCAAAAGCTCCTTGAATCCGTCGCTGTACGCTGCGTGAATGGTCAGGACGCCTGTGAAGCGTTTCTCCTGCGTCTCCTTCAAACCTTTGAGCAGCGGAAATAACAGGGGCCCCAGCCATCTTAGCCTCTTGGGGTTGGTCGCAGGGCTCTCATCCAGCCTCTCACACTACAGATCCGACTCCCGTCACGTGGTGCCAGGCGCGGCAAGTCTCCGACTTCAGATCCTTCGTGGGGCCTCCACTCTGCCAAAAAGGAGCCGACACTTGCGAGCCGTCGGCTTCCGAAAACCCGGGCAGAGCCTTTGGACCTGGATGGCCCTCAGCCGATTCAGGCGCAGAAGCCAGGAGAGCCTGAAACCTTGACAGACGCCTGCACGCGTCCAAACGCGGCCTATGCCACAGGCTCTTGAAGCCAGAGGCGACCCGCCAAAGCCGCCAGCGCGGGCGAAGCCGAAGCCGCGATCCCGGAACCGATCCCATGAAGGGTCCGGAACTGGGTCATCTTCAGAAGGCAAAGGCAAAAAACAGCTGGCCTCTCCAAACTGCAGATTCGCAGCCCCAGGACTGCAACAAGATCTGCGGCTACTACGAGGAGTCACTACACTGTGGATGCTTCATTCGTGCGGACCTGGTACTACCTGCCGCACGGCCTTTGACCTGCCAGGCTGCTTAAGACGCACGGCGCACGCCAAGTTTCCGACCTAACTCAAAGCTGTCAAATAGGTACGGCAGCGTAGCGGCACGGCTTCCACTTTGAGTTGCAACAGCCAACGCAAACAAATGGCGTGCAACGCTGCGCCATCTGAGCGCAATCTTCATCTAGGTGCGACATGCCAAAGTCACGTGCCCTGCCCTAGATTCCAACAAGCTGACATGTGCAAATCTCCGGGCGGACATGCAAAGACCGGTGAAGACTTTTGCTCTTCCAAGCCAAAAGGCACGCAGGACACACCAGTTGCGCAGTGGGACTTTGGCAAGGTGTGTTTCAACGCTGCTTGCTTCACTCAAGCCCGTGTCGGAGATATATGTTAAGCAACTGGAAGCCACTTACACTGATCGCTTGTGACTAAGACGCTGCCTAGGCTCCCCTCTGATCCGGGAATGTGCTCAGCGCAAGAGGGCTCCAAAGGCCCTGAGACAAATCGGGGCAAGGCGTAGGGTGGCTTCTGCGGTTTGCCAAAGGGAGCGGGTGCCCGACGCCGGAAATGTGCTCGAAGGATCTAAAGGTGCTTTTCAGCCAGGATCAAAGCGATTCAAGCTTATGTTCCCACACGGCGAGCCACCTTCCTGAGGATGCGGCTAGCTCGGAAGCGCAGCCGGATAAGCTGGAAAGCCTTGTGCTGAGTCTTGAAGATATGGCTGGCCAAAGCTTTGTCAACCTTAGCTGCAAAGCCACGCAAGCTTTGCAGGCAAACGCTTTGGCTTGGGCGAAGCGCTATGTGTCGCACCTCAGGGAGCACTTCAAAGACCAGCCATGATGGCGATTGCTTCCCGCGAAACATCTGCAGTTCAGTTCACGTCAGCCGTCGAACGCGACCCCGTTCGCGTCTGCATTTCACCGGCCACCTTCCGTCCAGGTGGTTTTTCTCAGGGAGCAAGAGCTGGTAGGCCCCGCAGCATGTATGCTTCTCAGGTGAAAAGGTTGCCAGTCCCCAGCCCGAAAGGCATGAGGCCGACTTCCATGCAAGGCGCTCACTTGGATTTCGCCCTGCGCCAGGCAGGCAGGCGAATCCGGGCACTCATTGCCTTCCAGGCGCTGGCCGGTGAGTCAAAGTTGCTGATGTGAGTGAAGGGCCCATCTCAACCACCCGTTCATAGACTCGCCGTTCGGCATGCCGACAAATCATTCACGCTTTAGTGGACATGTGGAGGTTTGAACCCAAGATCGATACGTAAGTCACATGCATGAGACACAAACAGCCCTGACGCCACTGCAATTTCTAAGTCTCCGACGTCAAAGCCCTGGCCCCCACTTACCTTCTCAAGGCGGCTTATGGCAGATCTCTTCTCCGAAAGCACCTGGCCGAAAGCCGCGTGGAGCCGTCCGGCGGCACGCCCGGCCCGGTTCAAGCGAAGGCCAAGCCGATTCTTCCGAATCCCTTTTGAGACGTGACAAACGGGACGAAACTCTGAGACGCAAGGAACTTTCAAATTGCCAGACTGAGCAGCCTCTACATGCTAACAGGTGCTAACACCTCAACTTGTCCGAAAATAGGAATTGGACCCCCACAGGAAAGACTAAGAACCGCTTTCAATCAGCCCAGCCCATTGCCTTCAATCAGCCCGGCCTATGTGCATCTTGCTGAAGTGTGGTATCCGTGCGTCATGTACACCCGGACGCGCCCCTCACTCTGGACTGGGCGGTCAGCTCTTTCCACTCAAGGCCAGGGGCAGGGTCGCCATCGCCAAGGGCCAGGGATCAGCCGCGCACACAAAGCTGCCGTGCGCGAGCGCGAGCGCGTGAGCACGACGCGAGCGCGTCAAACTGTGTCAAAGCTTTGAGTCGCCAAGTTCCAAGAACTGCGAACCAGGGCAACGCTCACAGGGGTGTGGCGCTCTTATGGTTTGCACCCTAAAGGGTTGCATCGGGGCTTGGCATGCAAAAGCCGGCCCCTGGTCATGTGATGGCTGACGGGTGTCAAAAGGCCATATGTTGAGGGCACGGTCTCATGAGTTATGCTTTAGCCAGGTAGGACAGAAGAGGTAGAGCGAATGGCAAACCATGTGCCAAGTGTAACTTTAGGTCTTCAAATGAAATATTCAAGTGGATGGGCCACAAGCGGGTTCATCTCAGGTGCAAAACGCTCGAGTGTATGAAACCGCTTGCGTCGCGTGCATCTCACAAGTTTCGCCATTCCAAACCCTTGCTATTCAAGCAAACCCTTTGGCTTCCGCGCAGCCTTGTGTAAGCTGGGCGCCTGCACTTTAGCGTTGTCGCTTCATATCAACATCCCCCTCGCCCCGTCCCCGCCAAGCCGGGCGGCACCGGGGTGACGCATAGGCTCACTCGACTGCTCGCTGGCCAAGCTCCATGCGTATCGCGGAAGGTTTCTCCGAGCCGAGCGCGCTATGGAAGCTCAATGGATACAGCTCCGAGACCTGCGGGGCCTGGGGCCTGGCTTGCTACCTGTCCATCCTGCTCTAATCTACATTCCCTCAACGAAATGTCCGCCGTCCGAAGCTTGGCTCATGCAAAGTGAAGCCCCCACACTCCACCGGCTCTTGTGAATTTGGGAAAGAAATGGTCGACCTGGTCCAGGGCCACGCGAAACGACCGCCAGGAAACGCCATTTGACATACTGACACTTGCCAGGAGGGCGTTTTCCCGGATCTCTTTGCCTGCAGGACGCTTGCCAGATCTTACCCCCTGAATTCAGTGCCTTGGTGGCTGGCCTGCGTTTGGCGCGCAGTCTTGCTGGCCTTTGGCCGTGGGTCCATGGCCGTGTTGCCACGCGCGCAACTGAACCGCCTCAACTCGCTCCGCTGGCATCACCCCGAAAGCCCGGCCGTGAGACTCTGATCCAGATCCATCACTCCCCAAGCAGATCGGTTTCCACTTTTCGAGGCCAAACTGGCAGCTTGCCGAACAGGACAAGTCCTAAGTGGTGTTTTGCCTTGAAGCTTCGGGGAAAGCTGAGCCGCCTGGGGCCAGGCAGGATGGCTGATCGGTGGCACTTGCTTCGTCTCACCTTATGCGGGTCAACAGAGGCTTGCTCTCAGGGAGAGCTTGGCCGGAATGCATCGCCATGCCGCCGGCATGTCAGCAAAGCCGGGCAACCCTCCAAACGCGATGCAATGGCGGGAACGCGCAACAAGAGGCCTCTTGCCCCCGGCCAAGAATTGCACCTCCGGGTGTTGAGCGCAAAAACATCAAGATGTGTCACAATTATCCGAGGTTTGGCACGTCAGGGCTGCGCATCTGCAGCCAAAGCCCCAACAAATACCATGGGGGCACCCATCAGCTCAGCTTGCCCTGGGGTGTGTGGGGCTTTGCTTCATGCTACGTCAATGCTTGCTCTCGGCTTGAAGAATACCGCAATCCTTCAGCACCGAATGAGCCTCCTTTGCCAAGCGCAAGGGCCCAGCGCCAGACGCCATGCTGAGGGACCATCTGTCCTCTATCCCGGCCATTTGCCATGTGTAATTACACACTCCTCACAATCATTTGGGAAATGGTTGGTCAGCTCCGCATTCCCAAGCACTCTGTGACGATGCTTTGAATCAAGTCCACTCGTCCCAACTGGCTTGGATGTCGCCGTTCACGTCCAACGTCCTCGTTCTGGTCATGCCATGGAGTCTTTGTCCATGCTCCGATTTCAACATGTCCTACTAACCCGCAAGTACAAAGACAAACATGTTTCT
This sequence comes from Effrenium voratum, assembly GCA_963377175.1. Classification (NCBI taxonomy): domain Eukaryota; class Dinophyceae; order Suessiales; family Symbiodiniaceae; genus Effrenium; species Effrenium voratum. The sequence continues at coordinate 553,986 of CAUJNA010001502.1, forward strand.
AAGATAGCAGCCATGCATGTTGTTGCTCTGTTTCTGCAAAATCTTGCTGACACCGTTCACGAAACATGATGAAGCTCTACTTCCTTTGCCTGCAGTTGAAGAAACTTGGATACTTACTCTATGTGCACATGTACAGACTCATGCCTTCTTCTTCTTCTTCTGGTGGAAGACTTGCGGCTTGAGCACACAAGACTCGCGGTCCAACTCTTCAGATCTACGCAACGTTCCGCTGAAGATCCAGATTTGACTCAAGCATCCCGGCTAAGCTACCCCAATATAACTTTGCTCCCTTCAGGTATACTCCCATACCTACTGAATTGCATCTTCCGTACGAGTAATTGCCAGATGGCTCATGAGCCCCATTGGTCAATATGTTGAACAGGGGAAATGAAGAAACCTTCGTTGGTAAAACCGCGGGGCCCAAAATGGCTTCCCTTTCATGGGAGCACCCCCCATTCTGAGTCGATCGATCCGTGAATTTTCTTCCGGGAAGCCTAAAAGGAAACCAATGGGAAACCAAGCTTTGGCCATTTCACGCCTAGGGGCAATATAGGTTTTTCTCTAAGCCGGGGTTGATCAAAAGGTCCTTTACATGGGATGACCATTAAAAATCATTAGGGAAGCCACCAAAAACAATTTGATACTTCCCATGGAAAAAGTTACCCATGGTCATTTTGGTGGCGAACGGAACAGTGATCAACCCCCGGCCTGTCAAAACGCCCCTGGAAGATGCCACGCACAAAGGCTTCAAACCCAGCCTCATGGGCTTGGGGCTCACCGTGAACCCGCCCTCTGGCGGGCTTGCCCCCCCAGAAGGTGAACTGCTTGACGGGAACTGATGTGTGGACCCGCAGGGTCTCTAGTTGGTTAAAACTGCAAATGGTCCTTCCAGGGGCTCCATCTAGGGAAAAAATGGCCCCCTGCAAACCGCTCGGATAACCAAAGGCGAACATGTGAGGGATCCGATCGCAGAGATCGGAGAGAAGCCCTCAAAATACTGTTCATGAACCAAATACGTCGGCTCACAATATCGAAGCACTCCCAACCTCACAACGGTCTCCGCTTTTCCTGACACTGAGCTGTGGTCAAAAGTCTTCATGGCGCTTGTCATGACTTCCCTAGGAAGTCCTTGCAATGGTTGTCTCAACTCCCTACTAAAGGGTCAACCATCCCATGTTCTTGGCGACGGGGTGCTCACGCGACTGCGTTCGCGAGTGAAACGGAGCGGCCACGGTCTCGCTGACTGTTGCTTGCCCGTGACGCCTTCCCGAGGCCACAGGAGTCAATTCGCCATCCCACACCTTCGGTCTCCGGCACACTCTGAAATGACCGAAAGCGACGCTAGCGATGAGTGAAGCGTCAGATTTGCAGACAGCTACCTTCAACCTGGGCCTACAATTCACACACCTGAAGGGAACCCCCGAGGCACCTTGTGCCCGGATGCTTGCTGCCCTGTCGCCAGCTATGCCTCGCCTCTGACTTGTGCAGAAGCGTGCGCAGCCGTTTGCTGCCGAGAGGCGCTTAGGCCAACATTGGGCCCATTAGGGGGGGGCAGTTCCATTTTCTGGGGTGGCTGAGGTTTCTCAGGCCAAGGTTCGTAGATGTTGGTGAATAGCGGCCATTGGAGCGTCTAGGATTCACAAAGCTAGCCGACTCATGCACCTGAAATGGGCCTCAAGGACCAACCATGCCACGTCACATCATCCATTGGCAACGACTCAGCGCATTCTTTCCCGTCCAAACAGCTGCTGATGTGCATCCAGCCCTGATTGGATCCTCACATGAGCAGTGTCCTAAACCCAGTTGCGGCCGAAGAGAAATATCAAATCCCTTCCGCGAAGGCTTCCGCGGAGCTTGCCCGGCATGAAAGGTTCCTTCCGCAAGAGGTTTGAAGAGGAAATCGCTTCCACGTCGCTTCCGCGGATTGAGAAATGATATTAAATTTGTTTTCACTTCCGCGCGTGAAGAAAAACTACAATTCCTTGCTCTCGTGATTGAAACGTGGCCCTTCCGCGAAGCTTCCGTGAGTACATAAATGAGAAACCCTTTCCGCGAACCTTGCGCGGCGCTTCCGCGACCTGGCAAAAGTCAACATTTTGAAAACAATAGTTCCTCCCGAATACTACTTTCAAGTGCAGGGGTTTTAGAACGTCGCTCACATAGCTTGTCGGCTCAGAAGCTAGAGGCACCAACGTGGCAAATTCAGCTCTGCTCCGATGTTGACGTTCCGTGCGGATAGCGATGGCAAATAGGGAGGCATCAAAGCTGGAGATCATGCCGTTTCCTTCCGTTTGGCTGCCCAAACCTGCGAAGAGACAGAAGGGCACCGTAAGCAGTTGACAACAATCACCTTCACACATTGACGCCTAGCATCAGCCAAGTCCTTCTACCGACCTGGCATTGGGGCAAGCCCACCTTTACTTTTTCACCACTAGATCCGCGAAGCTTCAGACTGACAAAAGTTGGGGACCGGGCTGTGGCATGATGCTGGGATTGGCTCTCGAAACTCGCGCACATGCTCACTTGCTCTCGCTCGTTCCCACATCAGATTCCAATATCTCCTGTCAGCAGCGGCGCAAAGCATTCAAAGGCTGCCATATGAAACAGGCGCTTGGGCCACTGAAACTAGCATGTGCTTTACATGTCTCACAGCTCCCTGGAATCTGTCACCTTTGAAGCTCATTGAGGACTGTGAGCATTCTTCTTCCAGACGCTTGGCAAGCTTGCCTGTCCCATCCTTGCAGTGCCAGCATGCATCGGGAAATCCAATGCGAGCCGGCGGGCCGTGGCGCCTCATATTTCAGGCCGTACATGGGAGAAGCTTTTCCCATGAAGCAGGAAAGCGCAGTCTTCCAACACAAATGATACGTGCCTTTGGAGTGCTAAGCGCGTCCTTCCTGCACCTTCTAGGTTCTTGGCACTTGGCCGCCCAAAAAGCCGGCGCCAACGTATGATGTCACTCTCACTGCGTGGAGATACCTCGCTGGTAGCGTAGCATCTTGCATCATTAACCACGTTGCCCTGCCAGACATTGGGATGTCTGCACTGTTCACCGGCCGAATGCTTGGCGCAGTTAGCGCTCTCCGCCAGGAAATTGGCTGCCCCAAGTTTGGCCAGAACGAATGTTGGATAAGAAGACGCATATCCTGCCGGCGAAAAAGCATCGGCCTAAAGAACCAAGCATGCCACGTCACATCATCCATTTGCACGCAGCAGAGCAAATTTCCCGCCCAAACTCCTGCTTGTTGATGTGCGTCCAGCCTTGGTGATTGGATCCTCACACAGCTTGTCGACTCACAAGCAGGCACCAACGTGGAACGGCCACCCTATCTGGCCTCAGCACACAATTCCCTGCAACTTGGAAGGTGGCGGGGAAATCTTGCAGCGTGGATTTTGAGGCCATGCAAGGTCTTGGCAAGCAGCACGCTTGGGTCCTACAAAGCTTCCCTGCAAGGCTCCATCAGTTTCAGCAGCTTTCCAGGTAGCATCTGCCACCATGCATTTCAGCCCTGCTCCTGATGCGCACGATCACCGCGGATAGCGGTGGCAAATAGAAAGGGCCGCATAAAAGCTGTGCCAACAAATATGGCTTCTGGATTGTCGTCAAAACATGAGCTGAAACAGTGTTCAAGATCTGGCTGCCATTTCAACTATTCGCGCCATTTGCAAAGGCACCGTGGATAGCTATGGCCGCATCACAGTGTGAGTTCATTCCGTTCAATCTGCTCGCCTGAGGCGTTTCCGCCTGAACTGCGAGGAGGAAGAAGGACAGCAGCAGCTTACTACAAGCACGTGCATGCACACAAAGACACCTGGCTCTTCTACCGACCTGGCATTGGGGCAAGCCCACCTTGACTTTTCCCTCAAATGATGCAGGAGATCCGAAAACCACTAGATCCGCGAAGCTTCAGACTGACAAAAGTTGGGGACCGGGCTGTGGCATGATGCTAAGATTGGCTCTCGAAACTCACGCACATGCTCATTTGCTCTCGCTCGCTCCCACATCAGATTCCAATATCTCCTGTCAGCAGAGCCGCAAAGCAAGGAAAGGTCTGCCATATGAAACAGGCGCTTGGGCCACTGAAGCTAGCATGTGCATTTCTCACAGCTCCCTTGAATCTGTCACCTTTGAAGCTCATTGAGGACTGTGAGCATTCTTCTTCCAGACGCTTGGCAAGCTTGCCTGTCCCATCCTTGCAGTGCCAGCATGCATCGGGAAATCCAATGCGAGCCGGCGGGCTGTGGCGTCTCATATTTTTGGCCGTACATGGCAGAAGCGTTTCCCATGAAGCAGGAAAGCGCAGTCTTCCAATACAAATGATACGTGCCTTTGGAGTGCTAAGCGCGTCCTTCCTGCACCTTCTATGTTCTTGGCACTTGGCCGCCCAAAAAGCCGGCGCCAACGTATGATGTCACTCTCACTGCGTGGAGATACCTCGCTGGTAGCGTAGCATCTTGCATCATTAACCACGTTGCCCTGCAAGCTCGCGGCAGTAGGCCTCGGGCTAGCTTGTTTGCCAATTCAGTAGGCGCCGAGCCCGGCTGTCTTAAAAGACAAGACGCTTGCACAGCCTGCAAAGGTTTGTAAACATTGCAGGGTGCTAGAATGCCGCTTTTAACAAAGCCCAACACGTGGTATGTTCCATGCCGAATTTCAGGGCCCTCTATCGCTCCAGCCTGCCTTCGTCAGGATCGTGGTGAGCCTATTTCCATGCTGACCAAGGGCAAATTCACTGCTGGGAATGCGTGAACTAGCAGACGATGCAAGCACATGGCAACATGAGTTCGTGGAGTCATCACCTTGAAGTGCAGCGGCGAATGGCAACTTTGGGGGTCACTTGGCAGGGAACCCCGGGAACACAGCCAGCACCGCGCCGGCCGTGCTTCAGGGCTCCCCTATTCCCAGCGTTTGGCGAGAACTTTTGCTGCAAGCAGCTTGGAAGACATTGTTGATTGTCGTGCCGGCGACACTTCAGCAACAACCGGCACAGCGCCGACTGTTTTTCAGACGTCCCCTGTTAGAGGGTCCTCGAGAAGGACATGACAAGCTTGGAAACTGAGTCGTGGCTCCAGCACTTATAGTGGCAAACCCGTGTCAACCATGTTCAAGACAAAGAACATCCTCAGCCATAGGGTCACATCCGTCCAGCTGGGCGCCACTGAACGCAGGGCCGGATTTGAAGTTTGGCTTTGATTAATGTTGAGGCCCCAAGTCCTACGGCCCTTCATTGCAGCAAAACTCACACAGCTGCTAGCTCAACGCTGGACATCTCTGGACGTCACTCTTGAAGGATAGTTCGTGCCCGACCAAGGAACGCCCTTCACGGTTACTCAGCTGCTGTATTCGCAACACATCGTTTTGTCAGTTAAGTGGTGGGTATGCATTCCCTTTCAAGTTGATTGGACGTGTGGGCCCCTTCCGCGAAACCTTCCGCGGGGTGAAGGGGACCTTCCGCGAGCATGCTTGTATATAAGTGCTTCCACGGGCCTTCCGCGGGAAAGTTGTTTCTGGAAATTGAGAAGGAAGGTAGCTTGCGCGAGGGAATTCGCGCGCACGATCTGCCAGCAATCCTAGTAAGAGCAGATGCCTTTTTGGAAAGAGCAAATAAGCCCCGTCCCTTCCGCAAGCTTCCAGAGGTAAAACACCTTGCACAAACCTGCCGCAAACCTTCCGCGGCTGCAGTGTGGTGCTGTGGACATGTCAACCACTAGGCATCTGTGCTTGAGACGGAAAAAACACCGCCACTCAGTTGCTCTGGCTCCAACACATTTTTCTGTTGCAGCATAGCATCTTGCATTATTAGCCATGTTGCCCTGCATGCTCGTGGCAACACGCCTGGGGCAGCTCCCTTGCAAGGCTGCATCGCAAACAAGCTCCAAATTCCTTTGGCACTCAAGCAGAGTTTCTAGCCGGCTTCTGCCAAAGTATGTGCCACCTACTGTCTTCAAAGACAAAATGTTTGCATGGCGTGCAGGGTTTGCAAAAGCTGCATTGCAGCAGCAAAAGCTCACACAGCTGTCACAGCTGCTAGCTCAATGCTGTCTCTGGACCTGTGTTTTCCATGTGCTCAGCACCCCTTCCTTGCTTTTCACCGCCCTGGCACGATGATGGTGCTGGCAAGCAGGGCATCGGAGGGATTGCTCATACTGCCTGGCTGCTCTAAGGCAGTCCTGGCAGAAGCACAGGAAAGAAGCCCGGAGCAAATGTAGCTACAGGCAGCGTCTCGCTCAGAAACACCATCCAAACGAGCTCCCTATATAAAGGAAACACCAATGCGCATCGAACAAGCCATCCTGCGCATCAGGCGAACGACTTGCCAGTGGGCCTTGAAACCTTCTGTTCATCAAGGGCTTTAGGCATCCTGGCTTCCCATGCATGGGAAAGCCTGGGATGCCGTGTTTCAACTTGCTCAGCAAAACGGCCCTGGCCGTTGAGACGGCCAGTTGGACAACCGAATAAGGCCTGATCGTCAGCTGTCTGACAAAGAACTCTTCTTTCTAACGGTTTTGGCTGGAAACCAAGAGGGAACCAACCTGGATACGTCTCAAGATGGCCAACTCCTCTTTCAAATGGCAAAGCGCAAGCAAGTGAGCCATGTCCTAAACGTGTCGAGATTTTCTCTTCTGCATCATTTTGCTTGCGCCCCGGGTTGCGCATAGATCTTTGTGCTTACGGGACACATGTGGAGCTCCTGAACACCCTTTCAATCTTTCGCGCCAGTTGTCTTACGGACTTAGCTTGAAAAAGGAATCGAGGCACGTCAGTCCACACAAAATGCAAGTGTGCTCTTGCTTTAGGTCCGAAGCTAGCCCCACATGAAAAGGACAGCCCTGGCTTACGCACAACTGAGTCTACCGCGCTCAAGCTTTACATGGTCACAAAAGCGACCCTGAGATGGTCTTGCAGGTGGTGTCACCGCCAAGGACAACAAACCGACTTTCGGGTTGGATTGGCCAGCGGTGCAATCTTACTAGCTACTACTTGTTTCTCCCCAAACTGCCGTCCGAACCCAGCGGGGTTCTGAAGGTGTCACTCTTGAAGGATAGCTCGTGCGCAAGGAACACCCTTCACGGTTCGAAAGAAATCGTTTGCAACAAATCGTTTGCCCAGTTGGTCTGGCTCCAACACATTTCCTGCCGTGAAGCTGACAGTTCAGCATCTTGCATTATTGGCCATGTTGCCCTGCATGCTCGTGGCAACACGCCTGGGGCAGCTCCCTTGCAAGGCTGCATCGCAAACAAGCTCCAAATTTTTTTGGCACTCAAGCAGAGTTTCTAGCCGGCTTCTGCCAAGCATGTGTCACCTGCTGTCTTCAAAGACAAAATGTTTGCATGGCGTGCAGGGTTTGCAAAAGCTGCATTGCAGCAGCAAAAGCTCATACAGCTGTCACAGCTGCTAGCTCAATGCTGTCTCTGGACCTGTGTTTTCCATGTGCTCAGCACCCCTTCCTTGTTTTTCACCGCCCTGGCACGATGATGGTGCTGGCAAGCAGGGCATCGGAGGGGTTGCTCATACTGCCTGGCTGCTGTAAGGCAGTCCTGGCAGAAGCACAGGAAAGAAGCCCGGAGCAAATGTAGCTACAGGCAGCGTCTCGCTCAGAAACACCATCCAAACGAGCTCCCTATATAAAGGAAACACCAATGCGCATCGAACAAGCCATCCTGCGCATCAGGCGAACGACTTGCCAGTGGGCCTTGAAACCTTCTGTTCATCAAGGGCTTTAGGCATCCTGGCTTCCCATGCATGGGAAAGCCTGGGATGCCGTGTTTCAACTTGCTCAGCAAAACGGCCCTGGCCGTTGAGACGGCCAGTTGGACAACCGAATAAGGCCTGATCGTCAGCTGTCTGACAAAGAACTCTTCTTTCTAACGGTTTTGGCTGGAAACCAAGAGGGAACCAACCTGGATACGTCTCAAGATGGCCAACTCCTCTTTCAAATGGCAAATGAAAGGCAAATGTCACCGATCGTTGCTCCCTTTGACTTGAGAGATCCCTTTGCCACATGCCAGGTGCTTGGCTGCTAAGGGCACCCGTGCCTGGACCGCACGCCAGCAGAGTCTGATATCTAGATGGCCCCAAAAAGATAAAGAGCTAGCCTCACGCGTAAACATACTGGATAGGACATCTCATCGCTTTGCAGCAGGCCGATCAGCCTCAGCCTGGCCATTTCATGCCTCTGTCTTATGCCCGACCGGTACTTTCTATCTTGTCATCATTCCATTCCTCTCCTCACCGCTCCTCCAGAACAGGTATCGGTCGTCATGAAGTGACTGCACGAATGCTCAATACAAGGCAGTCACGCGCAAAGCAAGCTGACACGTTCCAACAATCAAACTTACAGCTGCTTTCAAACATGCCTAAAGTCCTAATCTCAGATTGAGAGCCTATACCGATTGATCTGCATCCCGTTTGGTCTCCGCCCGGTTGATTCAGCAAGAAATGGCTTCCATGCAGAAATTCTGGCGGAAGCAAGGAACCGCGCGGAGGGGCAATCTGCTTGGCTGATGGCGCAAGGCATTGAATCGGCATGTGCGCATTTTATGGCATGCCTGGCTCGGACAGGCACTGCCAGTCGCTCCCAGCCAGGCAGCACATCAAGGTGAGACCCACAGCAGCGTCGGCGCAAATGGCAAGCTGCGACATGCCCAGTGCGTGCACTGAGCTTGTATCAAGCACAAACGCTCTTGTCAGCCGGGCTTTGCTCTGAAGGCCGACCTCCTGCCTTTGGGGTCCTTACATTTCAGCCGCCTGGCCTGCTACATGATGGGATGAGCTCACATTCAGAATTCATGACTTGGGCAACCGAATGAGCGGGTTATGGCGGGTTGCAGAAAGAAACAGGTTTCGGGGTGGATTCGCGACAGTAGACGCCAGTTGCTGGACAACAGCTAGTTTAATTTCCATTAGTTGCCCATATGGTTGCTGGCGGACATGGACGAAATGTTTGGCATGCGGCAGCTTTGATTCAGCCAAACCTCTCCAGGAAAATGTGGCACGCTCGAACGTAGGCTTTGAAATTGGGCTTGGCTTTATTCAACCACTTTCTCATGTTGTCCTACCTAATTACTCGCCTCTTGCTCAAGGATTTTAGGGCCTCACACGCCGGGAGCTTTTAAACTCGAGCCACTTTGAGCTGAATTAAGTTTCGCAGTTTGCGTAGTTTGTTCAGCTCAGCGAAAAAGCACGTGGATTTGTTTGCTGCGGGACCCGTGCTACCTCTTGTTAAGCGTGGAAGCTGAAATATGGCTAAGCGGGTTCCGGGGCACGTAACAAATCTTCCCACTTAGCCTTTACGCGGGTAGAGAGGATGCTATACATTTTGTATCTAAGCGGGGGGGGTGCGTCAACAATGAGCGGGCTCTGCGGCTGAAAATTGTGAGCAAAAATGGCGCAATGAAGAATTGCCCGCTAAAGGTAGTGAATGGAAGCGGGTTCCGGGGTTGCTTTCTTTCACGCACCCAACCCCAGCCACCTGCATGGGCTTGCGGTCAGTTTGCTAAGATTTGCGGCCGGAGACGGGTGTCAGTTCAGGTGCTCAGCGGATCCGACTCGTATTGCGCCCGGATCGCGCCAAATTGTAGCTAGATTGTAGCTTGGGCAGCATAGCCGTCTGAGCTTCGCCCTACCAAAGAAACCACGGCACAGCGCGGAGAACAAGCTCGCTTTACCTCAAACCGCTGAATCTGTGCAGGAATGTGGACCTCATGCTGGTCTATGACACCGCTTGCCCACGTATCTTTTCATTTCATGTAGCCTCCGTGACGCGTGTGGCTTGGGCATCTGCCTGTCATTCCGGCCAACAGCCCAGTCTTGCTGGCTGGTTGCTTTCTTGAAGCAATCCGAGCGAGGCTCCTGACCTTTGTGGCACGCATGTTACCAACTTCGGATCAGTGCGGTGAGGTTGGCTGCGCCTCTCTCCGGCCGAAATCTGTTTTCGAGGTCGGCAAAAACCAGCAAAACCCAGGGACAACCAAATCAGCAGGAGCGGGCAGCTGGAAGGGCCTGAAACGTTTCCAAGAGCTCCGTCACAAAGAAGCTCCCGATTCAACCCGACGCCGGCGCCGAATTTCACTGTTGTCAGCTTGTCATTGTGCTAAAGCGACAGGGGCGTTCACACGCGTACGACCAAAAGCGTCTGCGTTTCCTGGCAGGACCTGTGTTCATGCCAGTTGAGATGCCAGTCCGAGGCCGGCAAAATCAGAGCCAAAGGCACCTGAACCTTTCCCGTTGCACATGCCCGCGAGGCTCGAAAGCAAAGCGCTGCATCAGTCAAGAGTGGTTCATTTGGGCCACAGTTGTGAGCCATTCTTTGTTATGCTTCGTTCCATGCCTGTATAACCAATGGGTATACAGGGCATGTAACATATTGCTCTGGCTGGCGGGGCAAGCTTTGATTCTATTGCCTTGCAGAACCAACCCTGAGCCCCCAATTCCGGTGGGACGTTGCCAGAGCCCCCAAACCACATGCCCAAAATAGGCACTCAACGGCACAGACGCAACTTTAGGCATGGGCCAACATGGGCCAACATGGGCCGACATGGGCCGACTTTTGTTTAGGAATCAAACTTTTAATCAAACTCACAAATGTGTGATTAAAGTTCTGACGTGGATCATGGGCCCAATTCAAGGGGTCAACACTCCTGATCACATTCGTTCACTCGCAAGGAAACTGCTGGAAGAACCTGGAAAGAAACGCTCGTGCCAAAGTGGCCGGCTTTTCCTTCAGTGTCGAAAGGCCCAGCGGCCTTGAACACCTGCGCATTGCGACACGATCCGCGGGATCGAACTGCCAGGACTTTTGGCAATGGGGAATGGCGCAAACTCAAGCGGCTGCTATGCCCCGTGGTTTCGCACATCATAGGCAATGGTCTGCTGCCAGCGCTGTGTGCGCAAGGGCTTGGCTCAGGTCGCCCTTCCTGAAGGCATGTGACCTTGGCCTGGGTGTTCTATGCCGCCTGTGCAATGGGACTGCTGCATGTGAACATCAGGCGTATCACTGCGAACTGCGCAACAGCTTGCGGAACTCTGGAGCGCATGACATGATATCCCGCCCAAAACTCAGCAGAACTTCTGAGGCTCGCAGGAACACAACTTTGTTCAAGCAAGGCTAAACGTTCCACTTCCTGCCAGGACTTTTGGCAATGAGGAATGGCGCAAACTCAAGCGGCTGCTATGCCCCGTTGTTTCGCACATCATAGGCAATGGTCTGCTGTCAGCGCTGTGTGCGCAAGGGCTTGGCTCAGGTCGCCCTTCCTGAAGGCAGGTGACCTTGGCCTGGGTGTTCTATGCCGCCTGTGAAATGGGACTTCTGCATGTGAACATCAGGCGTATCACTGCGAACTGCGCAACAGTTTGCGGAACTCTGGAGCGCATGACATGATATCCCGCCCAAAACTCAGCAGAACTTCTGAGGCTCGCAGGAACACAACTTTGTTCAAGCAAGGCTAAACGTTCCACTTCCCAGTTAGGAAGCTCCGACTGTGGTTGGCCTGTGTCGCTTCTGCGGCATCACACTCCAGCAAAGTCGCAAAGCGACCAGCACGGTTGCAAGCGCTGCAGGAGGCACCCACATTCAAACTTGTTGCCTTCCCTCGTGTCACGTTCAAGTGATTGACATTCCCACAGCGGACACCAAAGGTTGACCTTTCGGTATATTGATCGAACACAGTATCAACGGTACATGCACAGCCCAAAGATACACTGGCTCTCTTTGGGCAAGTGTCGAACGGAAGAGTCGTTTCGACCCTGCGTGTATCAAAGGACTGCTAAGGCGCTTGCCCTCTCAGACTGTTCGATGGCAATGCGATGGCAGAACCGCCCTCAGACTGTTCCCGCAGCAACGTCTTTTCAGCGACTGTTGCAGTACCCTCAGACTTGAGGAGCCTGCATATTCCATCGATGTCGTGTCCGCTCGCACGTGCACAGAAAGCACTACTTTACTCACTTCCGGAAAATAACACTTTTGGGACTCCCAAGCTATGTATGAGGGGGCGTGCCCCCAGCAGGAGGCACAAGGGAAATCATGTACGAAGTGGCTCAACTCTACCTCTTGCTCAGCCGGAGGGGCTATATTATAGAGCCAAGTTCCGTCTCGACAAACAAGCTGACCCACAGTGCTAGTACAGCTTGTGAAGGCTGGCCTCGGGTAACAGCCCAACTGGGCAGTTCCCATCCAAACAGCCCTAACCCTCCCTGTGAGAGAGGGCGGACCGAGCCCGGTTTAAACAGGTCCTCTTCTCAGGTATCCCGCCGCGACGCTTGTGAACCAACGTCCAAGTTCAAATCCTTTCAGACGGAAAGGCATGCATCCGGGCAAGATGTCACGGCAGGTGAAAAAAAACCGTCCAGCCGTCAGCCGGACTAAGCAAACTCGTCGAAATGGCAAGCCGAACCGGGTAGGAGTCGCACCTGTCGCACCTCCTACGATGCAAAAATGTGGAAAATGCAGCGGTGATGTGAAAACCAATCTACTGGCCAGCGTAAAGGGAGCTGACCAGTCGCCTTGGATCAAGGGATCAAATTATGAGTCTGAGTCGCCGCCCATTTGCCACCCGCGCGGCCGTTTCTGCCGCACTCCAAAGGATTCCTCGTAATTAAGTCGACACGAGGCAAAAGTGGATTTGAAATTCCAAGGCCTAAGAATCGTGCGACCTCAAAGGAGGGACCAACACTACCCTAGGGAAAGCTTTTCAGCGCGGGGAGCTGGAAAGCTTGGCAACCAACCCACCTTTCCCGAAGTTGCTCACAGGGCTGTGAAGCTTCAGTGGCCTCTTGCGTGAAGGCAGGAATCGCAAAGACCCGGCAGCTCGAGGCCATCCAAGTTGAAACCGATTCAAAACCGACCATGTCTAAAGCACCTTTGGTCCCTGAACAGGCTGCTCATCTGGAGCTACAATCAAGTTCACCTGTTGGGGGGTCATTTGAAAAACAAATTGCGTGCATCTGATTGATGGCTCGCGCTTGCCGAATGCCAGCGCGAAGTGCCCGACACAAACAACGTGGCTCCCTGATCAAGGCAAAGGGCCAGGTTCCTCCAGACCTTCTGCAAGGACGCTGCCGGACACACTTACTCAACACCTCACGTGGATAGGATTCCACTGAGATGTGACCTTGATGTCTGCCAAGCGGTCTTTTGGACCAGTAATGAGGCCAAAACGGATGTGGTCGGTAGATTGTGGGTACACTAGAATGGCTTAGGCGAACACGTGCAAACCCGAAAAGGCTTTAAAACTTTGCCAACGTTTGCGAACCCAAGGCTAGGCCCCTAGGCGAACTTGTGCGAACGCATTTCTGCGGTTCCGGTTAAGTACTGACCACACAGGTTTTGCCCTGAAGTAAACTTGGCGTCAGCAGTCTTCCCAGAATTCAAGTCCGAAAGCTAAACAAGTGAGTGCTTGGCAAGCGGCCACTCCCAATGCTTTCCGCGCGTGAGGATCGGAGGCACGCATAAGTCTGGGGAGCTATACCGGACATCCCTACGGAGTGGCCCCTTTGGAGACAATTGGCTTGGCCAATCGCCTTGGCCGCGGCGCACTGCCACCCGCGTGCTTCACTTCAAATGAACGCCGCGCCGACTGGACCAAAGTGCGGGCTGCATGAATCGCCAAGTCCAATGCAGCCATACTCGCAAGCGGGCGCACCAGTCACCGCCTGGGCTGGTCGTTGCGCGGTCAGTAAGCTTGAGTCACCAAAGCGTACGGGATTGTACCTGCTTTAGGTCAGAAGCCTGACATCATTTACGTTGCGCGCGTCAACGATTGCGTCTGCCAATTCTGGTCAGCTTGTTGCTTCAGCTGAAGCATCTATCTGCCGGTCGCCAGTTCCCTCCTTACATTATACACCTGAACATTGCCTTGTAAATGGTGGTTTTCTGTTATTTTGGTGTTGAAAAAGCCACATGTTTCAACTGGTTGCAAAATTTGGAGAACTTTTAAGGAGCCCTGAATAAGAATAAGGCCATTCTTGAGCGGCAGGCTCAAGCTTTAAGTCTTTGGGGCCGAAGCTTGAGGGGAAATCCCCCCTCCTCCCTCCCAGCTCCGACTCGATGGAGCTGACGATCACGGACTTTTATCTGCCCAAATTACTCTTTTTCCACCAACTTAAGGATTTCTCAAGCAAACCTTCACCAGGCTTGTGTTATCCCATGTGCTCCCCAACTGAGCCCGGCGAACACGAAATGCCAGTTCCAGTAGCGGGTTGATCGCTCCTTCTTTTGGCCGGCGAACACGCCCTACCGGAATTGCAGCCAAGTGCAGTGAAGTTCACTGCTGGGCCCTCGGGATCGGTGCAGGCGAAATAGGAAGCCGAGTGGTTGGGCTAGCCACACCACCAGCTGCAATGCGGTTTCAAGGTGACTGGACTTGCCCAAAGATGGAAATAGATGGGCAACTTTTGGGAACCTGGACCAAACATGGATCCACATAGAACAACGGTCTCTGGGAAAGTGCGGACTCAAGCATGCGGCTGTAACAACCAAACAGCCAGCCGTTGCCCTCACGTCAGCACCTTCGGCACTTGCAGGAAGCGAAACGGCGCCTTGGCGCGGCGCGGCGCCCCACACTCTCCAAAGGATGACTCAGCTACAAACTGGAGTCATGGAGCTTCAAGCGGGCACAAAGATCCCAACAGCCAGTGCATGCAGGCGAAGTGCACAGGCAATGCGGTGAAAGCAGTGCTAGGCTCCAAATTCGGGCAACTCTGAGGGATAAACAGCATTCATTCATCTGCACATGGATCTTAATGGACACCCTCTGGTTGACATCACTTGCACGTGTCCAGACTGCGTTGCTTCATTTCAGCCCCTTCGCCTTAGACTGGCACTGTCACTGATGCCAATTTTGGCAGCGAAGGGATGCCACGTGCCGTCCGCGCACATCGTGCACGGCAGTTCAGCAACTCCTGGAACCCACGGCACTTATAACGCATGAAGCCGGCCGATTTCTGCAGCATGGGTTGGCACTCACGACCGTGTTCAGGCGCGTGACATGCGTGTGGCTTTCTGCACTCAACTCGGTTGCTTTCCGCTTCCCTGCTGAAGGTTTAACGTTTAGTGGTTTATGGAAAACCCATGAGTTGGCAAAAAGTTAAAGCCCTAACATCCACGCAAAATGCACCAAAGTCAAGCTTGTGTCTCAAGTAAATGGATGTCACTTGACATGCCATGACATTGCCGCTCGCACAAGCCGAATGGCGCGTCCTGCCCAGGCCTCCCATTGATTCGCTTGGTGGCAATGAAAGCCTGAACTCGCTTGGCTTGCCGGACCTTGCCCTCTGTTCCACTGCAACTAGGAAAGGCTTGGCATTGCTTCCCTGGAGACCCCCTTAGCCAGGCAAATGGCTCAAGCGCGCCGGCAGCTCAACCTGCGGGCCAACAAGCCGGTTTTGCCGCACAACCCGCCGCCGCAGCGGTTCAGGCGAAAAAAAGGCAAGCATGGTAAGCTGCGACATGTCCGGCTTTGCGTGCACTGAGCTTGTCTCGGAGACAAGCGTCTGTCAGCTGATGGGCTTTGCTCTGAAGGTCGGGCAGCCCGAAGGCAGGGTCCTCATATTTTCACGTGAGCGCCTGGCCTGCACAACCTACGAACTCGCATGCAGAAGTTACGGCGGAAGCAAGGCGAACCGCGCGGTCGGACAATCTGCTGGGCGAATCGTTGCAAGGCATCGGCTTCCAGTCTCTTCGCTTTTCTTGCAAGTGGCACACTTTTCTTTGGAAGGGTCATAGGCCCAGCCGTGAATCGATCGGACACTCTTCACAAAGAACTTATTGGCGCGGCTAGGGCCTGCCATGGCAGCCGAGCCTACGGCATAGGTAATGCCAGCGCGGCAGAAATGCGCATCCTGGTGAGTAGCTGTGGCACTTGGCTAAACTCTGAGCGTCGGCGCATCCCTTCATCTTAAGTGCTTCAACTTTGGGCGGGCCAGGTGTCGTTTGGTCAGCACATTACTTGCGATCTCCGCATGTGCTTGGAATGGTGACATATGGCGATCTCAAATGATCTCAGCTCGCCTCTATGGCTTCATAATTTACCTGCTGCACGACACACGCACAGTGCAAAGGACAATCGCTTGAGGGGCGAGACCTTCATCCACGCAACTTCGGGATCACAGGCTGCACGGCCTGGCTCGGCGAACAGAATATGATCGCAAACCATGTGCATCCGCTCTGGCACCCGGAACCGCCTTTGTCACGACCCTCGCCTGGAGCTTTGCTTGCAGGCAATGCGGCCAAATGCGGATTCCCTCAGCGAGTCTCATGGGCAGAGTTGCGGCCGACCGCACCTGCCAAAGAGGGAGTGCTACACGCTCATAGCTTCGGAATCTCCAACCTCAAAGCCGCCTTTGGTGCACATAGATGGCATCAAGGTAAAACACATAAGGCCATCCTGGAAAAAGGCAATCGATATACCCGGAAGAAGCACCCGAACTAGGTCGGGGAGCATTGGCCCTTTGCATTTGCACGCGGTGCAAGCACGGCCTGGAGTCACCGAGTCACCTCGCGACTCGCGCCCGCAAGTGTCGCTTGGAAGGGTCATGATAAGCGGTGAGCCTTGGGGAGCGACAGTAAGCAAAAGAGTAGGATGTTGGCGACAAACCAACGAGCAAATCTGCAAAGCTGAGGTTCCAAGCACCCAGGTAAGCAGGTCATTTCTTAACATGTAGGCACCGCGGCCTGCCTGAAGAACATGTACGTAGATTTTGTTGCTACCTTGATCAGCATGTCCGACTGAAACGCAGGGTGCCGCAGTCACCATAAGACAGCTTATAGCTGCTGTCGCACCACGAAGCTTTTGAGCATTCACTTCAGATCGAACCTTGTCAACTCAAAGCTTTGAGTCGCAATCTAGTGACCTATCACGAAATGCTCAGCAACGCGTCCTCAGCTGGCCAATGGGGCTTGCAACACGGCAGCCTGGCCGTGTCAAGCCTCAGCCCGCACTTCCGGGCGGCCCGGGTATGCAAAGACCACGGGCCGTATGAGAAGACTCACCACTTCGAAGGCCTCAGGTTCAAAAAGAGAACCAAAGGCGGCGCAATCCGCATTCACGCTATCATTCTTGAGTCGAGACACATCTTAAACAAGGACCTCTCATATCATGCCCTTTGCCTGAAGCACCTAGCTCGGGGTTTCGGCCTTTGCGCCCATTTTGCCCTCAGGCTCAGCTCTCTGGAAAGAGCCTCGTGCGGCTCACCTCATCCTTGGCCGGGCGCGTCGCCGCGCCCATGGCCACGCCGGCTGCGAGCTAGGCAGCGAGCCGCAGCCAAACGGAGGGGCCTTGGACCCTTGGCCAAACTGCACGAGATCACTCTGCAAACGATCTCGGCGAAACATGGATGCCGGTTCGCTGGAACCTTTCGCATACCTCGATTCTCAGATCGGAGTTCTTAAGTCCTCCCAGCCCAGCACTGATCCATCCGAGAAGTCAAATCCCATCTCCGTGCCGACAAACAGCTCCAAAGAAAAACGGAAGCCATGGTCATTGGTGTCACTTGTGTGTGACAACAGGAATGCTACGCCTGTCTGCGCCTTTTTTTGGACAAGTTGCGCGAAGCGAAGGCCGGGCAAGCGCATGACGGGCAGGTTTTGCCGCACTCCGCTACCAGTGGCCCGAAAGGTCGAAAAATAACTGATCTTGCAACATGTTTTTGGGGCGGATTCATTTTTTAGTCGGGAACCCACCAAACAAAGAGGGAAGCTGCGTGCTGAGCAGCAGGGGCTCGGCTTTCCACACTCATGTCGAAGCCAATGCGCTGCCCCGTTAGACGGAAACGCCCCTAGAGCCGTCTCTTTAGCTGACGAAGTTGCACCTACATGAGCTCGCCATGATCATGGCGACTGAGACGAGCGAAACAAGCGGCGTGTGATGATCTGATTCCGAGGTGAAGCCCCCTTGTGCAAGCATGACGTCAAGGAGCGCTTCTGAACCTGTCGCCGCGAGGCTCAGGTCAGAACTGGCAGCTTGCAGCTTGCACTACGCATGGCGGAAGCACATGAGGCGCAAAAGCAACCGCACTCAACCAACTTCTGCCTTCGGCCGGCAACAATGCACAGACCGCATCATCGCTTGCAGCTTCACGCCAGATGCAAGGACGTTCTCCTTTTCACACCTTTTGAATGCAAGAAATGCCGGATCTTCTCAAGGTATGGGATTGATTGCATGCTGAGCCGGCGACACAGATTGAGTTGTCATCGATGCAAAACGCGGCATTCTCTCAAAGCGTGTCGAAGCTCAAGGCCGTAGGTCCTCCAAATCAAGCCAAGACGTGTCGCAGTCGAAGGCTACAAGCTGCTGGGGCACGCTCACAATGCGGAGAAAATCCCAAACTATTGGGCCGCTGGGGCAATGTTTGCCGCCGAGTTGGAGACTACAACTCGGTTGTTTTCTGCTCCCCCGCTAAAAGTTTAACTTTTAGTGGTTTAATGGAAAACTCATCAGTTGGCAAAAAGCTAAAGTCCTAACAGCCAAGCAAAATGCACCAAAGACAAGCTTGTTCGGCCGGCCTTTCAAAGGATCTAGCAAGTGGGATCCGGGCGAGATATAGCGGGCGCCGTCCGTGCGGCACGTGATGCATCTTGTTATGTTCATGAGCGGCAGAACCCACTTAATAGAACCCATTAAGGTCCCAGATCTAGCACGTGGGATCAAACACACGGCGAGATGTGGCCAGTTTTCACTTTGCTGCATATTGAACGGCAAAACCCACTTGTCAGAACCCATTTTGGCA
Source organism: Effrenium voratum (assembly GCA_963377175.1). NCBI lineage: Eukaryota > Dinophyceae > Suessiales > Symbiodiniaceae > Effrenium > Effrenium voratum. The sequence goes on from CAUJNA010001502.1 coordinate 572,710, forward strand.
ATTTGGGTCCCCTGTTTGTTTGACCAACTGCGCAAAAGTTACTAACAAATACTAAATATCGAGTATTGATCTTCAAGTCCAACTTGAGCAACTCAAACCGCATCAAGCTCTGCTTGGATCATGGCTTCCATAGCAGCCATCACCTTGAATTCTTCACAACAGCTCCGCTGGCACCATCACAAAGAAGCCCCCAATTCACTTGGCGCCAAAGATCATCCTTCTGAGACTGAGGCAACCTCAATGCTGGCCTATTCGAAACCCCTTGGGCCCTAATCAGAATCGGTAATCTGCTTAATCCTTGTTCTGGTCGCTAAACTTCTTAATCCGCAATCCGCGCTGCAGAGTGTGATTCGAAACCTTCGGCCGGTGCATTGAAAACCCATGCAACCCATAATCCGTCATCCGTAAAGCGCACAGTCAAATCCATATTGCGAATGCAAATCATGTAGCGATAGCAAGTATGCTTGCATCAGTTAGTTTGGCATTGATTGGCTGCTTTCGCGAGGTAGCGCAGGCTGCAAAGCTGGCAGGACAAAAGTAAGAAAAGTGAGACCACCTACCGCAAGAGCACAAGCTTCTGCACATATGATCTGGCATGTCCGCGTGTGGATCTGAGGACTCTGCAGTTGCGCATGGTTCTCTCTCAAAAAGCCTGGCATGCTATGAGTGGGGAACTTCACCTCGGGAAACTGGCAGCATAGCTATGGCAGCTATGGCATCGCTCGGGTGACGGGGAGGAAAAGATGCACAAGATTGCGGCGAATCAGTCAAGCAGCGCTCATCTTCTGCACCAACTTGTTGGCTTGTTTGTTGCATCAAAGGCCTACATCTCCGGTCAGCGGTGGAGCAATGTGCAACTCCCGAGCATAATCCCCTGCCAGGCTTCACTGCGCCTTCTGGCAATCAAGCTTCCACAGCTCGGGCAGGCGTTTGGAAAGCGTACCCGCGCCGCTCGGCACATCGTCGCTGAAGTCACTAGATGCCTTCGAGAATTGCAATTTCCTTGTGGGAGCGAAAGATCTACCACTTTGAGAGACCACAGGACATTGAAGGACTGCACTCGGATCCTGGCCAACTTGGCTGGGCCTATGCGGATGCCTTCCTGAGTCTCAAGTCAAGCACTTTGGTCCTAGCGCGCATACTTCATCAAGCAGCAGGTTGGCGGCTTGGAGCTTCATCTTTGCGGCTGCCATGCAGACTCAAACAATTCACACTGAACAATTGTTCGGCGTTCATTGGCTCTTGCACACGAAGCCTTGCCAGGACAGCTCTGCAAACCCACTGGTCGGGCAGGAAAGGAAACTCATTTTTCATCGAACGACGCGTAGTCTTGAAGCAGGCCATGGGCGTCACAAAGTCCCACAGGGACGTTGCCGGAGGCCAAAACGGCCCTTGGCCGATCCTCCATAGACCTCCATGAATCTAGCCATCTTCAGTGAAGTCGTTTAGGTTCCGAATGCCAAGACGCTCGGAGAGAATCTGTTGCATCAAATCCACTCATCCCATCCTTCTGCTTGGATGTGCTCGTCCACCTCGATGGTAAACATGCTGGTCAAGCTGCCATGCTTCGATTGAATCGATCCTACTTGGGCCCAACCCCAATTCAACAAAAGAAGCAACAAGCAGGCTAAGCAAACAGCCAAGTGATGTGACATAGTTGCTTTGTTTCTATTCCAACTATGCTGGCGTTGCGTGTAAACATGTGTAAACATGTGTAAACATCCATGAAGCTATTGCTCCGCGTTTACAGCAATATTGCCTTGTGCTCAGATTCCAACTGTGCAGTCCTGCTGAAAGGCACTAACCACTGCGCTTTGGCCAAAACCGACATTGGAGAAATCATGCACAGAGTTGCCAACATTTTTTGGGTTGCTGGCGAGTCCCTTCTGCGAAAAGTTGCTTACACATGTTGTGGGTCCAATCCGGAAAATCCGACCTGTTTCAACCATGCGTTGTTCAGTCCAAAGATCCGCTAGCAAATAGCGACAAAGATCACTCTGAAGTTAACTCAAGATGCTCGGATACGTCTTGGACTGTGGGCTGGCGCCACGCGAAAGATTTGCGCCGGGTGGCAGAAGGGAATGCCCTGCCTGGTGGCCCTGGTAGAAGGAAGCGCTTGGGGTTGACATGTAGAAAGTTTCCGGGGGTAACCCTCCGAAAAAATTGACAAGTGGCACACACCTACTGGAGAATTGGTCTGTCAACGTCGGATTTGCACGGGGTACCCTTTTCGACACATACAACTCATATGTTTCTCTTGAAGCATCATCACACCCACAGGGGATCTCTCTTTAAGGTTCCCCAAAGGTGATCCTTATAACCACCATAGCTACCTGAGACCTCAACCGCACAATGCGCTTGCGCACGATTCTGGCCAATCAGTACACCTCACACGGTGAAATGTGTTTTTCTCTTCCTGACCACATATAATGTCTGCTTAGACGGGACTGCCCTGGAATCTACTTGACAAAACCCGGTTGATTTGTTTTTTTTGGGGGGAAATTCCTTTTGGTTGGGTTTCAAAGGTCAATCCCCGTTTCTCTCTTGCGACCACAAAAGACGCACACAAAAACACGTACACAGAGGCGCGCCACACATGCGCCGCGAATCTTTTGCTCCAAATGGATGGGGCCAACGGCGCAGGTGCAGATGCCCTGGGCTGTCCGGAACTTGGAAATTTATCTAGGGGTTGATTCCTTTTCCGTTCTTTTCAGCCATTCTTTCAAAAGCAAAGCTGATTTCCAGTGGCGCCCTGTCCCGGGCCACCGGAAATGGCGTAAAGAAAAAACAAGTCCCTTTGTTGCTGGAACGACCCCCCCTGCAAAAAATGCATAACTTTTTGGGGGTTTTAGTGGAAAACCCAACTTGATTTCAACCAAAGAGTTAAAGTCTAAAGATCCAACCCAATAGCAGTCAAGCCTGTAATGTTGACGACTGTTACCCCCGGATTAATAAACCCCCTGGTTGATTGATAGGGGGGTGTCCCCTTTTAGCGGGGATTCATCACTTTTGGAGGGAACACCCCCCTAATAGAACTTGGTTCCAGGTCTCAACCACAGGTAGCCTTCCGAGGGGAAAAATCCATCGGCCTCCAGCTCCGGAAGCTCAACCACCGGTCAGGCGGCGCACGCGGCAGGCCGTGCCTGGAATGTGTGAGGGGGCTTTATTTGGTTGTGTTTTGGGAAATGGTTCGAAAAAACCGGGGGAAAAAACACACACACAGACATGTTTTTCTCTTTCATTGGTTCTTCGATTTCTATTGGGGCTTTAGTTCGATTGGTTCGAACCCAACCGTTCTGGTGGGCTCTAAAATGATAAACCTTCCTTTCGGAGGTCGAGCCCAAATGCCAACTTCGGAGTCCTATGGGCTGAGGATCAGAGAAGTCCTCGAAGAAACCCCAGGAAACAACTTCCCAAGAAGGACCCTCCCGCGTTTTTTTTTCTTTTTCTTGGCCATGTTGGCATCCTTGCTGTAGGTGCTTCTCAGAGGCCTCGCCGCTTACCAGAAACCCCGAAAAGGGTCAACGCTCCTCGTCCCACGCGTGCTGGGCCTCAGCAGCTTGAGGACATCATTGCCGGTGCCGCTTTTGCGGGCGCGCGCAAGACGTGCGCGAAGCATGGCAGGGCCTAAAAAGACAACAACAAAACAAACAAACTTGTCACTTCCAAGCCCTAGGATCTAAACATGTGAAGGTTACACCCGACCAACATCCATCCCAAACCATGTTTTTGCTTCGGAGCCCAAGCAAAAAGGGGTCCCAAGCTGCATTTTGCCACCTGATGCAACCTGTTGCTGCGACTCGAAATGGCTGCAGCAACTCGAAGCAAAAAGATCCCACCGGCAACAGCAGCGCTGAGCTGTTTTCATGGCCACCAGCGGAATTGGTCCAGAAAGCGGAGGTAGGACCGCCAGACCTCGCGCTTTTTTCCAGGTCAGCTGTGTTTCTTTAATCCTGCATGGTTGCACATCAACATGTCCACGCAAATGTGTATACATATTAATATATGTGTATCTTTCACGAAACACACACCCATACATATATATATATATATGTACATATATACATTAACAGCGGTGCATCTATGGCGCAGTATGTATGTCAACCCCACATGTGCTCATGACAAACAAGAACAGGGGCCTGCTGGTACATCAGCCGGCACCCAAACAGTTAAACACCCGCGAGCTCAGCGCTGGGGCCTTACAGAAATAGAACTTCCCTCGGTTGCGAAATCTGCTCCCCTGCTAAAAGTTTAACTTTAGTGGTTTAATGGGAAACCCATTAGCCGGAAAAAGTTAAAGTCCTAACATCCAAGCAAAATGAAATGCACCAAAGTTCCGGCGTCCTGCTGAAACGGCTTCCTCGTGAAAATGAGGATATGCCGATTTACCTTCTCCCACGAGCCGAGTCAAGTCCCTTTGACTTGGGCATTGGGCGTCAGGCACCTGCAGTCAGGTTCCATGCGAGAGGCTGAAGGCTGCTAGCAACCTCTGCAAAAAGGTCTGACAAGGGAGGCGAAGCCTCCAGAAATGTCATCCATCCATAGCCATTGCTTTGCGATAAAAACAAAGAACAACAACAGGTATGCGCTTGTTGCAAAGTGTGCGAGGATGCCAGGACTCACGTTGACTACCATTAAACACCGTGAAACGAAGTGACTTCAGCTTGGTGATTCTTCGTCATTTATTCAGGGCAAGTTCATAGAGCAGGTCGGGCCCGCTTGACTGTGCATAGGAAGCCAGTAATCCCATTATGTTATTTACGACGGAAAGATCAACACGTCTGTGTTAGTCTGTTGGCTTTGCCAACTGCAAATGCTTTTTGCCTCCCAACCCGCGCAATGCTAGCAACGAAAAGGTTGTTTTTGCGCTCATTCCAAATGCCTTGAACGGAGAAAACCAACACATCAGCCACGGAAGAGTTTCTCACAACCATGCGACCCCGACTGCCTCAAAACCATCCCTGGGGTGTTCTAACCTGAGCTGATTGGCAACGGCAAAGGCTTAAGTAAGAAAGACAGCTGGCTCAAGTTCAAAGCTTGGGCACCTTCCCTGTGCTTAAGTCCCCTGGAAAAACATGAGAACATCTGTCCAGTGAAGTCGAGTCCCTTTAACATTAACCAGGCGGAAATGGATAAAAGCTATGACAATTTCAGCAAGTGGCTCAGAAAACCGAGGAAGCCAGTTCCATTTGACCCGCTTGAGCCAAAAACAAAAACATGGGACGCATGGCGGCCAGGCCGGATCTGAGCGCAGCAGCGCCCCGCAGCCGATGACCACCTGAGACTCCGGGCTCTGAGGGCTTCACCCGGTGCTTTTTTTCCGTCTGGACCCACCAAATTGGCCGTTTTATGTTCCTGTCCTCCATTTGCTGAAGTCCCCTGATTGTTTTTGTTTTTTTTTGTTTTCAGCTATTTCCAGTAGTGATAGATTCCCTTTAAAGCCAACAGGGGAAAATAACAAAATATTCTTAAGCAAATGGAAGCTTGTGGTTCCTTTCAGCTCCATCCAAACAGGGGGGCAATTAGCCTCAAAACCAACAGACCCACACACATGTTGAACATCAATACGGTATGAGGCCAACAAGTAAGCACCCTTGTGTTTGCAATCAGCACGGCTTCCCCCCCAGAAACCATGCAAGTAAACTGGGTTTTTGAAAATGGCGCGGATTGCCAATCCGCAACCTGGGGGACAACCAAACAAGATGCACAACCATCTGGCAAAAGTCCCGGTATTTCCGCGGTAAACACCCCCTGCAGAGGAAACTTATTTGAAAGCGGCCCAAAAGGTGATGCTTAATGCTGAAAAAGGACATATTTGCGGTATACATATATATATATATATACTATTTCTATATATACACACATTAGTTTCCCTCTAAATGGTGATTTGGATAGGTCTGGTGGTTGGGGGCTTGGGCCATTTTCCCTCTACAAGAAACAGGGCTGCAACTCACCAAGTGGGGTTCATTGAATATATGTGCTCCCCCTTTCCAGGAATCCACGGCATCGCAAACTTGACGGCGAGAGCGCTCTCGCCCAGAGCGACCGAGGCACAAGAAAGGACTTGGCACGGGTGATGCCCACGTTCAGGCGCCGCACGTCCGTGAGGAAGCCCAAGCCTGGCGATCCCGTTGCGGGATCAAAGGCGTGCAGGTCCAAAGGTTGACGTGGGCTTGGGTCCTGCGGGGTTTGCCTGTCAAGCCATCCCCAACAGACACCCAGCACCTCCGAAAAACAAACAAAAAAGACTCAGGGTGAAAATCGACGGGGCATACTTGTCCATTTTTGTGGGATTTTGTCGAATGACATTCGCCACCTGCGATCACCCAACCTGATTCCCCCAGGTTCCATGCCAGGCTTTGGCTATGCCGAGGATACGCCCGTAGCCAGGCTTGAGGCCTCCCATATTCTCCCATTGATCCGCCAGGTTTCCTCACTTGAGCGGATTGGCCAGAAAAATGTCTGACCACTAAATGCATCTTCCCAAAAAGTTGTAAGTCCAAGAACTCAGGGAGCGAGTTTCACTAGGGCCGAGGTTCTGGGCAACTCGCTATGCTTCATAAGCGGAAAAGAGGAATCACCGAGAACGCCATCACTTTTAGCCCCGAATCGGTGAGAGCTGGTGACTCTCTATTTTAAGCCTGGAGAGGCCCATACCCCATTCAATGACCACACTGCGATATGGACTTATTCGCTACACTCCTGACATCTCCTGACAGCCTACACTCCTGACAACCCCTTAGCTCACGGAAGTCCGTGTTTCATTCAATTCAAAAGCTGGCCAGACTTACTGTACCCTCCCACCAATTAACATGGAACCTGACGGGGGGGGCTGGAAGACCATGTTCCTTGTAATGGGACCCCCTGTCAGGTTCTCAGCTGGTGAGAGGCAAGGACCCTTGCCAACTAAATGCCAGTGTCTTGCTGGCCAAACTTTCACATGAGGGAACAAGTCGGAGCTAGTAAGTAATGAAAGGGGGTGGGTCCAAAAAGGCAAGACATTTGCTTGAAATCCTTGCACCCTCCCACTCTGGAGGCCGGCCTTCCGTACGCACGCAGGAAAGGATGATGACCTCGCGGACCGACTCAGGTTGTTGACCCTGGATAAATGAACTCCCTTTCATTTCTACGGATGGACGAAATCCATTTCGCACCACTTCGAAACCATGGGAATCCATGGTTTGTTGGCATCTAATTGGGAATCAAATTATGCCAGGGTTGCTTAGGTGGTGCAGGATTTCGTCCATCCACGGTATCAACACGAGGGTGCTCCCCCACAAGTGGTTTGATTCCAACTACTAAAAGGGTGCGGATTTATTTTCGAAGAAGTGATGATTCAAGCAGGGGTGCAATGATTCAGAAAGGGTGCGATAGAATTTAAAAGGCAGCGGGAGGGTTGGCGGGGGTGGCTTCCCCCATGATGTTCGAAGAAGTGCATTCATACAGACATACATGGATTACACAGATTGCCTCAAATGTCGTATGTTGCAGCATTTTCTCGCGAAATTGGACGCTCGAAAAAGTGATGATTCAAAAATAGGGGTGCAATTCAATCTCCCCATCAAATCTGAAAAGTAGCGGGGGGAAGGCGGCAGCCCCCCCCATGATGTTTGAAGAAGTGTTGATTCAAATAGGCAATTCCTCTGCAAACAATCTAAACAGTAGCGGGTGGGTTCGGGGGGGGCTTCCCCCCCCAATGATGTTCAAAGAAGTGATGATTCAAATAGGGAGGAACTGGTGATGCTGATGATGCGGGAAGCCAAATCCAAAAACCAATGAAAGGGTGCAAAAGCCAAAAAGTCTGGAGAGGAACTGGGAAAGCAAAGGATGCGAAAAGCCAAAGCCACCAAAAGCCGCATAAAACAGCGAAAAGCTGCAAAAGCCAAGACGCCACCTGCCAAAGAGGAACTGGGAATGCAAAGGATGCGAAAAGCCCAAGCAAAAAAGCCACCAAAACGCCGCATAAACCAACAAAAAGCCGAAAAACCAAGAAACCAAGAAGCCGAAAAGCCGAGAAGCCAAGAAGCCGAAAAGCCAAGAAGCCAAGAAGCCAAAAAGCCAAGAATCCAAGAAGACAAGAAACCAAAAGCAAAAACAAAAAAACGGAAAAAAAGGCGGAAAAAAACACACAAAAAACACCTTCCCTGTAAAATTGGGACACCAGGACCCATCTCTCAAAATCAACCAGGACTTCTGCGGCTCGTCCAAGGTTCCCATTTGGGTGTGGAACGAAAAATTTGCAATTACCCGAAAATGGAACCAAGGACTAAAACCTACGGTCCCCTGATAGTTTAGTGTTGATCCGTACCCATTTTAGAATAAACGGAGGCCAACTTTATACATACACATTTGATCGATTCATTGCAAGTTTTAATTTACAACAATAAAGTGGAAATACTTTAAGGGTGTGGTGGGTAGGGGATGGTTTGGGTGCACGCTGCAAACCCCTCATCACGGTGGGCTCGTTTCCCCGAATCGGCAAGCTCGAAGGCATATTATTGTTTACATAGTACACCCTGCTTGTCGATACCTAGGGTGCCACTCTCTCTCTCTCTCTCTCTCTCTCTCTCTCTCTCTCTCTCTCTCTCTCTCTCTCTCTTTCTATCATAATTATATACATATGTGTATATATATATGTGTATATATATATATATATACAGCGTGAACGGCCAATCCGTACATATGTACATGTATATGTGTATGTAAATGTATGTGCGTATGCGCATCTTATCTTTTGTGTAACCTTATATGTAGAGAAATCACCTACCGATTTGAGAGACCCGTCCGGTTCCGCGTGCTTTTGCTGAAGCCGGCCACGGCACCTCCTTCTCACGGCCCTGGTAGCCATCCACCGTCTTCACCTCCACAAAGCGGCCCTCCCGCGGCATGGACTCCTGACAGCCCAAAAGATTCGGATCTGCGGTGTCGGAACGCGTGCAAAGGGCGAAGCACGGCGGAGCCAAAAGGACCTACCGGAAAATTGCCACTGTGGGCTGAACCCCGCAGAATGAGGCCGCCCCTTTTGGCAGAGTTTAAAGGGAACCTTGAGCAAGCGAGTGAGCAATGGAGTGCATTCTCCCATGATTAACGGAAGGGACCCCAATTAAACCCTTCGTTTGAAGAACGTGGAACTCCAACGTTTTTGAGGACCCCTTTGCCGATGTAATTGTAAGTGAAGGTCCCTCCAACCAAAAGCAAAACTCAAAGAATTGCGCCACCAGAGGTCCTGGAAAACGGCGGGGGTGGAGGGGGGGCTGGGATGGTCATAAGTTCCTGCGTGATCTTCTCGGCTTCCAGGGCGGCCTTGATTTGGGTCACCTCGGCGGTTTGCTTTTCGGCGGAGTCGTGACACCTGGGAGGGACTTACCCCTTCCTGCAACAAACCTAGGTCCAGTAGAGAGGTTAGAATAAGGGTACCAACTTTGTTATGTGGTCTATTTTAGTAGGGGAACCCTCCCCAAAGAAAGGGTAAAAGGGCACTACTGGGGGACCTAGAATCAGAAGGCACCTGAAAAAAACAAAACACACGTGGGAGGGTACCTGGATCAGAGGAACCCTGCGAGGTGCTAGGACTTAGACCCTAGCTGAAAAGGAAACCGGAACGCAGACAACATAGTCGAAAAGCTAAGCTAAGTCTGGCAACGCGTCTGGTTGCCGAAGGGACATTTGATTGAAATTGGGAAACGCAAAGGGCAACACGTGATACAAAAAACGGGAAGCGAAGCAACAAGGGCACCCCTTGCAATGTCGCCACTGAAGGAGTATAGCACAACTATACCAACGGGTATGGGTCAAAACTAAACCACCAGGAAACGGACCGCAGGTTTTAGTCCATGTTTCTACTTACCAGGGTTGGTTCCATTTGGGTTAGCCTAGTTTTGACAACCACAGCATGAGAAAACTCAAAAGCAACACCGAACGCTCCGGCCTGCGCCGTGTACGGAGAGATGACGCCAATGTCTTCCTCGCCCGCCTGGCAAAGAAGCCCAAGCGGCACTGGGACGTTTCAGCCCCACGTAGTTCCCTTTGTTTAGCAAGAAAAGCAAAGGGGCATGTCTACCAAAGTTTCTCTTCAGGATGACCACCTCCCCTTGGCAGCCTGCACTTATTTGAACTTGTTTGCAATCTATTTCACCGATGAGCTTGTCCCCTAAGGAAGCTTCCTTGGCCCGCGGGAACACAGCGATGGCGTGCTCACCTCTGCTTGTGGTAGGTTCATTTCTGTGGTCTGGTTGATGCCTCGGAGGATGCGCTTTGTCCTTTGGCACCCAGAGGTTTTGAAGTAAACCCATGATTGATTCAAGTCCTGGCTGATTGTTAGGGGTTGCCCGGCTCAGGGGATCCGAAAATCGGGGTAAACACGGCCCTAATCCACCTGGTTGCCTGATCCGGGGTGGAAGTTATGAAGTAAGAAGCTCCTGCTCTGCCTCCAGTCATGCGGGTCAGCCCCGGGGGTAAGATCGATCCGATGGGCTCATGAAGCCTGGAGGAGTCCCCTCTGATATTTTACAGGTCGACCAACAGCCCCCGCTGCAGGATCGCCACGCACAACAGGCCACGCACAGCAAGCCACCAACATGTGATTAGCAACAGCAGAGTGGGTGAAGAAAACCCAACTGCAATGAAATGGGTATGTCTCATTCTGAGGGAACCCCCTTGTGGTTTCCGAGCGAAAGCCGAAAATAAGCGACGACTCCTTTTGCTCCAGGCGAAAGAAGCGTGAATGGCGTCCCGTCTCTGATTCGAGAGGGGACTTCTCCGACTGACCTGTGATCAGCTGATGATCCGCCCAGGGAAAGTGTGCGTGAATTGTGGTGTACTTGCGTGTTATGCTCAAAAAATAGCAGTAGCAGTTGTAGCAGCAGTAGTAGCAACAACAGCAGTATAGTAGAAACGGGCAAAAGTCACATCATGGCACACCATGAGATGTGACAAGCATTGGTGTTGGACAAGGTGTCCCCGCCCCCAACTCACTTGCCCGAGGCACCTGGGAAGAAAAGGTTGTGCTTTGCGGGCCACACAAAATGGACCAAACATGGGACAACTCAGCAAACGATTGATTCGCTTGGACAAGCGAGGGTTCAAAATTGTGTTGGGCTAAGCTAAGCCACCCCATGACCGCACTAAAAACATGCATGGGGATTGTTTTGTGTTTTGCGGGGGTGCTCCGGCCCCTTGCCATACATTCATTGCTGTTGGCCTGTGCATTGTTTTGCACTGTGTTGCGTCATGATTTATGAGCCTAGATTTAAAGGGAATCGCAGAGTACGGGCCTTTCACCCTGCTACGATGAAGAAGCCAAGGCTTGAACATCTGGCACTGAATAGGCACGCCGGCTTTGGGCAAGATGTCCCCCAGGTTCAAGGAATGTACAGCCGTATAAAGCGAAGCCGCTTTCGCACCGATGGATCTGGAGAATGAAGGTTGACAGCTTTGGGCCTCATGACCATAGGTGGCCTTTTGGAAAAATAGATGGGTTTCCCTGGTAAATGGGGAATAACCCCCATGAAAACCAGGAATCGCCCTCTATTTTTTGTAAGCAAACCAACCAAAAAGGACACCTGTGGTCGTGACTCATCATGACTCATCATGATTCATCATGACTCATCATGACTCATCATGACTCATCATTGCCTACCAGGAAAACGCCAAAAGGTTGATTCGATTTGGGCGACTGAGACGTGCCAAGCATCTATTGACAGTAAAGCTTCAAGTTTGGCCAACTGGGAGAACCGGCACGTGAGCCTACCGCTCCGCATTTGGGGAGGCACGGGCCTGGGGGTTGTGACCGTCTGGGGGGTACGACTGGGTGAGGTACAATCATTTTTGAGGGACCAACCTTTTTTCATGGGGGGGGGGGCATAAAACCTCCTTTAAACATGACCAACTTTTTGAGGGACCAGCCTTTTTTCATGAGGATTTGGGGTGGCATAAAACCTCCTTTAGACATGACCAACTTTTTGAGGGACCAACTTTTTCGGGGATGCAATAGACATGAGCGTACGAGAGTCTTGTTTCGAATTACTTGGGCCCTCATATTAGTCACCTTACCCTTACACTTTCTCCCACTGAGACACCTGGAGCACAGGCACACAGCGTGCTACAACTGATGTTGACGCCTGAGCGATCTGGCCCCCATTTAATAAACAAATCCCCACGAAAATTGGACCATTAATAACACGCCATTAGGATCCATCAGGGATTTCTTATCAGAGAATTATGGGGCGCATCATTCAGAAATGCAGTGTAAGTGGGGCGCGGTTGTGAATCAGGGGTCACCAGCTAGGATAGTCATGCTTGTAATCATTTAGCCCCTGATTTAGCCCCTTATGTTTGGCCCCATGAACAGGTACTGTTGGAGCGTGTTTTTTTGGCGGGGACGGTTCCCTTTGGTTTCCCTTCAAACCAATCCTGAAAATGGCACCATCAAAAGAAGAGTATCCTACCAAGCCCCCTTCCTATTCACCACAGCCTTCGGATCTACCTGGCTCAGCTCCTGAAGATGTCCACCTTATCCAAGGGGCCCAGCTCCTCACAACCGACCGGTCGGTCGGCACATCGGACCCAAAATAGACCCAAGTCCTTGAACATGAAACAGGTCACTTGTTACGGATTTCGTCGTTGGTTCCAATTGCCAATGCGATTTTGGTACATCTCAGTTGCCCAAAGGACCTGGAAATAAAAGGTTAACCTTTTGGGGCCATGACTTAAAATGGACCAAATCACCGAAACCAAAAGGTCAAAAGGTCGGCTTTTTGGGCAAGTGAGACATGTCTTTGAGCCACCTTGTGGGTTGCAACCTGTCGACCCTGTCCCCTTGTTGCTGTTCACACCATGCAACAAATAACAATATGGTGGGTCTAATGGAAAATTCGACCTGCGTCAAACAAAAGTTAAAGTTCAAAGTCCAACCAAATAGCCATAAAGTTTGATTCTTGCGGTTTGGATTGGTGGTTTGGTTGGGCATTTGAACCACTGGTTCTTCTAGAGGGTCAATGGGAAACCGCCCCCCAACACCCCCAAATCAATCCCAACCAGAAATTAGAGGGAAGCTGCGAAACGTGGCCGGACTAAACATCACAATCAAAACGTCGATTCGCTTTGGGCAACTGAATGTGTCGCCGTATCTTGCCTCTGACATGGAACCCAACCGGGGAGAAAAAAAAACTGGGGAAAAATACAAACAAATAAATTGGGGGAAGCTCCAAGACCCCATGCCCAGGGGCCCTTGTAGTAAAACATATTTTGGTTGGGCTTGGGTACATGTTAAGCGGATCTGCATTTTGGGCAAGATCAACTTCTATTTCTTCAGCTGGTATGTGTGGGGGCCTCTTCCCCATGCTTGACCATCCGGACCCTTTTCTGCAATGCCAAAGTTGTGGATTCGCATGGCTACCCCCGCAGGTTTCCCCTAACCCAAGGTTTGACCCATCGAAATCCACCCCACAAGGGAAAAGGCTTTGTCCCAAAATTGGCGAGCGCAGGTAATTTGTGTTGTTCCGTAACGGCTTCCCGTAGGCAGCAACGCCACGGCAAGAATCGACACCAAGCCCACGGGAAAAGCCGTGTTTTCATATGACCCACCCTCCAGTCCCAGAACGAGGCCCAGAACAAGGCCTTAACTGGCTAGTTTTTTCAGCTGAGCAATGAACCCCATGCACCATCGCCAGTTCTTCTTCAGGGGATCCCCAAACTTGATTCCGAACGCCAAGGAAGTTCCGCAAGGTTGACTCCGGATTAAACCCGTCCTATTCATATAAGAATTGATCCTCACAAGGGGACACTGGACCCCAATCAAACTCAACCAGCGGCTCTGCCTCCGGGGTTCACTTTACAAACTTGGAAGTCTTCCGGCCTTACCCTCCCCCCCTCCCCCTCTCCCCCCAGGCCCCCCCAGGCACAAAGGTCAAGGGTTTCGGGCACCATGTGTGTTTTGGCCAAAAGCTTCTGACCGAAAAGTTGTCCTTCGAATGTTTTGTTTTTTTTTGCGCCTGGAAAAACAAGACCATATGTCCAGTAGTGAAATCGACTCCAAATTCAAAGCCAACAACAAAAACAAACAACACATACTTAAGAACAATAAGGGGGGAAGAAACAACGAGAAGCAACAAACACACATTGACTTGTTCTCAATCCAGCACCCAACCCCATGGTTTTCTCAAAAATACCCCATGCCGCCAAATGAGCGTTGTTTTCCGCTCGGGTTCCCCGAAACCAAACTTCAAAGTCCTTGAGCCAGTTCGTTGGCCAGGTGCTGCGCCCCGACAGGCCCAGCCTCAAAGGCACTTCCGGGTCACTTGTGAGACCCGGAAGCCAAAGGTTTTCTCAGCCTTTCCTTCCGGGGGGGTTGGGGGGGTTGGAGGGGGGTGGGGGGTTGGGGGGGTTGGGGAATTTGGTTCAGCCCCCAAAAGCAAAAAATATTTAGCATGGAGTGGCATAAAATCCCCTTAAATGACAAAAAAAGGGAGAAACAAAACATGCTCTTGAGCAAATGGAAGCTTCAGCTTCCCAAGGAAGACCGTTCCCGTTTTGCCTCCACTTGCGGCCCCAGACTTGGGAGTCCTTGCCATTGGCTTGGGGGATGTTGACCCCGGATTCCTCAACCCCAGTCTATTCATAGTCTCGTTTTTCAACATAGCCCCCCCCCCCCAAAAAAAAAAGAAGAGAAAGAGGAAGGAACAAATGTCGGTGTCCTGTTGGTTTCCCTTTCAGCCACAAACCAACCCCAAAGAAGGGTTGGTGGGGTCAGGCATTTCCCATCCCTCTAGAACACAACAATCAAGCCCCCAAACCACCAATTTAACCCACTAATTGCGGGGAACCTGATTTCGGGACCTCCACTTAACATTGGGATTTGAAAGGCCAGGTTTGAACAAGTGAGTGGCAAGGCAAAACATGTTATCCGCATGGTTAGGGCCTGCCAGGGTATGTTCAGGTAATTATGGGTTTTGGGGTGCGGGTGGCTTCCACATCAGCAAAACAAGCTGCAAAAATATGCAAAGGCAGCATACTTGTTACCCTGGTGCGTGGTTGACCCCCTGCCTCCAAAACCAATACCTGAACATGTCCTTAACGTTTTGTGCGCCAGGAAGAAGTTGCCAGCTGCAAGTGGTCGTTGATTAGCAGGGGGAACCAAAGACCCCGTTTGCCCAGTAAAGATTCTTCAATTCTTATATAGCGCAGTCTTCGAGTTCTGACAACGTTGCTGGGAGTTGGGAGGGTGCCAAATTTTCCGGACGGACATGCTACCCTCTTAGCTTGCAAAGGCAACCGGACTTGGCCCATTGCTGTTTTGCATCGCGAACTTTTCAGAAAAGGAGACAGAGCGCAGACCATGGCCAGGGAAAGCGTGTACCCGTGCCCCAGATGCCACAAGAGGCTTTCAACAAGGGGATGTTGAGTGGGGAGCCAAGTGTTTTCAGCAGTCCAACAGGAGCAACCCGAGGCTAACAAGAAGAAGCAGGGAAAGGGCTTAGCATGAAATAATAATAAGCAACACATAGAGACACATCAAGGGGAAACAAACCAACAAAAACAAATACGGGCACACAGGCATGAAACGAAGGCGAATCCAAGCCGATCCAAGAGACCCTACGCTGCCAACATGGGGTAATGTGGTATGTACCCCTGTGATTCTCCTAGGAAAGTGAGAAAAGAGAGGATCGTGCAACAATTGGTGGAATCCACAGTTAGAGTGTTGCCCAGATTTACAGAAATAATGGACGAGGACAATTTCTTACCGAGGGAAAGTCGACTTGACCGTCTAACCCGCATGTCAACTTTCGAAGGCTTCTACTCTTTACATATCTTGGTTGCTGTTGACCCCTCTGCACAAAGTTGTTTTTTTCTTCGAGTTGTGGGTCCAATGGAATTCCTGTGTTTCCTCAAAAAGTTAAAGTGCAAAGATCCAACCAAATAGCTAGGTCCTCCAGTAGAGAGGTTAGAATAAGGCTACCCTTTTTCTGCAGTCTATTTAGTAGGGGAACCCTCCCAACCAAAAAAGTTGTGAGAAAGGGCACTACTGGGGGACCTAGTAACTCTTGGTGGTATACCCGGATTTCCCTTGCACCTGTGGATTATTCTTCCGAGGCGCAGGAAGACACATCTGAAGCTATGGCGGTCCTCAGCTGGCCAAGCCGCACGTTGTTCGTCCCAACGGCTTCCTCTCATTGTTCGAGTGGATTGGCCACGAAAAAAAGTGTTCTTTGTTTACCAAGGTCCAACTCCTGAAAGTGACTTAAGAGAATGGTCCAAGAAAATGGTCCAACCCCGGAAAGTGACTAAAATGGTCCAACCCCAAGAACCCGACTAAAGAAAATGAGAAACCAAAGTCCAGGAACTCAGGAAGTGAGTCCTTGAAAAGGAGGGGGGGAGCTTCATGGGCATTACAAAGTGGGGGCAATCCCCCGCACTGCCCGCATGATTCTAGCAACTCCCTAAGTGGGGAAGTGAGTTTGGCAAATCCAAAGGGGTGAGGGGAAACCTCAGCAAACCATGCCCCGCTAAACCCTCAGGGTTTTGAATGGACCTCACTTGCTTCCATCGAAAGGTGAAAAACAAACTGGCGTGGACAGGGAGGTTTGAAAGCAACCCCCCATTTAAACATGTTTCAACCACTGCTTAAACCATTGTTGCCACCAGCCCCGGTACATTCCCAGAACCACCCCAAATCTACCATACGGACAATGGTTTCAATAAATCGCAGACCCCAGCTGCATGGACAAGACCCAACCATCTCCTTCTTTATGCGCCTGCTGATTTGGCTCAAACATGTTTCAACAACTTATTTGTCTAAAACCAGCAGTCAGGGATCCAGCTCCTTTTCCAGCACCAATGAAAGGATCATTGTATGGATCCATGTATAAACCCAATGTGTGAACCCAACGTACGGACCCATAATCCCATGACCAATTTGGATGAGTCACCCAGATCAAGGCTTCAACCAGTCGCATCCAGTCCATCCCAACAGGTGCAACGATTTCGAAGGAGACCCCCCACATTAAAAAATACGGCCATTGCCTGGGGCAAGCGCTTTAACTCAATATTCGCGCAGACCCCTCCCCCACAAACCAAAAAACATCGGCCTGTACCTCCAGCACCCCCCACCCCACACACCCCCACCCCCCTCCCCACGCCCCCCAAACACCTCCCCCCTCACCTCCACCTCCCCCCCCCACACACACCACCTCATCCCGCCCCCCCGGGGTGGCCCCACACTCAGGTGAGGCGCCGGGTCGACCACCGCCAAAGCGCGGAGCCAGCCCACCACCGCACCCAGCAACGCACCCCAGCGCAGACCCAGCTTCACCTCAGGGAAACGAGCGGGAGGTGTAAACATAAAGATAAGCAAGCCCATGCGCACAGCTCTGAATATTTGCATAAAGTATGCAAATATAAATGGGTATACATATATATATAGACACTGACATGGCACCTATGTGAATATGTGGAAGTAGGTCTATCTTCCCAACCCTGCGCGCGTCTGTTCAAAATATGATTGCTCTTTGCTGCTACCCCTCGACTTTAATAAACACAACCAAAGGCCATGCTGCCAAACCAAACCTTGGCTTGACTGGAAAACTTGTTTCTTTTAGTCGATTGCATTTGTCACTCAACATGTTGACGTCGCAGAATGGTCATGACTAGCAACCGTCCCCGCTGGTCAAACAGAAAGGTACACATGTTAAGAGGCGTTGCGAATGACCCACTAAGAGATCGGCGACAGGTAGCCTCCAAACATGGACGGCTTGGAGCGCAGGCCCCTTCTGGAAGATGTTTCTTGTTGGAATGCTTCTTGAGGGACAAGTTGGAGGCAGGGTCTGAGAGGCCCCGCCAACATTCATCCGACTTGGGGGATAGCAAGGGATGCTGAGTCATCTTTCTCGCAGTACGGCATTTGTGCACGTATCACATATCCAAGTAAATGTGTGCAAATATCAATGCATTTGGCCATATCAAATGCGATATCTGCCATTTAGACTCCAAAGCTCGAAACTTATTCATTTGCTTAAGCCATCTGAGAAACAAACAAAAAACAGCGACAGTAGTGCAATCGACTCCCTTTAAAACCAACAGGATAAACATATGACACATATTGTTGAGCACATGGGCATGTCTTTGCTAGGGGATCCCAAAATGGATTATGTTTTCTCTTGGTTTCCCCTTTAAAACCATGCCACATGCCCATATTCCTTTAGGTAACCCGAGCAAACATATGTCTGGGAAGCAAATCCCCCGTAGCTCACAGGGGAGAGGGGTGGGGAGCCGCAATTCCACTTATCTAGTTCCCTTCATAGGAACAATGGAATCAATGTAAATCGGTTTCCTCCCACCCCAATTCCATTTAGGGGGGTGGAGATGGAAAAAGACACCCAAAGGGGTCTGTCTTCTTTCGGGCTCCGCGGGTACCCCATTTTGGTTGATTTACACCGAAACCAGACAACCCACCTTTTGTCTATTTTTGTGGGGGCGGAAACCAACAAACAATCCAACATTTGTCTATTTTTGGGGAGTGGAAACCAACAAACAAACCATATTTTGTCTATTGTTTTGGGAGCGGAAACCAACAAACAAACAACATTTTGTCTATTTTTTGGGGGACGGTCCCCGAAAAAAAAGGGACATACCTGGTTCCGCGCTCAGGGGAGCAGTGCCTCCAACTGGCAACGCCATTCCTCAGCTCCCACCCGCAGCTTCGCTTCGCTTCGGCTCGGCTCGAAGCTCGGGGCCCTCACCCAGCGAGGGTCGCGGGAGCTGAGGAAAACCAGCTCCAGCAACACCACTGAGACGACGTAGAGCAACCTAAGGTTGACCCCGGATTCATGGGGTTTATTAATGGGGGGGGTGTCCCTGGACTCAGTGTGATTCATCACTTGTAACCCCTGTTCATTAAGAGGGTGTATGTTGACGACTGTTAACCCCGGATTAATAAACCCCCTGGTGGATTGATACGGGGGTGTCCCCTTTTAGTGGGGATTCATCACTTTTGGAGGGAACACCCCCCTAATAGAACTTGGTTGCTGGAACGACCCCCCTTCAAAAAGTGAATGACTTTTTGAGGGTTTAGTGGAAAACCCAGCTTGAATTCCCAAAAAGTTAAAGTCTGAAGATCCAACGCAATAGCGTCAAGCCTAATGTTGACGACTGTTACCCCGGATTAAACAAAAAAACGGTTGATTGATAGGGGGGGTCCCCTTTTAGTGGGGATTCATCACTTTTGGAGGGAACACCCCCTTCATGTTAACCCCATATTACTAAACCCCGATTCATGGGGTAACCCACCTACTTGGTTGCTGGAACGACCCCCCAGTGGAAAACCCCTTGGCTTCCCAAAAAGTTAAAGTCTGAAGATCCAACCCAATAGCAGTCAAGCCCAATGTTGACCCCATATTACTAAACGCCGATTCACGGGGATTATTAATGGAGGGGGGTGTCCCTGGATTCAGTGTGATTCATCACTTGTAACCCCTGTTCATTAATAGGGTGTGTTTCTGTATGTTGACGAATGTTAACCCCGGATTATTAAACCCCTGGTTGATTGATAGTTGGTGTCCCCTTTTAGTGGGGGGGGTTCATCACTTTTGGAGGGAACACACCCCTATAGAAATTGGTTGCTGGAACGACCCCCCTTGAAAAGGTGAATATCTTTTTGGGGGATTAGTGAAAAGCCCCGTGATTTCTAAACATCCAACCCAATAGCAGTCAAGCCTAATGTTGACGAATGTTAACCCCGGATTAATAAACCCCTGGTTGATTGATAGGGAGGTGTCCCCTTTTAGTCCCTAGTAGTCGGACGGGTTTATTAATCCTGGGTCAACATTAATCAACCCTGTTGACCCCGATTCATGGGGTTTATAGGGGGTGGATTCAGCCTACTTGGCTGCTGAAACGACCCCTCTGCAAAAAGTGAATAACGTTTGGGGGGTCTAGTGCAAAACCCAACTTGCTTTCCCAAAAAGTTAAAGTCTAAAGATCCAACCGAATAGCAGTCAAGCCTAATGTTGACTAATCAACCTCTGTTTATTAATAGGGTGTGCTTCTCCTGGGTGAAATGTCGGGATTCACCCCACTTTTGGAGTGGAACACCCCCGTATTCATTGTTAAACTGGAGTTGATTATTCTGGGGTCAACATTCACCCGCGGAAACTGTTCTTTTTCAACAGAAGCGGCCGCCGGCAAAACACAAAAACACCTTGAGAAAGCCGAAAGAAGAACACCTCTGAACATGTGGAGGAAATAAACTTTCTTGCTGCACAGGGTAGTTTTGTTAAGATTTGAGAAAATAAACTTGCTTACTGCAAGGGGCTGTCATAGGCGACCTCTTTTGACTGGGGCCAAACATGTTTTAACGGCTTTAATGGGAGGTAGGAGGAACCTCTTTGTTCAGGAGAGGCACCTTTCTACCGGACGCTAGGGATGCTGGGGTTTCAATGCGAGAAACCTTTTGGAGGGAACCCGTATTGGGGGTTCTCAAAGGGGTTTGTTGATGGGAGATATATATACCTAGGGCTTCAAGAACCTGTAAAAATGTCGTACCCTGACTAAAACATCGTGTTTTTCTCGATTTTCTGAAAACATCGTGTTTTCAGGAAAAACATCGTGTTTTTGATAAAACCCCTTAAAAATGGGCTTCTGAGGCCAAACGCTCATTTGGAGCAAAGGGTCAAAGGCAAGGGTCGGGAGTGGATTCACACAGACATCACCCATTAAGATTTCAACTGAGGGCAACGCTCTATACTGAGTATGCTTCAAATTCTAAGGACCACATTGATGAGCCTGACAGCCAGGGTGTGCAGCTGGCTTCAGTCTTGAAGTACCTTTCACAGCAACAGGCACCTGAAGACTGGCGCCAGGTCATACCGAACCAGTTTGAAGGGGGTGCTGGAATCCGAAAGCTCCTTTTGGTGCAAAACAAGACCAGGTGACACTTTTGAGATTGTTTTATCAATTTTGAGTTTTTTTTAGCAAATGGGGCGGGATCCTGGCGGCTAACCGCAGAAACCCGCAGAAAACCCGTAGAAACCCATAGAAAACCCGTAGAAACCCGTAGAAAGCCCGCAGCCCAACCGAAAACATCGTGTTTTTGGAAAACATCGTGTTTTCTAACCCGTAGCTAAACCGTGGAGAACCCGTAGTAAAGCGTGGCAAAGCGTGGAAATTCTATGGGTTTTTCGGGTTCAACCACGAATGCGCTAATTCGAGAATGTTGCTGGAAAACAACGAAGTCGTGAGCAAAAGCACGGTCTTTGCTTGAGCTTGCGCGCTGTTCGAAGCCAGCACGCCCTCATCATGGCACTGCTGCTTGACAAGTGTCATAAAACCGTGGTACTTTTGGCTATTTGTGTCCCCGGCCTCCTTCTTTCAGGTTGGAGTTGCGAAAGACGAGTGGCGAATGCGAAGCTGATTTCGTTGCGAGTGCAAAAGGGGAGGGCGATGGGAGATTCTGAGGTTGAGATGATGCTTTTGAGATCTTTTGAGAACGGATGACGAGTTGAAGGAATGTATGGGAAACTGCTTGAAATCGAAAATGCGGTGTTTCCCGAAAACATCGTGTTTTCCCAAAAAACATCGTGTTTTTTGTAGGTATGACATTTTCATCGGTTTTTGAGGCTCCTGGTAGACGCAAACAGGAAATGATCCGCCCCCTTTCCCTTTGGCTTTCTTTAGGAGGAAATTTTACAGTTGTGGGTCGCAGAACCGAACAAACACCTCATTTCTTCAGGTTAAGCAATTACCCCCGAACCAATATCCCAAAGGAAATTGTGGTGGCCAGATCGCAATTCACATCCCGCAACTGCCCTGATGAGGAGCTGAAACAAGCGGCCGAGCGACACCAGCCACATGCCAAGTGGCAAGAACTGCCAGGAGTCTATGCTGTCCAAACCTCACGCACGTGAAAAAACGGCTGAGAGCCGTGCATCAGGAGCAGGCATGCATCAGAAAGCCCATATGTGAGACACCGCCTCTGCAATCCCTTGAACTCAAAGCTGGAAGCCATGGGACACAAATTAGTCACGTGCTTGCCCTTTTAACCAGCCCTTGGGCGAATCTCATATGCGCAGTCATGTTCACGCGGACATGCCGGGAACCTTGGACAATGACCAACCACCCAAAGATATCATGAAAGGTAACCCACTTTCAATTGGCAATTAGTCCAGCTCCCGAATAAGATGTCAATGAGGTCTGTACCAAAATGAGGCATTGGATATCCTTAGATGGGTTCGGGAAAGTCGTTCCCACAGCAATTCCTTGGAGGTCTTAAAGAGCTTTTGTCTTAAACCCGCTGCCTTGGATTTGCCGAAAGTCCAAGGGGATAGAACAAGAAGTGTTACAACTGAAGAGGGGAACAAGTCGCCTCAAGATGACGCCCTAAGTACACCCCCTCAGAAGGCCACATGCTAACTCCCAGAAGGCCACTGCAAATTGGTCACCAAGTCTTCCAAAGGGTGGAAGCTTCCGTGTCAGTCTGGAGTGTACGCCCAAACTTGCTCAAGCTTTGTGCACGCTGCACGGGATCCCGGGGACGGAACAGGCTGAAAGCACCCCTCGCTGCAGCCCAAGCGCTTTCGACCCGGCTTACCATCCGCAGCCTGTGGGGCAAAGGTCCGCAATGTCCGCTGCTAGGGTAGGTGCCCCACCAAAAAAGCGCAAAGGGAACAAGGATCCCCAAGTTAATCAACATTTGCCATGGTTTTGAGGTTGCCATATTTAGGGCATCCACCTTGTCACTTGGAACAACCCAGGTCAAACCCTACCAGCTTTCAAAAAGCCCCTTGGCGTCATAGCCTTGGAAAAAGCAGCAGGGGGCAATTTGCAAAGCCTTTGGAGCTCAATGGATTCCACCCCGACGGCTTTAGGCTCCTAAGCAAAACGAGTTCCAAACCCAGCGCTTCGGAGCTCCGGGCTCCGTTTTGATGCAGAAGGGCTGGGATTCGTGGAACTGAGAAACGGAAAGTGCAACCAACAGCACCTCACACATTGCGCGATTTACAAGCTCTCCACAACCTGAAAGAAGGAATGCCATCCCCGAGCAAACGACCTGCATAAGAAGCTCGATGTTGCCCCCAGGTAATCTCTGGGGGAAAAAATCACAAAAAGCATATCAAACGCAAATGCGTTTCCCTTTCTTGGTGGACCCCCCCCAACATTGATTGCAGTGTTCCTTCTGGTCTCCCTTCTCAAACCCCTCCCCCAAAACACGGCTCCCTCCAAAAAAAAAGCAAGCCACACACTCACACCTCCAAATTGCCAAATTCTTCAACTGGCTCCGGCTTCGCATCCGCGAAACAACAGCCATCCCGGCGGATTCCGCCGGATTCCGCCGTCGCCTCAGCCGAGGGAGGGCGGCCAAGCAGCCCAGTACCACGCCCAACGCCATGCCGCACCCGGCCAGGTGCACGGCCTCGAACCGGAACTCCCAGCTGCGAGAAGCTGAAAAACCGGTAAGCCGCGCGGGCCGTTTTTTTTTTGGGGGGGGTTCCTTTCTTGTTTTCTTTTTTTTTTAGACGTTTTCCTGCTAGAAGTGAGGCACGGTTTAGCGGGTTATCCCCTAGAAGTGAGCTTAAACTGTTGGGTGAAATGGCAAAGCCCACTCAACCCTCAGAAGTGTTTAACTTCTGGGTGAAATGAAAAACCCCCCACTTTTCCCCCCCAGAAGGCAACAAAAACCTAAGGAACCGGATGGCCGGACACCGCCGAGTAAACCTGTCAGGCATCTTTTGCGCGCCCAAAACCCGAAACGGCCCGAGCTTCTGCAAACTGCGGCCAAGAAGCCGCTCCGGTGGCCTGGGAAACAAGAAAAAAACCAGCGGATCCCGAGCCAGGCCCCAAAACTGGGATCCGGATGCATTAAAGAACGCTCGGAAGTTCTGGCGGAAACGGGCCTTTGGCCCCAGCTGAACGGGGATCCTTACATTCTACGCCTGCAATGTTCTCGCTTCACCCGCAGCTGAGCTCGATTTGCCGCCAGGCATCTGTGGGCCAAGGTCAAGCTTGCAAAAGGCGATGCTGTGATGCTTAAAGCCACCCTTCTGGGAAAACTATGTGGACTCCAGATTAATAAACTCATCCATCCGACCCCCCAATAGTGATGAATCCTCGCCAAAAGGGGAGAAAAACAAACTGCGCGAAAACAGGGCGCTTTTTGTTCGCTTTCGGTGAGTGGGTCCTCGGTGGGACATGTCGGTTCCACCCATGGACAAATCAATTGAGGCGCTTTTAAAGGCAACTCCGCTAAGTTCGGCTGACTCCCTCTTGAGGTGAGAAAAACAACGGGAAGATCGGACTTTGGGCTGCATGCGTGCGAACGGGGACGGGGCACAAACCACCCGAAATTCCGACTTCCATAGGGCTGCGGAGTCCAAGAAAGCAAGAGGAAAAGCACGGTAAGCCAGGTGTAAACTGGAAGGCAACTCTATTTGTCACTACACCAGGCCTGGGTTGGGAGGGAAGTCGGAAAAACCCTGAGCACGCTTCCTAAGTGGGTTGGCCAAAGAGAGCCCAAACGTCCAAACCCCAAAAGTACCAAAACCCCGAAACTCGGAAGCTCGTTTCGGAGCCGTTCCCCGGCATAGGTGTCCTTAAAATAAGGAAAATAGATGGGTTTCCCTGGTAGATGCTTAAACCACCAGGTAAACCAGGGCAACCCATCATCGATTTTTGGACCAAAACAACCAAAAAGGACACCTATGTTCCCCGGTTTTAAGCCTGAAGACGAGGCGGAAGTTTTTTGGCGAAGCCTTCCGCGGAAATCCCGGGGCCGCTGGGGGTGGCTCGGGTCCAAGCGGCGCCGGCGAGCTTCAGCGTGAGCCAGCGCCATCGCCGGCTGAAACGCAGCGCTGGGGAGTAGCCGCAGAGCAGCTCAGAAGTTCTGGCGGAAACGGCCCTTTGGCCCTGGCTGAACAGGGATCCTTACATTATGCACCTGAACCTTGCAACTTGTAAATGGTGGTCTCCATTTAGTTTGGCGGAAACAGCCATGTTTCAAATGGTTGCAAAATGGAGATATTTTAAGGAGCCCTGCTGAAACAACCAGGTAAACCAGGGCCATCCATGTTCAATCAACCAAACCAACTCCTATTTTGTAGGGTGCCTTCCTTGCACCTATTAAAATAATGGCTTTGGGACCCAGTTTTTTGGATGATTCAACTCCTAAACGGTAAATCATGGTGGGTATTTTGAACCCATTGCTGGAACGAGCAAAAGGTCGTAAACCCTTGGTAGGCTTCATGGAAAACCGCGTTGTTTCCGTTTTTCTCCAAAAGATCTCCAAAGTCCTGCAAACTCCTCTGAGCAGGGTCCGGACTATTCCAAAGTTGAGCCTTGTATCTAGTTGAATTGTAATATTTCACCAACCTGAAATAAGGTGGTTGGGGGGCCACTCCCTACATAAACCACCATTTAGGGTGAGGTCGTGTGAGGTCGTTGTAGTTCACCCAGCTTGTATAAGTTGTCTCCTCCCAATCCCTAAGTCAAAGCTCAAACTGCTTGAAACCCGATAACGCCTCAGGGTCGTAGCCAAAAAAATGCACCATGCCCATGTAGCGATTCTGTAAGACGCCGCAAACTCCCTCACTGTCGGAAGGGTTGCCCCAAAAAAACCTGAGGTCTTGCCTCCAG
Source organism: Effrenium voratum (assembly GCA_963377175.1). NCBI lineage: Eukaryota > Dinophyceae > Suessiales > Symbiodiniaceae > Effrenium > Effrenium voratum. The sequence goes on from CAUJNA010001502.1 coordinate 598,327, forward strand.
CCTCTTCCTGGCATCCATCGCTGTCCCTTCAAAAGAACCCAAGCGATGGCAAATAGACCTGACAGAACAAGAGGGGTGTACGCCGTGGCGTATTTTGGCGGTTGCTCATATGTCCATCCCTTGGTATGGTCATTGGCAAATAAATGTTCTTTCTTGCAGCCCGCTGCTAAGCTTGAACAGCTCCAAAAAAAACTAACAACCCAAAAAGCATGCCAAGAGTGAAGATTAGTGAAGTAATATCCGATTCACCCGCCTGGGAGTCGTTTCTTGCTAGTGGCGGCTCGATCCAATCTCCCTATCCGCCTGCCGCTACGGCCGAGGCCCAGCTGCTTTAGCAGCTGCTCCGCGTTGCTACTCAGCTCCTTGCCCCAAAGGCAAATGGCTGTGGGTCAAAATAAGTACCCAAAATCTGGGTCAAAAATAGGTACCCAAAATCTGGTAAATGGAAACATGGACTAAAACCTGCGGTCCGCTGGTGGTTTAATTTTGACCCATACCCAAATCAGCTGCCCTCTTGGTGGTTTGGAGTGCGGTTTGGGGTTGGGTGGTGCTTAGAAGGGGGTCAACTCCATTTGCCGTCTACAAGAACCAGGGGTTCAACCAAGAAAAGGGTATATACCTGAGCTAACTTCCGGAGAGCATCGGCAAACAAATCAATACACTTTGGTTTTAACTGTCCAATGGCCTTCCCAAAACGTAAGCCCAGACACTGGGCAAGTGAGAAAAGAACGTGTCCAATGAAACAGCCTTGCTTCACAGTAGGATGTTCCCTTTCTGCGAGCCGCTTGGGGGACAGTGTTTTCCTTGCAAAAGTTCCCATTGAAGGAGCCTAAGTTGGCTTAGCATGCCCGCCACTTGCCCAAATCGTCTTTGGCTGTTACCAAAGGAACCATCAAACCTGAGGATTTCCACGAAAGTGCTTCCAAAGTCAAAAGGCACTACACGGGATCCCCCTCAAACAAAAAATGCGGTTTCCTATTGGCCATGTTGGCAAGTCGGCAACATCTGCCTCAGAAGTAGGGGCCAGAAAACCATTGTCAAGAGAGTGAGTACCCGAAAACGGCCACGCGGGTGTGGCTCAAAATTCAGGACCTCTGAAAAGGGTCCCTTTAAAATCGGCCGCTTTGGATGGCTGTTTGGATTGGCCTTGGGCCTTTGAGGCTTCAGGTTGCAGTTTCACCGCAGGTAGCAATCTCGGCACATGCTTCTTCACCCGCCTCTGATTTAAGGCCTTGAGTGGGGAGGCAACAGGGGGGGAGTTATCAATAATGGGCCTCCGTACTTAGATGGTCAACCAACTGAGCAACTAAGTGAAAACTGGTTACAACTCGTGTCACTGGGGTATCCGCCCCCTTATGCCCATAGCTATGACCTACTAGGCTGGTTAAACGTCCAAGTAAGGACTGGGCTGTTCTCAGATCGCTAAAAGTTCGACTTTAGTCTAAGACAACGACTAAAACCAACTAAACAGCAAAGGAACCGCATGGTTGGAGGTTCCACCAAAACTTGGATGTCGTTGGAACGGGGGCAACAAATTGAATATTGGCAGTTCAGTGGGGACTCCCCACTAAGCCAAAAGAAGCAAACATGAAAAATGTTTCCCAGCAACAACCATGAAAAGGGCTCACCCCAGTTGTCCGCCGAACCGCGCGGCGAAGCCAACCCGCCGAACCGCTTCGGCGCCTTCTCCACCAGCGCGCTGAGGGTCTGCTGCCGCAGCGGCAGCACCGCCGCCAGCAGCGCCGCGGCGGAAGCCGCCGCCGGCGCCGGCGGGGAGGCTCCGCCGCGTTTGGAGAGGAAGCCTTGGGAGAAATGAGCGTGTTATCAGGGATCCTTACATTACACACCTGAACCTTGCAACTTGTAAATGGCGGTTTCCCGTTATTTTGGGTGTTGAACAAGTAATGTTTCAAATGGGCAAAATGTATCTTTTAAGGAGCCCTGATGTTGTGGGTGGACTTGAAGGATATTGTGTTGCTCGGCACAGAGGTTGCGAGCATTTGGAGACAAGACTTCGAGTAGCCAAACAAAAAACCTTCGCGAGAGGGAATTGTTGGTCTTGAATGTTGACTCCCACGAGAAGGGTTTTGGCAAAAAGGAAATTCTCGCCAGAATAGGGCCCTTCAACATCTCACTTGCCCAAAGGCCGCGCAAACAAAAGGTGAACCTTTTGGGGCCGTGACTGGAGAAAACCAAAAAAACACGGGAGGAAAACAGAAGGTCAACAGGTCGGCTTTGGGCAACTGCCAGATTAGTTGGGGAGTGATGAGGGTTGCTCTAAACAACCCGATCACGTTCGAACGGAACTCACGAACAAGGCCTGCGCCCGACGTTTAGCCAAACAGTTCGAGCTTCCTGCCTTCTCATGGGAAAAATGTATCTTTTAAGAAGCCCTGTTCAATAATGCGTCTACAGATCATCCGGTACATGTAGAACTCCCTTGAAGCAGCTGATGAAGCTGGCATCCTTATAATTACCATTGTCAAAGTCACCGCACTGGCAGCATAAAGGGAAACAACCAATCAGTTTTTGACTTTGATCACTGCCAGAAACCGTCCAAGTACTAAGCGGGCCTTCATTTGGCAGTTGCTGAAGTGCCCCGAAAAAATACATATTTCCCAGTAGTAGCGATAGCTTTAAGAACAACTGGGGAAAATATGGCCATGGGTCAAAATCCCGTACCCCCAGCGAACATCCCAATCCCCACTAAAATAGGTTCTAAAATGGGTGGTGCACCTACCCCAAAATGGTACCATTGGTTTTGAACCACAGCAATATACAATGTTCTGAAGCAAATGGAAGCTGGGAGGAGACGCGTGGTTGGATTGGAGCAGTCTCCGAGCCGAAGCCTTCCCAGCTTCTGAGGTTCTCATGGTTCATGGTCATCCCCCGCCCGTGGAGGTGGCTTGGGGTGACTAAGGGTTGGTTAAGGCAGGTCAAGTGCCGGTGCACAGTACCTTTGGTTTGGTTTCAAAGGGAACTAACCAAAAACCACCATGGTTTGTTTAAGGGAAACCACTCATGGGGGTTCATTTTGAGACTAAAGCCATATGGGATTCCAACCCATTCCCCGCGGAGGGTCTCAGTCCGGATGGTCCAAGTCGCGCATGCCAGCAAGGATGTCTGCTGGCTCTAGCGCCTTCAGGGAATTCATCCGAGTCGACTGGCTCAAGGTTGTGACCTTTTGGGCCAAAAAAAATGGGGCCCTCGGAGTCAAAGATCTTTGATAGGGTGTTTCAAAGCTGTGGTTGATAGGGTGCATCCCATTCTTTGGTGAGAACCCTTCACTTTAGTGAGCAACACCCGCCCAGCAGCTTCAAGCTTGCCAACTCAACAAAAAAGCTGTTCGGTTCAAGGCTTTTTGGGGCGACTCAAGAGACCTCCTGCGAGTCAAAGGTCTTCAGTTTGCAAAATGGAACACGAAAGGGACAAAGGAATCAACCCACGAAGCAAGCATGTCTGATGAAAACGACCTAGTTTGATGCATGTTCCTTCCAGGGATTCATGACGCCCAGGTGGTATCCCCAACGGCAACCTTCCAGAACCCCCCGCACCAAACAGCAAAAAGGAGCCTATTTGGGGCCTATCGACCCCGCAACAGGCGCCGCGCGGTGGTGGGTCCTGCAGCGACTCCTTGGAGATGGCGGTGGTCAAAGCCGCAAAGCTGCTGCGGCAAATGGGACACCGCCTGGCGAGTCTTCGTCTCCATGGCGTAACCCACCCCATCCAAGGGGTTTTTGTATTACACCCTGGGAATACACCCCCTCGGCATTGGCCCCATTTAGGCACATTTCCGGATAAAATAGTGTTATTTCGAACCATTCTGCGTCATTTCCCAAGAGAGTAATCCCAGGGTGTAAAAGCCTCAGACCTTGGGCTTGTTGTTTCAGCTACCCCTAAGTTGTGATTTGGATTGGTGGTTTGGGGCATCTAGATCGGTTCCTTTTCAAACCAAATGAAGAAAGTACCCCCGAACGCCCAAACAAACAATTGTGGGGAGGGCGACGGTTGCAACCCGGTTTGGCAACTCCATACATCAAAAACTCTGAACCAGGCTGAACGTAGATATGTGGGTAAGTAAAGGGGATGACTAAACCAACATGGGGTAATTGTATCGTTTGCTTCCGATTTCAGATTCATCAATCTGGTGGATTTTTCTGGGTTGTCCCACCAAAACAATGATCGCTTAAAAATGGGAGACACCCCTGTTAGGCAACTAGGGGATCTTGGGAAAAGAAGTAATCGTGAGCTATGTAGCACGTAGGTAAACATACCTGTGGGACAGGTTGGGACTTCTGACAGCATACAATGCATTTGTCCGGCCTGGGTCTCAACCGCTCGGCGCAGGCCGCATGCATATAGTGGGGGCCTCGGCATAAGAACTCTGAAGCAACGGTCATCAACTCTTCAGTGTCCGGCTGTGGAAAAACAACTCGCAATATCAAAGTGGGAGAGTCATCCTTGGGATAATTTTACCACTTCAAAGGGGATTGCCACACTTTTGCAAACATATTCCCTTTGCCACAGGACCCGATCCACCCTTTTCCTCATGGTGCTTGGGTCCTTCTCACCCTGACCCCTTGGACACGCCCAGTTGGGGCGTGGTTGCTCAGGGCGCAAACCCTTCCCGAAAAAACACCCTACACACTTGCCAGAACTCGCAAATGTTCTGCACAACATCGGACCGCAGCCTGATTACTCCAGTGAGCCCCGCTCAGTCAGTGCATCAGGTTGGCAGCACTTGAATCCTGGCAGTTGGGAACAAGAGCCCCTGCGAGTCCGACCAAATTTTCTTGGCTTGCGGCTGACTGAAATTCAGTGGATTAATCAACCCAGTGGATTGTTCGAGGGTGCAAACGTTCCCCAAAACTGAAGGTTCTCCTCACAAATGGGACACCTCCTAGTACTCAACCAGGATTTCATTACTCCGCGCTCAAAATTATCCCCGAACCACCTCTGGAAAACAACTGCTTGTGTGAAACCAGTAGGGGGCATGCACCACATCTGCGGGGAGTGGTTTGAGAACAGTCGCCAGGTGATGGCTCAACCCACAAGGTGAAACGCAGCGCAACATCAGAAGCTGAACAATTACGCACATGATTTGCTCATAATCCGTGGCTCAATGTGCTTCAGCACCTCACCACCCAATTCCAATTGCCTGGCCGGCTTCCTTATAGCAAACAGGTCCCAATGATTTTTGAGAAGGAACGGCTCACTTCCTGAGTGGCCAATCAAGTCCAGGAACTTGTTTAGTTTACCGCGAGACCGGTCCAACCCCCCCCCCAAAAAAAGTGACCCAAAGTCCGAAACGCACCTCAGGAATTGGTTGGTTGGTTGGTTGGTTGGTTGGTTGGTTGGTTGGTTAAGCAGCTTGGTTTTCTTGATCTCTGGTCAATGTCCCTCAAGCAAGGCCCCTCCAAAGGTGCCAAAGAACTGTGCCGTGGCCTGTTTTTCAAGGGAACCCCCTCCTTTCTTCCATTTGCTGTGTCGCCCCCCGGAAGCAATGAGAAAAATTGTCCAGTTCTGACAAATTCAAGCTCATATCCATGGTTTTAAGTGGCCGATCAGCCCAGTTACCCAAGAATCGCATAGGTACAACCCACCTCACGTTGGTTGAACAGCCATGGAAGCTTTGCAACACCTTGACTCAGTTGTTCAGTGACCCTGGAAAGAAGGGAACCCTTTTTGGGGAAGACCATTTTTAGTGGGCGAGCCACCAAAACAAAGGGGAGAAAGGGTGCCACTGAACAACTGAGTTGAGCGGCACACTGAGACCAAAACATTTCCGCCGCTCCAAGCGGCAGCAAGGGCCAGCTTCGCTGGCCAGTAGGGCCACCACCGGCTGCGCGCACAGGGAGTCCAGGCAAATGCCTCCGTCCCGAAAGTTTCTAGGGGTCCTTTGGATGTTGTCCACTTGTTCTAGGGGTTGCTTCCTTTTCCATTCTTTTCAGTCGTTCTTTTCAAGAACCGGATCCATTTCCCCAGGGTTTTTGGTGGGATTCTAGCAAGAAGGATCCCTGGAAAGAATGGGGAAGTTACCCCTAGAATGTTGACCCCGGATTCATCAACCCCTGCTTGTTAATAGGGGGGGGTCACTGGTTTAGTGGGGATTCATCACTTTCGAGGGGAACACCACCCAAACTAATAAACTGGGGTTGATTAATCTGGGGTTACAATTAAGCCCCAGCATTCCCTAAAATTGGTCATGTGTGTACTTTGAACTCCCTCAAACTACCTGAGACGGTCTTGCTGAATCGCCTAGCAAACCGGGCGACTCTGAAAATAAGAGCTCTTTTGGCGTCCTGAAAAGGTTTGAAAAGAACCTAAGCTTTGTTTGAATCTCTCAAAATTGTGTGTTTTGCTTATGTTTTGTTTGCTTGTTTGTCTACTCGTTTGTTTGTTTGCTTGAATCCAACAACACCTAAATAAGTTGGTGGTTCCCAAAATCAAGATTCTTTAAGGACGTTTTTTTCCCCGAGTCAGCATGGCATATTTAGGGATGCATCCAATAAATAGGAGGCCTATTGAGATGGCTGACTTTCGTACGTAGGTTTTCCTGTGAACCCTACCCGGGAGAAAAAAAGGGGAAACCCACATGGGACCTTGCCACTGGAGCCTACTTGGAGCCTATTGGACACCAGCTTCAGTTCATGGGGGATCCATTCAAACCTGGCGATTAAACCATGTGTTTAAGCGCTGGCAGTCTTCGATTTTACGTAAGTGATCCCAGAACGAAAGAACACGTATTGAATCCAGGTCCATTTGCTTCCGGTGAGCAACCGTATTCTGCTCCAATCCCCCCCCCCCCAAAAAAAAACAACGCAATAGATGGGTGTTTTCTGAAATAGAGTGTGCTTGTGTGAATTACGTTGGAAACTCGGAAACGCCGAAAGAAATGGTTTGTTTCCTGAAGTAGAGTTAAATGCTTTTCCCATGGATCCATTGGAGCCCGAGCTGTAATTAAGCCTGTTTGTCCCCAAATGAACCAATGATATATTCGGTGACTCATCCCCCCAAAAAAAAGAGTAAAGCGAAAGAATTTCCCTTGGCCAAGAGAAGCAACCGCTCACCTGACCCATGGCTGGCAGAACAACCTGGCCGACGTTTTCTGAGACGAGGTGCAGCACACCTCTAGCTCCTGCGATGCGAACTTGCCCCAAGTTCAGGTCAACATCCATCCAAAACCCGAGCTTGGGTGGTTTGGGACAAGTCGACATGGAAAATGCGGCTAGGAGCCCTTCGAAAGTGCCATGTTGTGCAGTTCTCATTTTGTCCGGACTAGAACCTGTGAAGCCCCGAGGACTGCATCGATGGATATGTAGGGAGGACTCAAGCTGAAGATACCTCGCCTAAACCAATTCCATGGGACACCTCAAGGTCCCGCCCGACCCGAGACGCTAAACTTAGGGCTTCTCGTACTGAACTGTTTGCTTGGGATAGTTGATAGTTGGACGGGAAACCCTACAAACAGTGGTGAAGGAGTTCCACATCTCATTTAAAAACGAACGTGCGCCGTACTTAGAGGATTCCCCCTAAAAAAATGGCTTGCATAATTCCCACCAAAAGTCCCTTTCCTACCCCGAATGAGTACAGTCCTCATTCTGATTCACCCAAAATTGACATCGAGACATCCCTTACCAGGGTTACTAACTCCCGAACCCTAGAGCTAAATGCACCACTTGGCTGACCAGGCCATCTAAGCAAGTAGGGAAGTGGGGCTCGCGGATGTAAGCCACAAGCGCAATGTGTTGTAGTTGTATCCCCCACTGACGTCGGACTTTGGTGAGTAACCTATTTCCCAGCGCCAAGTTGAAGAGCAATTTGGTGTTGGGGGCATGGATTCTTACATACCGTAAATATCAGATTGCAAACCACCACGTACCACTTACACTAGTGGTATATAAATGCATGACATCTTACCTTCAACACCCTATCCGATGATGCCAACTTGCAAGTTGAGTGTTTTTGCAGCATTCCTTTGGGACGCCACATGCTACAAAAACCGTTATGTTAAAAGCCAAACGTCCGGACTCCCATGACCCTCCTCAGACTCCGCCAGCATGGTGCCGGAAGCCGTGTGGAGCAGCGAGCGCGGGGACTCCATGGCTCGTGTTGGCAAGTGCGAAGGGGGGGCCTGGAGATTTCGTCTCAACGGCTTAACGTTGCACTCACTTCCGGAAAGAAGGACCTGGAAATACAAGGTTGACCTTCAACAAACGAACGCCAAAAGGTCAGAAGGTCGGCTTTGCACAAGTGAGTGCAAGTTGATGGCTTCCTTTTGGAGTGATGGGCTCAAAAAAGTTGGCGTTCGCTGGGTGTCCAAAAAGTTCAGCAAAAGTGTTCAAGCCAGTCTTAGAGAAGCATATTGTGGCAAAGCGGAAACATGGCCAACCCCGCATGATAAAGGTGTTGCCTTCATCACAAGGCTCTTGGGGTCAGTCAAAGTTCTACCCCTTTAACTCCAATGAATTGGGCAAACAATGGGATCCTATCAATAGCAAGGTTGTACACTTTCTGGGGTGTCTCGATTTTCACGACACAAGAAGTCGAAAGGCAACCAGACTTGCTCATTCCGCAGTGGCTGTGGTGAGGACCATAGCACATGCGCTCCCCCTTACTTTTTTATTTTTATTTTTTCGGTGCAGGTGCGGTTTGACCCGAAGCTGCGCGGGGGCATCGTGGCATGAAATAGCGGCAACGAGTGTGTAAGGCCCATGCCTCATGCCCAGAAAGTCCCAGTACATGACAAATGGTGACCCCGGATCACCAGATCCAAGTAGAACCCCCGTAGGAGGTGTTCCCCTACAAAGGTGGTCTGAATCCCCACTACACGCATCGACCCCCCTACTAATAAGCCTGTTGATTACTCCGGCATTAACATGTTTGCTCCCAAGCCCGGAAGGAAGGCTCAAGTATAGTAGTTTGCACAGAGGTGTGTGGATTAATTCTTCTGAGCCCGGGTACGTGGACCCTCTGGTCAGGTAGAGTAGGATGACGCTTTGGAAGCCGCACCACAAAAAAGAAATAAACATTGGTCTTTCCCAAGAATTTGGGTGTCTCAATTTCAGCTGGGACTCCCAACAGGTTTGGTAAAAGGAGATAAAAGGAAACAAATCCCTTTTTGGCTGCCTTGGAAAACAACCCCATCCTCTGATACCCTGTCCTCTCTGGGCC